>CM073768.1:18435663-18882822 GCA_037158775.1 Hetaerina titia | reverse complement strand
GTGGATGCAAAAGTAATCATATGCTTTCCTCTTTTCGGATGTGCCCCTTGGCCCCCTTGGGCCAAGTTCATACGGATGATTTTTTGCCGATTCAACAGTTTTTCCGCCCGGCGTTACGGCAGGCCACGGAGAGGAGTCAAACGGCAGGAGTACACGAGCACGCGGCGTTTCTGTGTTTCATTTTTTAACGTCACGGTAAGGTTGGACTACCGTATTCATGTCGGGGCGGTGAATCGTCGGATGTCTGCGGCCGTGTCCAACGCCTCCAGATCACACTGGATGGTGTTTTTGCGGTCTCGACTCCGCACACCCAGGAAAGACTATGACTGCGTTCAACTGTCATCCATCCATGTTTGCACGAAGGCACATACATATTTTGTTCATATTGACCTTTTGATTGATTACTATTCGTACATTTTCACTGCCTTGTAGAGACAGAACAACGCTATTATGAAATGTGATACGACAAATACGTTAATTCCTTTACAATATTTTTATTTGTACGGCGACTGTCTAGAAAGTAATCTCCGTAATGTTATAAATGTACCATGGAATAGATACAGAAACTTTATTGTTTTCATCTAAAAACTACATTTCTCTGTTATTTTCATGCATATTCTCCAAACAGGTTTTAACATTTATCATATCTCTGAACTAGTTTTCAAATTCCTTCGGCATAAAATTCTACCGCCTGAGATCGCAGTCAACCGGTGACGGTATCTTTTGAAGTTCCTCGTCGAGACGAGCACAAAACATGTAGTGGCCTAACTTTTCAGTCGTGTTTCCATGCAACAGAGTCGTAGAAATCTGTGGAGAACTTTTTAGAAATCATGTTAAAATGTGATGCCAATATTTATAAATTCTAGGTTTTGAATTAAAATTTCGTCCAAATTTCAGTCAATTGACTTATGAAGTATAAATTTCAGTGATTTAATTATTTGAATAATACAATTCTTTTTCTACCCTAAAAATATGAGTAGCATAAAATTTTTCATTTCTCCCCTTTCATCCACCCCTCTTACCCCCTATCGCAAATGTAAGGAATTTTTTATGTGAATGTTATATCCCTTCATCCTGAAAATTTAATAAGAGTACTACTGAATTCTAACAGACCCACTTAATAATTCACAGGTATTTTTGCAACATCACTGTTGAACGCGCTTTGAAAAATATTATAGAAATTCATTTCAACACCCTCGTGAGAAAAGGGATGATAACTGAAACTACTTGATGGACATAATTCCATTTATGTGCTAAAATTAGCCATGGAGTTGCGGTTGGACTTCTGGGCTAACTCAAGAGTGACGAATTCTCGAGTTGAGACGACGGCGCTTAAGTTTCAGCGCTCCCAACGGCTGGGGTACACGGCTGCCCCCCTTAATCCGAATCCCCCTACCTCCCCATGCTCAAAACATTTCCACCCCGTCATGACTGCCACTCTCTCTCACTGTACCTAATTATAGACATCAACCACACATTGAATGCTGCGACATCGTCACGGAGGAGGTCTGATATTCGGGTTTCAAGGAATTCTCTCCCTCTCTCTCGGGAGACGCGACCCCCAAGGTGTGCATCATGCTCACACGCACGCGAGCCCACAATGCAATGCGTAGACCGACCCACTCCCCCTTTCCTCTTCCTCCATCCCCTCGGCCACCCCCATTCCACTCTTCGATCTCTCATATCACTCACCTCCTCTCCACCTACACCCCCTCCATCACTCGGAGGTGACCCCCTCCCCCCGGCGCCACCCTCCCCTCCCTCAACGACCGCTCCTCCCCTCTTCCGACTCATTAAAAAAAAAGAGGAGCGTGCGACCCCGCTGGCGGGCCGCCAAGAAGGCGATGCGTGCGTGCGGAACACGTGCGTGCGCAGCGAGCATCGACTGGAATGGAATCCAGCCAACGCTCTTTAAAGGTTCACACTTCTTCTTTGCGTAGCGAACAACGTGACCGAGGAGGGACTGGGCGATCAATAGCGCGCTAGAGAGAGAGAGAGAGAGTGAGAGGGGGGGAAGAGAGAAGAGGGGGTGAGGGAGATATGGAATGAGGGAGGGGGTTGGGGCAAGAACCCCTCTCTCTCTGCGCGCAGCGGGCGAATTAATCACGCTATGCGGCGGGAGAGGTCGCCGCCGCCGCGTAGAGAACAAGGAGCGCGCACACGCACGCACACACGAACACGCGTATTTTATATAGGTGTATAAACACACACACACGAGCACGTGCATTTGCATATATCAATGCACACACGTTTCGAGGGGCATAGGTTGCGATAAAAGTGACGGCAAGGTATTAGTTACAAACTTAACTGATCATGCTTCTGGCCTTGTGCCTGCCTCCGGCGGGAGAGAGTAGGCAGGCACATGCCGTCGGGACATACGTTTTTCTTGTAGTGCTGCTTGGGGTGTTTTCGGGTCGTTATGGCAAAGGGGGGGGTCTTTCTCTTTCTGGGATGAGCACACACGGGCGGTTGGTATGCAGATGAGCTCACCATATATGGTGTCACATTTTGCAAATTTCGAGAGACGTCTAAAACTATATTGCTCTTTGTTTATGCCATACCATTAACTCATAGACCCGTTGGACATTTGATGTCCATTTAGGATTCCAGATTTTCGAGTATGAAGCAAGATGCAGAGAAAAGTCACCCGAATCGGGAAAACTTTTATGGAAGGAAAAAAGGCGTCTCGCAACAATAAATGAATAGGGAAAACCTCTGCATGAACAAACGCCCGTTACGCGACCTTACTCACAGTGGAAGAATGAATGACACATATTCACTCGCAATATCAGGACAATGACCCACTACCAAGCACCAGAGTGGTGACGCAATCAAGAAGATCGCCTGCCGGATGATAAAACCCAACGCTACTTTGCGAAAATTGCACCATCAAGCTATGTGAATAGAAAATCTAGCGTCTGAAAACTTATGTCCCTTCTAAAGCGATGTCTTCTCTCGTGCTTTCGTGGACAGCGTCCAAAAATTCCCTTTCACACAAAGTTCCCGTGGTAAGAGGACTGCGGATTGTAGTGAAGGTTCTGATGGATTTAAATCTTCACATTGCACCCGGAGGAGGAGAAGTGGTCGCCAGGAAAATATCTCTGCCTGTCTGACTTTTAAGCCAAATAATGATATTTTCGTCTTTTAATGCTATTTTAGCTAAATAATGAAGCTATAATTCGCAGAATCCAATCGATAATGTACAAACCAATAAAGCTGGTGCTGAAGTTGCTGGGAAAATATTTTTAAAATATCAGAAACATTGGATCGAGGGACTCCGCGGGAGGCCGTGTGGAAAGATTTAGGAAAGCTGTAAAAGGGATAATAATAGGCATTTCATTGAGCATGCTTGTAAGTTTACGAGGATATATAAAATTATTTAAGAGGCGTCAATAAATGTTCATTTTTTCACATACTTCGGAATATCACAAGGTTTTATTGAATATTCGGTCGGAGAAATTACGAAAACCAACATTAATACGCAGAATAGTCCATTACTGCTTAGCGCCGTGCAATTTTTTTTTAGTTTCCTTTCATTTTAATTACAAGCAGACTTCTTTTGCACATGTGCCCAAATCAGTTTCGCTTAACCTAACCCCTGGGGAGCATAATTACCAGAATTCATTTTGAACGGTTCTTCCATCCCCATAATTAAATTCGAAGAGCATTCATATTGGAATTAAGTCCCGTCGAAATTCTTGAATCGAGACTCACATGCCAAGCTTCCGCGTATCACTTTCTGTTCGTCCTCTGGAATCCGTGGAAACCTGGCAGCTGATCAATCTCCTCTTGCTCGAATGACTTATTTCAACTCGTTGCTTATTTTCAATGCAGTTACGTACGCATTGAAAGTTTTTTTCTGAATTTACGTGGTATATTATATAATTATTAGATATTCATTATCGGAAGAGAAAAATGTGCTAAAAATTCCCCCCCCCAGGCGGTCAACACTTAAAGAGGAGAAAGGAGATAGAGAGAACGTGGTAGTAAAGATGTTTGGAGAAGAACTGCTACGGCGGGGAAGCGTTTACGGGGACGGAAATGACGGATGGGACGCTGAACGGAGAGGCGAAGGAAATGTAAGTTAAAAAGTTAATGCGAAACGTAGCATTTATTGCACGGGGTCGTGAACGCGGGACATTACAGAGGAGGGAGCCAAGGGCGGGGATGGGGGAGTGGGAGGAAGGGAAATAGTGTGGGAGGGGGGTTGCTCGCAAAGTGAGTGAGACGCGGAGAGGGGGACGACATGGGAAGAAGTGTTGCTTCTGGCGAAGTGAGTGAGGGGGCGGGCGGGGGTCGAATGACGGATAGAGCGCAAACTGGTGGGGAGGGCGCTGAGAGAGAGAGGCAGGAGGGGCGGTAAGAGGGCGGATGGAGGGAGGGAAGGAAGGGGATGAGGCAGGCGAAGGGGGTGGAACGTGGCATTGGGCCACACGACTGGGGTTAGGGGAGATCAGGAATTGAAGACGGCTGTGATTGAAAAAGAGAGTGGGTTAGGCATTGAGTGATATTTTCGGATTCGACTTTGAGGAAGAATAATGGCACTACCGTCCACGCTACGGCGCCGAGCACCAAATAATGAGAACACATGAATCCTCGAGCACAGAATTCCTGTTGGTGGTGTGATCTGGGTGCTCCCACGAGCCTCCGTCCGTGTCTTCCGTCCCGGGAACGACCATCCAATCCAATCAAAGCTCCCTCATCGCTCGTCACCCCCTTACCCTCCCGAGTGGGGAAGGGGGGGATCCGTGAGTGTCTTCCCCACCTCGTGGGCATATGCACCGACGCCTGCGCGCCATCGCACGTTGGATGGCCTGGTGCGGCAGATTTACGTCCGTTTTCGGGCTATACAGTACGAATCATGCGTATGCATGTAGCGCACACTCTTGGCGCATACATTCCCTCTTCACGAAAAAAATCCAGTTGGCTCACGGTGTACCCTTATGTTCGTGTTTCGAAATTATGCTTCTATTTTCGAGAAACGAAAATGTGGTACACTGAGGCTGAAATTTGCCTGGAAGACTGAATACAGCCGTCGAGTATCGTCCTTGATACTCTTGAAAATTCGGGACTCTGCAAGGTTATCGACCGGAGCAAATTCACCTCCAAACTGACTGGAAATAAATCTTTTTTCAGATCCAAAATAACAATTATTTTCATAAAATTAAAAAAAGGACAAGGGACAACTATCAGCCATAGATTTGTGCTTATAAGTAAATGTAAATAAAAGAATTATAATGCATTAATCAAATTTGTGAAATACTTACTTAGATTTATTTTAAATTATTTAAACATTTGTCATTTTTCTTTTAAATTAAAGCATAAATCAAACAAAATAGGAGGATAATATTATATTCATAAACAACGTGGAAGAGAAACACTATGGTTAACAACAGTTAAAACAGCTGCGCGGAATGGATGAATAAAACAAATTGACGACCTTCGCTAAATTGTTTTCTTGTTCTTTTTAACATTTTCTGTGGATTAAATTTGCATTCTGTTTAACTAAATTCGGGCAAAGAATGTTATGTGGACTGTGTTTTCCATTAGTTTTTTCTCTTCACTTTGAATTACAGTCGCATTCGTACCTACATTAAAGCCCACGTCTCTGAAACAGTCCCCTTACATCTCATAGCATTCTCGCTCCCCAAATGGTCCGTTCTCAATTTTAACTTGACCGCATTCCCTCCCTTCTCCTCGCCCCTCCCTCTCTCAGTTCCCTTACCCCCGGCCCCAGCCTCATTCTGCTAAGGTCCATTTCTGGTAAGCGTAATTCTACCGTGGATTTCATTATAAATGGAGCCCAATGTGGTGCATGTTTTCATGCGTTCCCGCAATCATCATCATCATCATCTCATCATCGTCGTCACGTGTTCTGAAGGAATGAATTCGTGGCCAAGTCGTCATAATCGCGAAGGAGGCACCAGAGGTAACTTAGGATCAAGACTCACTCGGAGCCGAGCGGGACGGGGAGAGGCGGGTGCGACAGAGAGGAGAAGGCGGGAGTTCCGCATCCGCCATCCGCCGCGGACCCTCTCAGCCTGAGCGGCGCCAGAGCGTCCGGGAGCGGGTCCGGCGTCTCCACCGGCGCGAAGTGGAGGGGCTTGGCGGGAGGAGAGACGCCCACGCAGCACCAGTGGGGACCACCCGTGAACCCTGCCGCCTGGGAATACCCAACCTTCTCAACTTTAAAAAGTGATAGAACGCACGCTGCTAGGGAAGTATTTTTCGGAAACATTTTCAAATACATGATCGAGAGAGTTGCACTCCGGGAAAAAGGCCTTCGTGGAGTGTCAACGGTTATAGTCCCCAAGTTTGTGAAATCTCATCTTGAAGATTGAACATAAAATTTTTGTGGATTTAACAAAAAAGCTATTTGTTGCAGTACGAAATAAATTTTATTGTAAAAAAATACTAAGTTCACTTTCAAAATCACGAGCGACCGGGATTCGCATCCGTATCTCTCGATTTCCGGCCGATTGTGTTAGCCAGTTAAGCTACCGAGGCGACTTCTTTAACACTCCGAAATTTTGTCGCAAATTATTTCATTGTGATTCGCATTAGCAGATGACTCCGACAAAAAAGCTACCGTCGCGGCATCTCCCCCAGTTTCTTTGAATTCTCCACGAAGTATACCTATTCAGTGATCATGAATTTTCACAAAATAGATCCTGAAACCATTGGATTCAGTTACTTTCAGCGCTAATCCATAGTAGCATTACTGTCTCATCTTTTTGAAAAAACTTCGAATAATTATCATCTACTATCCTAAAAACCTGAGCGATACGACATTTACAGCGATGGCATTCACAGCTCTAGGATTTTCCATTCTCCTTCGAGCCATCTATATCTCCTCCTTCTCCTTCCCGGATTCCGCCACTCATAATCTTTTCGCCCACTCCTTCCCACCCTTCGACCTTTCCCATCCCGATTTTTCATCCCTCTCAGCCACCATCAAATTCAGCGCACCCCGCTGCCTCCCAACACCCGCTACGCGAACCCTGGCACTCTTTCATTTGTTTTACTCTCCCTTAAGCCAACCTACCGCATGGAACGCGCTCTCTTAAACATTATTTGGCCTGTCCAATATCACTATTACAGCTAATTTTTTTCTTCTGCCCCCAGCCGACAGTTTCAGTTATTAATTGCCTCCATCTCACACGACACCCTCCCGCCTTTGGAAAAAACTTGAATGCTTTCCTTCCTTCCCCCCTCCCCACTCAAGACACTACGGGGCGCATGCGCCGGCACAACCCGACCCTCCCGAATCTCAAGGTTATGCTCCAGTGATTCGACTAAGCCTCCTTCTTTCTTGATAATAACCATTTTCATAAACAGCATCTGCATATTATCCTTCTCCTCCGTTATGAAATAGATTTTTTTCGAAACGAAAACACTCCTTTTGATCATTATGTCATTGTTTTTTCGGGGTGAAAAATGATGGGACAGCAAAAATGCAAAGGGTGCTAAAATTTTCTATGAAAGTGTCTTTTATATCCAAAGATCCGCTTAGTCTTCCTGAATTAAAAAAAAAGCAATACTTCGTATTTACGTTACTTCTGTGTGTTCGCATAGAACACACTTTTCAACAATGTGCATAAAAGTTGAAGATCTTCATCTCACGATAACGATTCAGAGAAAATAATAAATCAAAGTGGAACAATTTCAAAGTGTAACAATCATTCGCCTTGACCTGAAAGGCAAGTTATTTTTACACTCTGAAATTGTTGTATTGAAATTCATATTAGCGGATGACTCCATTAAAAGTTACTGTTGCGGAATCTCCCGCGGTTTCTTGAAATCAAAGTGGATTTATATGAGAAATGTAAGCCCTACGTAAAATACTCTCCATTAAAACCACTAAGTGCTACCCAATCATGAGTGAATTGATATAACTTAGTTGAACTAATTTTGCTTGGTGGATTAAAACGAAAAAAATAGTTTGCCCATTTCCATTTCACAACAGCTTAGTAATACATAAAGTGATAAATTTCCTGAAAAAAATACTGATTATCTGGTGCTTCATTTATGATAGAGGTAACATCTTAGAACTTAGATTTTCGAAAACAAGATAAACAAATGATTTAGTGATTTCCTTCATGACATACTTCACATTTACGAGAGAACTACAGAGGGATTGGTTCCAAAGTGAGGGATAAATATGGTGTATGAACAAAATCATACACATTTAAATACTGACATGACAATGAACACAAGCGAGTAAGCGGTGGATGGGGACCATGAATGTGTCCCGAATGCTCGCCTCTTTGTTTGCTTTAGTCTTACAACAAAAAATAAGAATGGAATCCGACCAGAAATAAGAAAGCAAACAGGCGTTTTTATATACGAGTAAACGATGACAGTATTCGTCGTTATTATGGTCATAAGCCATTTATATCACAAAAATGATATTCTGTGCTTCAAAGTGCTTTAATAAAATATTCATTCGCCATTCCAAACGTATGATGGCCAAAAGCCGAGCGGCAAGTGATTCAACATGCGCCATCGTCATGCAATCATTACATCGATAAGCAATGACTACCTCGCTCCGTGAAAAAAGGGAACGTCGGGGTAAAAAAACGATATTCCTTAGAAAAGGAAGAAAATACTTGACGACGGCGGACCTAGACGGCCTCGAGGAATTAGCGTGGAGGAAGAAGAATAGAGGCCAGATACCGATATTCCGATCGGGAACTGATGACGACGAAAATGATACCGCAGCTTACTAATCGAAAATTTTCTGTGATTCACTTTCCTTTAGTCATTCTAAATCAATAACTATTCTTACTATATTATTTCTATATATATGTATATATATATATATGCAAATGCATATATTTGTATTCACGTATATATACGTGTATGTGTGTGTGTATATATATATATATATATGGTAAAGAATAGAAGGTACGTTTTAAACCGTGAGGGTGTTTTTATACAAATTAAAACCAGATGAAAATAAATATCAATGTTTTAGTTGCGTGCGAATTTTAGTACACTCATCCATGCCGTGGCCTGAATACGGGTTAAATTGCTGAGTTATGGAATTTCCAACGATCTGGCGGGAGGGCCGCAGAGTGTTAGCTCGTATTTGGGAAACAAGAGGAATGTTTAATGATTTAAAAGTACTTTCGCGTATAACTTGGCAGCATCTTGGAATCAATGTATTCATTTATGAACCTCGGGCATTGAGCATTTTTAGTGCAGGGCGTTTTCAGTTTCGCGGAGCCATTTTAAGGCTTTTGTTTACAATAATGCTGAGTCCACTTAGTTCTCCACTCAGTTAACACTGCTTCTCCTATTTCAGACATCGTTTCCCGTCATAATCCTTTCCCCCGCACCACAAAAACATTTCAGCGACTCAAAAAGGAACCGTATTCAGAGAAAAGAGTATTGACTCTGTTGACAAGACTTCGATTGATTTTTAAACAAAACTAATGCACTTGATTGGTACCATTCAACATTTGCATGCGCGCATGAAAAAAATTTCAAAACGCTGTCTCTCACTTCCTTCTCTTGTCAGATTACACTTTTTGCACAATGGGCACCTTTCCTAGTTCCTTTTCATAAAGAAGATAGGCTTCTTTCGTTAATGAGCGCAAAATAAAATTCTTACACGTACATATTCAGCTCTGGGAATTCCACCATGACTTGGGAGACGAATGCATCGCTCGAACTTTCTGGTCGTCATTGAATGCGCGGATTCACATCTTACTCTGAAATGGTGAGGGGAATTTGGTATTTGATAACCTATCCATTTGAATAATTAGCTATTTTCAAACTCATTTAAAATTTTCTTACCATATGACACGCACGTCACGTGTTTTAGTGTTGTCGGAGTCGGATGGAGCGTAAACGCAATCATATTCTTTCTCTTGGTGTTGCGAATGGAAGGCAAAGGGGCACATGGTAATATTTCATATTCGAGCTTTACACGTTACAGTTTAAGGTACCGTGAATCTTAACTGATCAAGGTAACAAGTGACTGGGAACCGTTCAAGAACGTGTTTCTCAGCACTTGTCTCTACCCCGCAATGCATAAACGATCCCCGCACGTATTCTTCCCTCCAACCGCCTCCCCCACCACCAAATGAGGCACTCCTTCTTTTGTGTTCACGGCGTCCATTTTACTCCTCTCTCCATCCTTCTCCAAACCCGAAGGTCGCAAGCCTTCAATATTTATGCTCCATCCTTATCAACCACGTTCTCTGCCCCGCGAAAGCCTTCACTTGAATCTTTTAAGGAGTTTTATTTATTTTGTATTTCACTTCTCCCGAGTCCCCTTCATTAATACCTTTCTTCTCAAAAATTATTCTTTTATTAATGCGACTAGCAATTTACTGCTCTTTCCAATTTAGTGAGGAATGCTGCTGAAATACCGCAACTGCTCCACTCTCTCCAACTTTATTTCTCGTGCTCCAATATTAAATTCCTCTCTTTCTTTCATCATGAAAATCTCATCACCTACTTCTTCTCCTTATATTTCCTCGTTCAATGCGGATCCGACGTCACATTTGATGGGAGCACGTTACAATTAACTGCTGGTCTCCCACGGCTTAGTTCACAAAGTCTTAGTTATCTTTCAAACAGCACGTGACTAAGAACACTCGCTGCCTAAAATCACCTTTTCATGAGCCACTTCCAGGGTTCTTTTTATAATTTATTCCACGTAACTTGATATTGAACTGTGTGAAAGATAGGGCGAAAAACCTCATCTAAATTCCATTACGAACAAGGGCCCCCGAAAAACGTTCGCTACTCAGCAGATAAGTCCATATGCGCGCTGATTGCGGGAGGCAAAAAATGCTTATTGAAGTCAACGGTCGTTAACGCTCCTGCGGTTAAAATTCCGCTCTTAACATATCGGAAGAAAATTTTTAGTTTCTACACCAACTTTTACAACTTGCTAAAAAAAAGCTTGCCTTATTTTTTAATGGTCCCTTCTCTGCTAAAAAAAATTCATGAGTTTTTGTTCGGGTAAGGAGACGAAGGAAACAAAAGGATCGGTTGAAGTAAAAACAAGCGTGCTGTGCCAGAGCAATGAAATGTACTGAACGAAGAAATTAATGTATTCAAATTTAAACCGGATAAAATAATTTATTGGGACTTAGACTTCAGTATATTTCATCATCACCAGGTAAAGGGAAACCAGAGGCCCCCTAATGCCTGGATGGTATGGAGGAAGAAGAGGTGGAGGGCGGCGGGTGGTGAATGGACGAATATTAGGAGAGGGATAGAGGGGATTGGGGAGAGGAGATCGGCGATACTCGGGAAGGAGGCAGTTTGACCAAGGAATTGCTAGAATTCCAAGTTTGGGCAGAGGTATGGTGGTCAAAAGAGAAGAGCGAAATTGCCTTTGGTTGCTCTTAGTCGTAATTCGCCGTAATTAGGCTACAATTTGCTGGCTTCTTGCTGCATGGCGTTATCGTCAGACCATATCACAGATAACCAATACCCATCCCACTCACATGCCTCATTCGTTGTCACTCGCTACTGAATGATATAATACCTCGAAACCTGTCACAATAATTTTTTTTATCCAGAGAAAAATTGCATTTTTTGTCATTCAGAATGAAAAACCATTTAATAAACCTGACGCAATTCTTTGTGCCACCACGTGATCCTGGAAATGACGATTCCTCTGTTTCACTATTTTTTGGTCATGAAATTATCTTCCTCGAATACCTCAATTATTACAAAGCCGGCACTAGGTGACGGAAGATTCATTTGAAAATGTCACCCATATTCATTTGAAAAGGTCGGGATATTTGTGACAGAACACAGTATCGATGTACACACAAGATGAAACGAAGAAGTTTGGTTTAGAGTGCAATTAGATTTTAAATCAATCATCTATCACTGGTCCTATGTATATCTAAGGGTTTAAGTAAATTCAGAACATGTGCGGTCGCGGGCATATTAAGAGGATACATGGAGCCCTTATCAGATTTTTGTTATCCCTTCCGGGGCGTTTGAAAGATAATTTGCCCCCCGCATCGCTCCAGCAACCACCGAGACTCCCGCCGGTGCCCTCGCGCTTGTTGAAAAACCTCGCCTGCACCCCCGGAGTTGTCTGCTGTTTTAATTGGAATTTGGCCATCCTAAAGGCCGGTGGGAGACCGGCGATTTCGCATTCAGGTCGTTCATAAATCTCGCCGCACTGTTTTCAAACCCTTCCGCTCCCATTCACGCTATACCACATCCTCTCCATTTTAATGGATATGCGATACATGGTGCCTGTTTATCAATTAGAATACCACGAAAAAGCTTGATGAATGGAAAAAAAGTATTCAGTTTCAAACTTCTTTTCTTTCATAGTGCCCTTTCAAAATATTTAAAATGAAACATTATATATTTTTTCATGAGTTAGGCTTTCAGATTGTATGTAACTGGCCCTAATAATTGAAGAATATTTGCATCTGCTTGAAACAACTCCAATCATGTACAATATTCAAATCTTACATTATGCATTTCCGTCGTTTTTCATTCAGAACTTATACCTTGGTCTAGAGATATAGTTCATTATTTCCCATAGAACTCTTATCGAAAGAAGGCACGCTCTTAAAGCAAGAGTATTTCCTTACTTTCTCCTAAATTTTGACCCCTTTGAAGGGCAAGAGAGGAGAACAAGATGGTGATTTATGTAAACATTCGCGAAATTAAATTCTCTTCTCGTTTTTAAACCGGTGGTAAGTAAGTAACTGTAGGCATTTTTATGAGCAAGTAAGTTATATAAATCTTCAATCGTATATCTTGTCAATTAATGAAAATTAAACGGTAACATTAGTTACCGCGTCCTGCTTGGATTAACTTATTTCGATTCGTTGGGCCTCGAATGACAAGTATTCCAATTAATGAGTTTAATTAATAATCGACGTAAATCTCACGAATTTACGGGGCTTCCTAATCAGAATAACAGGAACAATACACATGACTGAGGTGGCAAAGGAGCAATCCACACTAGGCTGAAGTAAGATCTTCTATCTGAATATTCCGATTAAGATAGTGTTCATGATCCGCAATATTAAGTCAAGTGGCATCCATTAGCTGCCTGTCGCTCGGTCTCTGTTTAGAAAAGACTTTCTAGAAAATAGAGTTTCTACTGTACATTTCTTCATATTTTAATGAAGAGGAAAAAACAACGTCATATTAATATGCGAGAGAATATTTGAGCTGAATAATACATTTTAAAGGAATTGCATTAGATGTAAAATGATCTTCAAGAGTTTTAGAAAACTCATTAAGAGGATAATAAGGATAAAAAGACTTATTATAAAAAGTAGGGTGCGAAACAACTCCCAGTCACTCGTAACAAGCCGAACTAAAACTTTCAGGAAAGGTATACATGACACTTGAGTTTATTTCTGACGCTGACGAGGGATTATTAAAATAAACCCCAATGAATGGCGGAATTTAGGTGTCTTGTTAAATCCTTGCAAATGTACTACCACGAAATTATACATATAGTTTTTACTCGTGAGCTGTACCAAGTAAATACCAAGGAGTTATTGATAAAAAATCCTTTTTACACATAACCTTCAACGCCACCAAGTAGAAGAGAGTTTTTGGATTTTGCTTTGTATTGCGTCCCGTGGATGAGGATTTGAACTTTGAAACATCGCAGATTAACCGCCTTTGAATCGGTTAGGCTCGCACGTGACTTACCTACTAGTCTTTCGCACAGCATGTGGTGTTTTGCAAAGAGATATTTACGGAATTCCGTACCCAAATGATAAATTACAAATGCCTTAACTACAATTAAGCGTTTTCGAGCATTAATAGCACATAGGATCTAGAAAAATAGCATGAAAATGATTGCCAGAAGAAACTAAAGGGTAAAATAGGAATTTAGATCATTTGAATGTTTTGGAGTTTCAGCTGCTTCAGATCATCACACACCGTGAAATTGCTACACCGCAATGAATAAAAATAAGCTATTTGGAGGACTAAAATACGAAGAACATATTGCATCAATTATATTTACAATTTATAATATTTATAATTTAAATCGCTTCTGCACTTCTTTTAACATAATGAATTGTAATAAATAAAATTTTGGATTTCCATGGGGAAAAATTGGAAAATTCTAATACGAAAACTAAACAGGGGGTCTCCAATCAAATCTGCATTTTTTCCTACTATCACTCTACAATATGGATTACGAATCTAAATTACGAAGCATTTTGAGTGGCTGCAATAGGTAAAACTGACAGGAATATGTTAAAACTAAATTTGGAGTTTAATATTACTATACTTATAACAGTCTTCAACGTGAACCTCTATGCAATATATTGCTTCAAAATTTACCTCGAAGGAGAGGAGGCCTGAATTTCGGCAAAGTGACAGGACCATGGGAAAAATTTAAGATTACTGGAAAAATGAAATCCTTAGACTGTTAGGCGTATTTTTATTATATACATGTGACTTACTATTGATAGCTCAATAAGTATGATAATCATTACAGTTTCCGAAAAGATGAATTCAATATTCCAGAAGAGTGATGCAATTTATTAGCGTTATTTCGTACAACCGCCAGTCATTCAAGTTTAAGTTCTGATAAACCTGCCCTGCACTTCTATGTAGCCTTTTCTCTTGTCATCTTCCGAATTATAATACTATACTATAATAATTATGAAGCTACATAGTTATATAAACTCTTAGTTTATAAAAATTACCTTTGACCAATATTTCATGTTCAGGGATATTTTCGCGTGTCTACAGGAGTATAATTTCCTAGAATTTGCCTAGAAAACTCATTTACTTCCTTAAAACTGATGTATGACCAAAACGTTACACAGAAGATGAAACCTGCTAGTCCAATACATTAAAAAGTATGTCTATTGTTAACTGCCTTAATTCTTTCTATGCCATGCAAAAGTAAAAGCAACAAATCTTCAAAAATCCGTGAGAGTGTTAACCTTTATAATTTACATTTGCTATTGAGGCAGTTGTTTTAATTTAAATCTACAAGATGCTAGCTGCCTCAAGGGCGCTTGGTAGCGCGTCTTAGGGCGCAAGGCATGAAAATACACCGTAGGAATTCTACGCGTACAAAGGAGAAGAAGGATAGTACGCTCCCACTATCGTCAGGAAAACTTATCTCTGAGTCCCCCCGTTCCCACCCTATGTTTCTAATTTCTCCACTACCGTCTCGCCTCCCAATGTAGTGTGGGGCTTAGATTATTTCCATGGCGTCATTTGTATAATCTCACCATTGAAGCCTCTACAAAAGGTTTAATCTAGCGGAGAGTCTTTCGATTCGATGGTTGCAGGAGCAAAAATATTAGGCTTCGACAAAAAAATCACGCTCATCTTGCATGGTGAACAAATTTACTCTCTATTTTTTTTGGGCTACAGAATTTAATTTAGGGCGTTTGATGCGGGAGCACGCACGATTACTCATTTCCTCGCGGCATGTCACACACTTGCTCTCACACCTGGACGGAGAAGAGCCCCCCTCACACTCTCCCCCGCCACCCCCACCGTGTATGTAGCAATTTATGGACGAGAGACCTCTTGTGGAACTTTGTTGCGAGGTCGATATTACGGGTAGCGCGCAGGCAGACGCGTGGACGAGAACACTGCGCGGTAAGGAACGACCCCCCACCCATTCGAAAACCAAACCAGAGACCCCAACGTGAAATACCACAATGGTAGCTACCGTATCAATCCAATCCATGGAATCTGACTTTCACTTATAAGATTAGATGGTGACGGTATCCAATTATAATTTAATAAATCGTGAGGAAATAAGGTTTTACATCGTTTTGATTTTGCATGCAATTAAAGAGAAATGTTATCTTTCGCTGATTAGGCGTCATTTGGAGTATGCTGCTAGTATATCTTCATGAAGGTGGATTGATTGCAGAATTGGATCGCATGTAGCGCAGCAGAGGAGCTGGAGTTGCAAACCGTTGTAATGATAAACTGAGTGACGTTTCAAAACTATTAGTGTACCTAGGTTTGGGAATCACTCTCAGAGGGAGGGTTGAATTACAGATTTCAATTAATTGGATGGAAGTCTCTTTAGCATTGATGTAGAAAATGTGTAAATAGTACCATCATGCTATGGTATGAATGACGATTTCAATTATATTTGAGATATTAAGTGTTAGAGAGACTTAAGTTGTCATCTTTCCGACGAACGAACGATAAGTGATCCGAATAACGCTGTGCGTCTGCAGGAGGGGGAAGAGTATTTCGGTTCAGAAGTAGTCTAGTGTACAATAACCTTCTGCCACACACCCTAGCAGTGGCTTGCTGGGAATTATGTAATAATAAATCAATCCCTTCCTTAGGAGAAATTCTCTCTTGTATATCAAATTCTTTGGATTTCAATGATTTAAAATTTTATCATTGATAATACAAAAGATTCCAATTCTGTTTATGAAAGTTAATGTGCGCGAAGTAGTAGCCAATTACCGAATTCCGTGACCTACATGATGTTCGTACGTGACTATTACAACTCCGTGCTTTTGGGTGGGCAAATGAAAATGGCACGCAAATAATTAACCATCGTGTGTGGTAGTTTCAGCCATGAAACGGAGGTTTCCCCCCCCCCCAAATTTGAAACACAAGATACAATGGTTTGCCCTTGAATAAGTCCCCATGTGTTTAATAAACTACAGTTATATTTTCTATGATTTAATCGAATGAGTTAATGGAAAAAATCACTCACGACTCACGAGTCGATCCATCGTGAGGACCTTAATTTTTCTCCTTAATTCCTAATTCTGCAAGGGATGGAAATACGTACAATGGAAAAGAATGGGCATTCGCAGTGAAGACATTCCCCGACTCGAATGGGACGATGGTGAAGGCGGAGGAGGCACCACTTGGTGTGGGCGCCTCGGTGCGTGACCGAACTAAAGTTTTTATCGCGGTTATTTTCCTCAGTTTTTTCCTACAAATTCGGCAAATATCGGAGTTTGTAACTCACATTAGGAAAAATTGACGCTTCCATAAACGACCAAAGAAACTCCAATATCATAAATAGTAGCCATGCATGCGACTGAAACTCTGGTAGGAATATTAAGGCGGCGCGGGGAATGGATGAGCATTAAAAGAATCAGGGAGGAGGAGGATGGAGGGGGGAGGTAATTAACATTCCCCACGATCCCAAATGACATTGCAGCTGTAGCGAAAATTCAAGGGAACCTAAAAAGTGATCTCTGAAAGCGACTGCACAAGTTATAAAAACATAGGACTTGAAAATCATTACGAATAAAATTATACAGGTCTAGCATACGAGAGAGAAAAGGTGGAGGCAGACGTCGAGCCACGGGGAGGAGAGAAATTAGAGCAAGTGGATCTTTCACCTGCATCAGAACGGCTCAAGACAGAACACAAAAAGCTTGACGGACACCATGCACGGGATAGCTTACTCTGAGAATGTGTTCAGGATGATGAACCAAAAGCAGTACAACAGAAGCTACTGCACTGCAGTGAGTGACTCAAGACAGTGTGGCGGGCGGGGCGAGCAAGGGAGCAGTGCGTGAAAATATTGGAGAGGAATATGGCAACCTATGCATCACGAGAGACATGGATCGGAGGAAAATCAGACCATAGAAGAAGGGGAACCTCTGAAAACAGGTCTCAGGGTTGAATTAAATTGGCAGTTATTTAGAGAAACGTGAATATACACAGGAGAAGACTGAAAAAAGAAAAAAATATGTAGGTCTTGTTCCGAGTTAAACCAATCTGCTCTCTAAACTTCACGTCCAATATTTCAATTGTGTTTGGTGTATTAGCATGCGATGTACGAAAATCCTAGTATATAGATTTTTCGGAATTTTTTGTTTTTAAATTGATCTTTAGAAACGTTAAAAAAATTTAAACCTTGGTGAACATTAATATCCTTAAGAAAGTAAAACTAAGCGAGATTTGATTAAAGAAATCTCATCTTGATTTAATTTTATTGCTAGTGGAAAAGGATTTCGATTGATTTGCAACGCAGATCCATTCTGTAGAAATAACCAATGAAAATATTTTCAGCGCTGAGTTGCTTTTAAAAGTGTCATCTCTAATTTTTGAAAATAAAGTGAAAAGGAAGGAACGTCATTATCTTCTTGCAAAATTACAGAATGAGACGGTTGTGGGTTAAGGTTTAGGGAAATATTTTAAATTACCGCTACAGTGAAAAGTAAAAAGTCCAAAAGTATCATGGCTAATTTTTAGGGATAAAAGCATATCGAGGTCGTTTTTTACTATTTTATTTTTAAGGTTTACTCAATTTTTTATCTCACTCTCTCTCATCAATTTGATATTTGCTTATTTCAGTAATAAATAATGAACAGTAAATCTACGTAATGCATTAATGAAAACACATTCATTTTATTATTCCACCAAAATAAATTTAAAACTGTTGTAAAATCCAGACTAGATTTTAAATTATACAATAAAATGTTCGATTTTTTTTTACTTTTTAATTAGACATGAAATAGTCTTGATACGAGAATTAGACGGTAAAGAGAGACAATTTGAGACACAACAGTTTTCTATGATCTTAATAGGAATGTAAATAAAAGAAAATGACCAAAAGAAATGTTATGTGATAAATCATAAATATAGTAAACAAAGAGGAATGTAATAAATGCAACATAAAAAAGGACGGACAAATAAGGAGGAGTTTAGGAAATATGATTCATCAACTCGTAAGAAATGGTTGGGGAACGCAACGGGGACTCAGAATGGAAATAATAGTTGGGGAATTCTGTCATATGATTTAAAGACAAAGAAATTTAAAGAAATGTTTGTGTGTGTTTATATATATATATATATATATATATATATATATATATATATATATATATATATATATATATACATACATATGTGTGTGTGTATGTGATATGCAATTTAAACGAAGGAGCGAGATAGCGCTAGCCAACAAACACACAGAGAAACACTTACAATAGGATGCTAACACGTATTCCAAATTTTCAGAGGACCAACCACCTTTCTCTGTTCTGAGTTCCTTCTTTCCTCATTTCCTTTTTCTCCAGGAAAGGTGGTTTGGCCACCCAAAAATCGGAATACGTATGAGTTTCATTGGAATATATTTCTTTGCATTTATTCGCAAGTGTCATCTTGCTTCTCCTTTTATTTTATTATAAATACTCGTATAAATATGTATATATATATTTACAGCCATTCACCAGACAACGCCTTAACAAAATCTACAAAATCTCTTGATCAAAGAATCGGGGTACTTGGCTGCATATAGCTCCCGCAGATCTCAGCGTAAATTACGTTTCCTCGATAGCTCAAGTGGTTAGGCCAGTCGGATTGATCCGGTGTTCAAGTCCCGGTCAAGGAAATTTTTTGCGCTTATGATCTGCTCGATTCCACCTTCCTAACTTCTCCTGTGTTCGTCCTTTACATGTGTTCCTGTCCCTCTTCCTCGTATATATTTCTAAGTGAATAAATAAATATATATACAGCTATATATATACACACATACACAGTTGTTATTGAAAATACTAATCGATTTTGTTCAAACCAAAACGGTTCTTGAGTCGCAGCGGAGTAAAAGTAAAAAAAACGGCCTGGTAGCAGTTTTAATACGGTCAATTGATTTCCTTTAGCAGCAGAGTAGTACGGTTTTACGCTTCAATTCCCAGTCTATTATAAATATCTATCAAAGAAGTATTATCATTAGTGGCAGTGGAAATATTTGAGTTTTTAAGGAATTCCGACGACTGAGGTCACACGACAGCCTACACTCATGCAAGAAAAACCATCAAGTAACATCAACGCGCACAATCCTGTTTTGAACCCACACGGTCCAAACTGCACACCAAACAACTGCATATCCTAATCCACAAATTCCAAAAATGTGAATGAGAATTATATTAAAAGAAAATTTAATAGATAACTGCATTCCAAAGTCATTCCAAAATACTGGTGAAATGTGGAAACTTTTAATTAAATTCTCTTCTCAAATTCATTGTTCCCACTTATATCCTCGTTGGTTTGTCCTGAATTTGCATTTGACAAATACCGTGCATATTACTTTGCTACACGTAGTCCATTGCGATAAAGTTAAAGCAAAAATATGACGTTTGAAATATTTCCACAATCTCCTAGATTAACGTTCCACATGCCTAATGGCCTTAGGCATTAACACAACTATTACCGCAGTTTTGTATGAAATTGGAACCAGATATTCAGTTCCTTCCGAGTTAAAGAAAAAAAAGATGAAAAGATAGAGGCCACGTGATTTGTAACAAACAGAAAATATCCGAGTGAAAGAAAAAAATTGGGTTGGGCGGAGAGCAGTATTCATATTATCTCGGGTGGGATGGAGCGATGAGTGACGATGCTGGCAGGCGAGTCAGGAGATCAAAACAAGCACACATGAAAAGGCAGGGATCGATTACTTGGAGCCCGTGCCGGGAGGTTAAGTAAAGGTTGTATTAAATATTAAGATGGGATGCAGAGCACGAGGTAGCGCACGTCTCACGGCTCGAAACAATGTTAAGCTACGGAATGAGATTGCGAGTAGGCCTTCGGTGGTTTGCGGAGGAGAGGCGGAGAGGGGACGGGAGGGATAAGGCAGGTTGACGGGTGAAATAAGGGGACGAGGCAAGGGACGGTTCGGTGGAGACGCTCTGAACGGTGGCGGGGTGCGGATGGAAGAGGCGAGGAGAAGGGGTGGCTGCGAGAGGGAACGTGGAATTCAGGGGTGGTTTCCACGAAGGCGGTGCAAAGACGACGGACACTAAAATTCGGCCATTCAGAAAGAAAATTCTATGGAAACATGTTATATATATTTTGTTAACCCTTTAAGAAGGGAATACAAGGAGTCGAATAATATATCTTTATACATATGTATGTAAACCATAAAAACATAAATCAACTTGAAGGTCGCCTTGGTAGATGAAGGTAGAATTCATCCAGCATTAAACCCAATACGTCGTGTGAAATTGACAAATCAGGGTGGAGGGCTCAGTTCCTTTCCTAGTGCCGGTTATGCTTTCCCAGGAAGATCTGGTACTCGAAAAATCATAAAGCTTTGACGGAGCTGAAGGTATTTAGAGAGGCTTGCCCGGGAATCGTACCCAGACCCTCCGGTCAGTAGTCCAACGCTCTACCCACTGGACCACCGCTACTCACAAACACACACACGCACACAGCCCCATATATATATATATATATATATATATATATATATATATATATATATATATATATATATATATATATATATATATATATATATATATATACACATATATATGAATAACACTTTTTTGAAAGTCACACGGACATGAATAATAATGTATATGAAGTTAGCACCATTAGACAAAGACAAAAAACACAGAAACGCACAAAAAAAGAAAAGAATTTTTGTGTTTCTGTGTTTTTTGTCTTTGTTCAATAGTGCTAACTTCATATACTATACATTATTATTCACGTCCGTGTATACAAATATAAGTACGTCATCGCTGTATGAATTTAGGTGGTGACGTTTTTATTAACTACAGTGTAATAGAGAAAAAAATTAGACTTTTAATAATATTGACTGATTCTTATTCTTAAAAAAAATAGACGAGTGTCAAAAAAGTGCTATAATGCTTACACAGGGTCGCACCCTAAATTGGTAAAACTGATTTTCTCTGGTGCGAACGGAGCGGTAGAGGGGAGTCTGCCTGGTAGGGTAAGGTGGAGGGGGCTCTTAGCAACAGACCGACACCAACCTCAGTCGCCTGCGGGCTGTCGTTGAGTGAGGACACCGTTTTTAGTGAAGCAAGGTTTTCGTCCGCGTCGAAAAACAAAATGAATCTGAATTTAGAGCAACGTTATTCCATGAAGTTTTGTGCGAAAATCGGGAAGACGGCAACTGAGACCCTCGATATGATGAAGCAGGCTTATGGGGACACTGCCTTAAGTGGTTCCACAGTGGCACAAGTTGTTTAAAGAGGGTAGGGAGCTCGTTGAAGACGACCATCGCTCCGGACGGCCGTCGACGGCAAGAACCGACACGAATGGGGACAAAGTGAGGACACTGCCGAACACAGACCTGTGCTTAACCAGTGAAGAAATTGCAGACCAGTTGGGTATGTCTGCATCCAACGTCCAACGCATTACTTCACAGGATTTGTCCATGCGCAAGGTGTGCGCCAAGATGCTGCCGAAAATTCGTGCCATAGCGCGCTCGTCGTCAGACAGCTCCTGGCCAAATACGGCGTTGCCACGTTGCAGCACCCGCCCTATTCTCCCGATCTGGCACCACCGGTTCTTTTTCTCCCCGCTGATGAAAAGACAGCTCAAGGGACGACGTTTTGACTCGATAAAGGCCGTTCAAGAGGCTTCGACGAGGGTCATCAACGGCATCCCCAAAGAAAATTTCCAGCGGGCGTACGGGGAATGGGAGCAACGTTACACTGAGTGTGTAGCAGCTCAAGGAGCATGCTTTGAAGATTATTAAGTTGATGTAAGTATATTGTCAATAAAATTCTTGTAAAAAAATCAGTCCTACCAGTTTTGGGTGCGACCCTGTTTTTTTAAAAGCATTCTTTTGACACCCGTCTATCTCTTTTATGAATAAGAATCAGCAAGCATAATTAAAAGTCATAATTTTTTCACTATTAACCCGTAGTTAATAAACACATCACCACCTAAATTCATATGGCGATGATATCGAACCCTTGACATCATTTAAGATTCGTACTGATTTATTTATATTTAGGATCACTCCAAATAATATTTTATTGCAACTGATTTTTGGCTGCTTAATCAATTAAAAGTTCCAAAATTATTAGGACACCAGTTTAAGTAGCTCGCATGATATTTAAAATCATTGCTCCCAGTTTTTTCGAAAATATTTTTGCTCATCTCCATCCTAACCCTCTGCCCTCCACGTTCCACCCCCCTGCACTCACCTTCCACTTCCGCCACCAACCCCTCCGGTGCCTCCCTTCCCCGCCCGTTCGCCCCCCTGCTTCCCCCGTCCGGTGCCCCAAAATCAATTAACCCCATCTACTTCCCCTTCTCCTCCCTTAATATGCATATTGCCATGTTAAATTCATGGTACTACGAAACAGGGTAGGCAATTGCTCGTCGATGTACGGGCTAAGCTAAATTTAACTCACGGGATGTTGTCGGGTGCGGCGCATTCTAGGATGCTGGTTAGAAGAGAAATTTAGCGTACAACCCCCCGTGCTTACCCATCGATTTTACGCTGCTCGTGCACGAAAACAAATTTCGTAAATTTTCATCGCCAACGGATAATATTTAGCGGTGGACAAAGGACTCCATAATTTTGGGTAGCATATAATTATAATAAGTGGCCAATTTTGAGACTTTTTCTGGAGTCAGGCGAGGAGAGAAATTAATCGATAAATGAAATCGGAGAGGGGAGAGAACATTTGTCCTGTATGTTTTCCAAATTTTATCTCAAGTTTTGTGAACTCCCGAGGAGTAATTTTTACTCAAGACTGTCTCTCCTTTTCTCTCTCTCTCTCTCTTTATCGGGGAAACATCGAAAGTCGTTTTTACTCTTTCACCCACGCGGGTGGCGGATTCAGAGCGAACGAAATCGAGACGAAACAAAGGTGGGTTGATGATGATAAATTTATCCAATAGAGCTAAAAGAATTAGAGATGGTCGGTGTGGAGCTGGTGAAAGCTCTCCTCCATTGAGCGCCCCGAAAGCCGTGTTTCGTCATTCCGTCCGCGTGCGCTCAGAGCGTGTGCGAAAGCGAGTCACGGTCGGGGAGAGATCCTTCCGCGCTGATATTTTGTGGGATTGATTCCCGCCCAGCCGTGACACCTGGAGGCGCTCAAATATGCATTGGCGTTTCCGAAGTCGGCGTAAAACCGAAACCCTCCTGGAATAAACTCTTCAACGTGATAAAAAATGCATTGCCGACAAGAATGAAGGGCGAAGTACTACTACACTGACTTCATAACTCCAAAGGCGGACTGGCTCTGTTCATCCATCCCATTCGATTCGCTAGATGTGGTGCGAAAGGACATTCTTCATTACTTATCTCATAGAATCTCAAGTTATTAATTACGGAAAATGGTGTTTAAAAATGGTAAAATGCTATACATATATATATGCAGTTTAGGTTATATGATTATCTGTTAACTATATAAATATATCCCATCTCATAAATGTATGTATGTGTGTGTATATATACATATACATATATATATACATATATATATATATATATATATATATATATATATATATATATATATATAATGTATTATATATATGTATATTAATTTAATTATTAATTAAATTTTGATTAAGTATATTAATATTTTGAAATTATACGAGTAAAATGTATCTTTGTCGACATAATCGTCTTTCACTATTTTCCATTGAAATCGCAGTGTTTCAAACTGGAACACGGAGTCAGGGATCATATTAGATTTGCAAACCCTCCCACCTTTGTTAATTTAAACGGTTAAATTTAGAGAATATATTAAAAATTGATAAAATAACAATAGTGTTTCCTATGTTATATGGATGTATAATTAACATTAGGCACCTAACGAAATCTAGAGCAAAATATGAACAAAGGAGTTCTTCAAAGATTTAAACAACCCGAGGCCTAAACCACGTCTTTTATAAGCGCATTTACAATTACATATCAGTACTATTCAATAATGTTGGACCGTTTTGAGGAAGAAATGAAGGTGACGAAAAACAAGAAAGTTGTAATGGGTGGGAAAAAAAGACTGCTAAGGTACTTACCCATGTTGCTGATGTGATGCCATGGCGAAGAAAAGTTAGGTTCACGGACGCTCCCCCGACTAGGGTGTCATTGCATCATCAAAATCAATGTGTTAAAAGGAATTTTACTGAACAATTTGCAACGATTTCAAATGAAATAAGTACATCACGCCATGTCACAGGAAGTGAATTTCAGTCATTAGAGACATAGGCTTACCAAATTGCGACAGTAAAAGGGCGGAGAAGAAATTAATGGATGAATTCCAACATAAATATGTATTAATTCCCTTAATGTTTATTTTAAAAATATTACCGCCAAAAAGTATTTCTGTCGGAGTCCTGCATCGTGCATAAAGAATATTTGATTAGAGTTTGAGACAAGTTGTAACCTTAACTCTTAGTTAAGTTATGTGTACACTAATTCAATTAGTGTACACTAGTGCAACTTTGTTATCGGACGGCGTTAATCGAAACAATATTTAACTTTAAGTTGTGTATATTTAACAATGGTATGGTTTACTACATCTTTATTACTAATGTACTTATAATAAGTAATGTTTATATCTACAATATTACTGGTCGTCAATCTCAGATAATGAAAATCTACGTTAAATTCTTCTGCCGACCAAGCTTTTAATGCAAATGAGCTTCCTAACTTTCTCAACCATAAATATGTTTCTTCTATTCCATCCTTGAATTTCCTCTGTAATTTTTCCGGTATAAACTGTTTCATTTCAGAGTTATCAATTTTTTTCTGTTCCTACTCTTCTCAATCCCTCCCCACCACTTATTTGTTCCGTTAATAGCAATACAAAAACACCCTGACCCATGACACACTGTTATTATTTAATGTGCACTATCTTACTCCAAGCCTATTCCTCTTAAGAAGGGCTTCCATATTTCCACGGTTATGTCAGCCGTAGTGACTGCATTATTTTGGATTCGCTAAATTTTTATCATACTATATTTTTTAGAATACCTTAGAAGTAAGCTCTAAGGGAATAAGAAAGGAAGAGTTCAGACAACTTCAACCATGGAGAATAATACGATCCAAAAGCAAGTGAAATAGCAATTGCTGTGGAACAGTTCGTAGTTTAAAACTCTTCGTTACAATATAGGTACTTATGTCAGCAAATAGGTTATTTAATAATAATAATGAGATATGAAAATTGTATTCAGTGTAAGAGAAGAACTCTTACTTAAGTATATTTGTATGTTATCGGGTGTTGAGCAAATATCAGAGGCCTCAGGACGCATCACAGAAATAACGTTTACAAAAAAAATAGTGGTTTTATCTTTAAGGTCCAAGTCCTTTATTTCCCTTCGAATTGCATAAGGTGTCCTCACGCAAAGGGAATCCGAGTGATTTGGCGAGGGAAAACGCATTTTTTGAGTTTGCAGGTGGGAGAATCAGCAAAAACACCTCGATGCGGTATATATAAATACATTTCAAATAATTACGCGGAATAAAAAACAGCAACAATATGACTATAAGAAAACATCATTTGCGAATTTAGTCTAATGAAATTTGGGCCTCGCTTGACGTCGAACAGCGCTTTCGCAGGCTACCAGTATAAATTTCGTACAAAAACATATCGGAGTGACTGTGGATAAAACAAGTAGCTCTCCGCATAATCAAAGAATACATTGCATTTTGAACGCTGTGCATGTGCACGACCTATTTTCAGTTAGAAGCAAATACTATAAACAAACGCACTGGTCATCAATAGGCCCTTTCATGCTTCGATGCTAAAATATTTCAAAATTATTCCAAAACGAATGCAAGAATACCTTTCACTACTTTCAAAATCATACACGGACCAGACATAAGTAATGATGTTTTTAAACAACATAAAATATTGAATCAATGATTCTTGAACAAGAAAAACGTCCCTTTTAAAGAAGTTTTACGTTTTTGAATAACTTGCAAAAATTGGCAATACTCATGTACGGGAAAGGTCCAAACGTAGCCCTAAAATATGCTTCAGCAAAAACTTCAAATGTAAGCCAAAACCACTGTTTGGAACGTTATGGTATCGCTCATCAGTATAAACAAAACGGGTCACCCATTCGCTTTGGACAGCTGGAATTCAGTTTTGAAAACATGAATATATTTCAAATAGACACCACTGTGAGCCCATAAACACTAAAAGATAAAAGTTAGATTTACATTTTCCAATCTAGTATCATAATTAAAACAACCTGAAAATTACAATAAAAGGCAAACAACTTGGATCCATATTCTGTCCCTCTTTCAAACGTAGGAATCTTCCTCCATTCCGAAGGCAGCAAAAACGGTCTATTAGATGAAAAGGTGACTAGCTTATGACACCAAAAATGGAAGTATTAAGACCATAAGCTCAACACGACCACAACCAAAAAATAAATAATCTATATATCCAGGCACGAACAAAATGACACGATTGATTCCTTATGATGATAAAACTCTCAGAAAATCCTGTCTATTACCCCTTCCAAAGAGAATTCATGAAAGTGAAGAGTGGATAATCAGCCGTGGTCAAGAACACCACAAGCAGACAGTCCAAACCCAACTTCAGGATATGATACCTAGAAGTAAAATGTAGTATCTGTCAGTGAACTGAAGCTGAATCACAGTATACATCTCTCCGTCATTATATGACATTAAGAGGCATTCCTTTTAATTTAACATCTCAAAGTTACAACAGTAATAATCTCCATCATATACAAAATACAATTACAGACAATCCTCATCATATGTCACAGTAGTTTGATCTCCATCATATTCAATAGTCATATTCATAAAATGACTTTTATGAATAGAATACTATAATCGGAACATATTTGGAATTTTGGTTTCAAAAAGGCCCAGGATTTGTAAACTCATACAGGAAAATACGCTCAAATATGTATTCGCGTGGTCTCGAATGGTGTGATATCAAAATAGACCACAGTAAAATTCTATGAGCATAAATTTCAAACTTCAATAAATAAAAATGGGAGGAAGTCGAACGTGAAAACATTCGTGTGGAGTCCAGTACTCAGTACTATGAATCGCAAATCTGAACGATCGAGAGGAATCAGAACCGTGAGAGACGTAACGTCTTCAAAGGCCTCAGGAAAGCCCGAGGGCAATGAAGTAATGACGGATGGCACCAAGGCACTTGCGGGCGCCCAAGTGTCTCTGGCCACTCATTGGAGAGGCTTGCCACACATACACGCACATCAATCCATCCAACCCCGAGTGCACACACGGATTAGAGCACAAGGGGATAAGAGAAGAGCTACATGGTCCCAAACTGAGAGATTTAAAGGGGTGCTCGATTATAACTTACACGATACACTGCTTTGTGAGAAGACTCCTTTACAAACGTGGAAAAAATACGTCAAAGCCTGCGTGTTGAGTACAAATCAGATGACCTTTATGGACAAATAAAAAAGCAGACGAAAAAAAATAACCAGCTACAAAACACGGTGCTGGAGGTGGATGCTAAAGATAAGAGGAATGGATGTCATGAGGAACGAGAGAGTAGTCAGCATATTAGAAGAGGAAAGTGAGCTTCGGGAGCAATGTAATGAAAATGAGTTTAGTGTGGATAGGTGGACACATCTTGACAGGGTGTTCATTTTGAAGATGACGAAAGGGAAGGCGTCACGACGAATTCCAAGGATTACGTTAGCTTAGAAGACCCATGGGGATATACGAGAGACTTATCTCAAACATAGGGATTCATTTAATTCTACAGAGAAACAATCTCTATATTGGAATAAAATCTGGGTTGATTGCAAAAACGAATCTGTAAATAGAAATGATTAAGACGTTTCTATGAATCCAATTATTTAATTTTCCATTCAAAATAAGTGATAACATAGTTTCTTCACTCTCGACTTAAATAAAATGAGTGCACTTACCAAATATCCTCACTTTGTGGCATCTCATGAAATATGATGTAAATATGTTCGACTTTATTTACGAAATACTTTAGATGTCCAAAAGACGTTTTGATGTGCTTATTTAATCATAAAATGGAACCACCAGCGGATCATTAAGAAAAATTTCTATGAAACAGTCGAAATTTCAATAAATTTTCTTTTCAGCGACGATCACATTTATTTCCTAAAATTTCCTGTCTCCCTAAGTTCAATCAAAACATCCGACAAAAGATATCACTTTTCTCACTTGCATTGCGTTTTGCTCATCCATCACTTCCTTTAGCATGAGTAATATGAACCCACCACACCGGCTATATCTCTGCATTAAGATGTATAATTAATTATTACTACCATTTTCTAATTCATTAATAAAGCCTGCGTAAATGATATGACTCCATAATGGTCGCTGGGTAATCAATCTTACTTACGAGAAGGAAAAATTACTGGATAGCCGTATGGTGGAGTCATTAAAAAAAATCGTGGAACGGCGCTCATAAAATTTTTTTTAAAAAGGTTAGTTTAGTTTCAAGGCGCTCGATCGAAATAATCTGGGTCACCAAGCCGATGCGTTTTTTCGCGAGTCCGCCGTTGGTATTCGTTTCATTGGTCGGTCTTAATTTGAGCTCTCAAGTTACGCCGGGAGAATAACATTACGCGAACCATAACCCCGGAGGAGGAACGATAGGACTGCAACTGCGGAGGCACGCGAAATTCCAGCCAATCGGAGGCGACGGCTCGCCGCGCGGCGCGAGAAAGGGGTGGGGAGAAAAGGGGGGAAGGGAAAGGGGTGGGGCATGCCGACTGTTTCCGACCCTACTCTCCCTCTCTTCCCTCCCTCCCCCTACTGCACCCCCGCGGCTTGCGTGTGGCGGCAACGGAGGTCCCGCATTCTATTCGCCGGTTCGCTTAAAGTCCTCCACCTCCCCACTCAACCCAACCAAAGGTGACCACGCGGTGACGAAGGAAGAAAGCAAGATTGTCCACAGAATTCAGAGCAGAGAAACGTAGGTTTTGAGGCGATTTTAGGGTTAATTTTTAAATCTCCCAAGGCATTTTCATGCCGGACATTGGAAAGCGCAGGAATTACAAAAAATCAATCAAATCACGCAAATTTTATTACAATATTCATTTATGATTTATGGCAGCTGTTCATTTTTTAAATGACTCGGAATATGTATTTATGTACCTTATTCAACTTTCGGCTTCCATTATCAACCTGATTCGTAGACACATGTGACGAAATCTCCAGAGCAATGTTTTTCCAAACATCATACGCCATCTCAGTAACTAAAATATTTCAATGGCTAATCTGGCGTAATTACCAAGTCAAATACTGAAGAGTGATAATTTTTTATCGGTAATTTACCGGTTATATTAGACTTTGGGTGGTCAAAAGCTGCTGCATGGTACAGTAATAATTTCCCTGGTTCCCTTAGCAAAACACAACCGACATCCAGCCTTACAATAAGCCTGGGCTCTCTTCATTACCGTATACTTCCTTCATCCCGTCCAACATATCTATCCTACTTCTACCACTTCCTCGCCTTCCTAACATCCTCCCCTCTACCACATTCTTCAACATCCCACTGGCAATCAAAATGTTGTGTATTCATCTTTCCTGCCTTCTTTGAATTTTAATATTTTTATATTGCATTATTATTATTTTTATATAATACTATTTTTTTTATTTAATATATGTGTATTGTTTTTTAATGTTTGGAATTCATAGGTGTAAAAGAAGGATTAAAACAAATGAATGAAGGGGCACATGGGTATAACTGTTTTGATGAAGGGATAGATTGGAGGGAAGGATGACGAAGGGAACGCATTGACCCCCAGTGCGGCGGCGTGCGCCCCCCCCTCGGCCTTGTGGGGGGCGGGAATCACTTTCTCAGCGAAAGAGCAACGCATTCGGAATTCGCCCAACGCCGCTAAGGCGAAGCGCAGCGTGCCGCGTCCCCCTCCGCCCCGCCTCCCCCCTCAACCCCCGGGGGCAATCCCGGGAGGGGAGTGGGATTCGGTTGCGAGAGCCCTGGATTGGGGGGGGGGGGGCGAGCAGCACCACCCTGGACTAATAGGGCACCCAGCATACTATGCTCAATTACATGCATGCGCGTGCGAAGAAGAAAAAGAAGAAATACGTATTTCCACTGCCTGAGACGTGAGTTGGAAGATTAAGTCATGGACGAAAGGAAACCCGAGTAATATACGCTTATGCTGTTCCTGCGTAATTAACGGGGAAATAAGTTTCAGAAAGATTTAAAAGTATGGTCAAAATATTTGGCGCACACCCATTGTCACCCTAAATATTATCATTATTATTATTTTACTTATTGAATGATTAAATTAACTATATTTAATTCATCATGACTTGAACTATAAAATCCCCGATTGAACCTCAGATTGAAAAAAGGAATACCATTCGCATTTGGAACCAATGTATAACTAATCGTCGGGCGTCATACTTTAGCGAAGTTGACCACAGTTTGTGATCCAGAATTTTTACAGGTAATATGTGCATGTTGCTGAAGTTACATCTGTCAAGAGCCCATTCTATTGCGGGTTTGTCAGTGAACGGCATTAAAAAATCGTGATTACGATTGCCGAAATAATTTGATATCATGCTTTTTTAGATTTAACCCAACACGGAATGGAGGGTGGGCGAAGGTTACTTGTGGTTTTGTGGATAGAGAAATCCATTAAAATAATTTAAATTGTACCGTAGTCTGCTTCATTGCCTTGGACTAATAGTTCTTACCTTAAACCATCGATCTCCTCCTCTCGTATTCCTCTTTCCCCTGCCTTCCATCTCCCGAATAACTTTGATAATATTTAGCGGCCTTAAAATTACCTTGCAGCCTTACTTTCCAGAGAAGTACAGGGTTAAAATAAGCAGCTATGCAACTATGAAACCACACCATATCGCAATGTAAGAGATCAATCAAACCTGTATTACGATTGAAATCTCGAGACAGGATGGTTAGGTCATAAACGCAAACGTTCCTCTAGGCTATTAACAACCATGTTTTTATTGTCCTTCATTTCCAAGTTGATAGTCACTACAGACTGTTCAACAGAGCGAGCATATTTTTGAGCCAAGGTAAATATTAATGTGGTGGGAGAAGATACCAGAATTTATGAAGCGGAAGGATTTACCAGAAGAGAAATATTGATTTTAATTCCACCGCTGACAAGCAGAAGTTGGAAAAGCAATAAGGCCTTGCAGACAGGAGTCCTTCTTGACTGAGAAAGGCGAGGGAGGGGGGAGTTTGGGGATGGGGAGAGGAGGGGAAGGAGGTGGGGGGAAGAGAGAGGCGATGGTAAACAAAAGGGAACCAGGTTGGTTGCTTCTGGTTGAGCTGAACTTCTCCAAATTTGAAATAGAGTCGACCAAATGCCGAGCACCAAAGGTTTGGTGCAATTAAAAAGATCCACTCGATGGCTAATTTTCCCGTCAATACCGTCTCCTCCAACTGCCGTGGTCAATGATGCGTGCGCGCCATTTTAAGACCCAAGTGTACACGAGGGTCCACGCACGCGTGTGGTGTGTATGCGTGGAGAGTTCGGGGTGAATCGAGGGAACTCGAGGGAGGGCGACCGACCTCGGGAACGACACAACTCTCGGTCGTTGATTTGCGGGACTCGAAAATTCGAGTCGCGTGACCGACCGTGACGGAGTGCCGTGGGTTCCAACGTGAAAAGGGGGCCTCCATAGCGGCGCAAACGACTGTATGAGTAAATCCAATGTAAAAAACAGCTTTTCCTGTCTGTTCCTGGTAGCAAGCGTGCGTCGCTTGAAGACATTTTGTGTTCTACTATATATGGCACCGAAGTGATCCATTTTTTAATCATTCAATTCAAAATCAATCCACCTGTTAAAAAGAAGCGTTTTATAAACACCCAACTCAGCAGCAAAACCAGGATTGCGCTAGCTGCTGAGTAATTACGGATGGAACAGTACTTATGGATGCATTGCGTTAAATCATCGTAATTTGTAAATGAATACTCACGTGTCTAATTTTAAACCAAGAAAGAAGGCTGATTAGTAATGAATATATCTCTTAATTTTTTTCCGGGTGTAACCAGGCTTTGTTTCCATATTTTTCGCGGAGCAAATTTAAATAATCCAAGACTCGATGGACATCACCATAGGCAGTGAAAAACTAAAGGAGTGAATCCATACATTTCTCTTCAGCAATGATATCTCCTGCCTGTAAAAGCTCCTTCGTCTACTTTTTATTTTGCTTCCACGTCCACCATTTTGAGAGCTTCGCATGGAATTCATCCAGTAGGTTTTTAAAGCTGGTAACACGATACTTATCGCAATCCTGACATCCGTATAATCCATTAAAATCCGGATGCTGAAAATAGTATCGTGTATCAAACACGGCATTGAATTAAATTCCAGAATTGGATCCGATTTTCCATATTGGAAAAAAAATAAAGCATTCGCTGATTTTTCTTTCGATTCTTGATTTCACTTACCAAACAGAGACGAGGGAAATGATGTCGATTTGGGCGCATTTTGTGGAGATTGAGGAAACGAGGAAACTCACCAGTAACAATTTGTTTTAGCGGAGGTTTAGCAATTGTGCTCTAACATTGATTCATACTCATTGCGGCAGTATTTTTTTCGAGTATTTATCAAATGAGCGTTTTCAAGGCAATGTTACTAGGTTACAATTCAACAAGTTTGTACTGCGCAATTTTTTTTAATTCCAAAAGGCTTCGCGTTATCAGTTTACTGTCCCGAAATCATTTTTCGATCCATTGGTCCAGTTCTCTCTCCATATTAGCAGGTTTTATAAAAAAATATACGCATTGCACGAATCAATACCCTCTTCAAGTCGATACTTTCCGTAGGTTTCTTAACTCATGCTGCGCTTCTTCCTAAGTCTCTACCCTAGTTTAACACCCTCTTCATCGTTATTTCTGCAACCCAATGCCAATCACGTTGAATATTTCTCTTTTCGATTCACCTGCTACCAACCTTCAATCTTCAAAAAACATACTAAATGTACATTTTATGATGCAGAGTTTACTGATTTAGACTTGAATATTTTATTCTTTGACTCGATAATAATTACTATATTCTGTCTTTTTGTAACTACTATTTCACTCAATTGTTAGTTTCTCAAATGAAAATCATTATTAAGATCATTTTCGACTTTCTTTGCCCAAATGTAACGAAAGCGATAAATTGCCGTTTCTTTTCCTATTATTTTCCACTGCTTCAAGAGAATCTAAAGTAAAACGCTGATGTGCTGTCTTAAGTAACGCGTACATTTTTCCTTTATGTCAAGCTATCTTACGCTCTGGTTAACCCAAGAAAAATTTGCATATTCCGATCGCAGCTCGTGAAAAAACTAGCGTGGTGAATTTTAATGATGTTAAGTTTTAATGAATTCACAACATGAATCTGCCTCCTTTCATTCGCTAAGGTTTTTTTTTATTTCCAACGTAATAGGGTAGGTATATAAAAGAACCCTATTGAAAGACATTTTTTATCTGGAAACCAGCCTTCCAACGTTGAATCATTTTGCTAAAGGACCCCCTCTTGAGACGACCGATTAAACTATACTTTTATAAGACAAAGGACAGGCTTTCATGGAAGTATTAAACTCACCTCAGTCATTGGTCTTTTAGTTGCCTAACACTCCGCTGCTCTCAGCAACCACTCTCGTAAAGGCTTTACTCTACTCAGAACCTGCCGTTATTGCGCCTTTAGTTCCAGACGACCATCCAATTTCTGTCGATGGCCTGGAACAACTCTTGTCCTGTCAGACTCGTCACAACTAGGTTATTTTGCGGGTTAACCTACTGAAAATATACATAAAATATAGTGAATACATATGAGTATGCGAGATACTTGTGGGTGCCGATGGATCAATGTTTTGTCGTATTTACCTTCGTACGTAAATTTGAGGAAAAGTCAAAATAAAAACCGAACACCCAACATTGACGCACAGTCCGCGCAAAAGTGAGCAACACCACTATTTTTTACTTAGTGATACTGCCATCGCTCTGGTAGGAGAACTGCTTATTGGCGACCTACAGGCGCACGCAGTTGTTGAGTCATGCCCTTTTTGGTGCGCGGACTGATGGCTAGTGTGTTCGTCCAGCTGTTGAAATGGAGGCTACCAAAGAGTCTGGATATTTCACCTTGTGATTTTCACATCTTTGACGATCTAAAGAAACACATTTATGGACGTCAGTTTCATTCGGATGAGGAATTGGAAGAGTGGTTGCAGTTGTGGATCCGTCAGCGACCTACCTCTTTCTACAAAACGAGAATTGATCGTCTTGTCTCCCAGTGAGGTAAATGAATCAACGCTTTTGGTCATTACTTTTTAAGTATAAAACCAATCCGCGGTCACGTTGTAGCGGGTGTTCGGTTTTCATTTGACTGCCTCTCATATAATAACTCATAAGTGTAACAAGACTCAAATTCAATCATGGAAATTCATTTACTTTCATTTGCATGTACATTTCATCGTATTTGGCCTACCAATTTAAATTGATTCTTACGAAAAAATAATATTTATAGATTAGTTTCAAGACATGTACTGATGACTATATTACAAGGCTTAAAGATATCGTCAGGAAAGGACGGTCTGGGCAAAGTCGCAAGAAGATCAATGAAAATGCATAATATAACGAAATGCATAATAGAATGAAAATACATAATATAACGACATTGCTGCACGTACCCCATTTAGCTGGTAAATCTTTGGACAAATACCTCTGCGAATGATTTTTTTCTAAACTAACAATGTCAAAAACCTTTTACTAGAAAAATTAAACATTTATTTTGATTATATCAATGGATTGCATTAATTTGTACAAAAAAGACGGAAGGGAATTAACAAAAATAATTTTAATCACAATATATCTTTCTCTCTGATAGACGATTTTGAACATTTTAATTAAGTAAGAAAGACCGCGGAGTGAGAAATTTTATTACAAGAGAGAAGCGTACTGCCTCGTATGAAACGAGGTGACGACGGGCGACATTTTCTTGGGCCCGCCCACAAATTACACCACGGCTACGAAGAGAGAGAACGGGAATTGTCCAGGTGAGATAAAAAGGGTGGCAAGAGGAGAATCGTTAAGTTTGATCATCGATAGATCACAGATATTAAATTTCAGTCCGCTCGCAAAGGAAGAATATGGCAGCCCCGCCTCATTCTCCTTTTTATCTCTTTGTAGGCAACATATTTTCAAAAGCTGTCAGAAAAATAGATGCCAATAGAATGACGTAATTTTTTGGATATATTATTCAACATATTTGAATGAACAGTTGCTCTGTGAAAATTTATGCTAGCATTCATTATCAATAAATAACAATTTTCAACCATGAATAAATAAATAGACAAATGGCTGGCTATGGAGCTACGCTTCGTACTCTAATCAAAAAAGTAGGGTTTTTTTATATCACGACAATGGTGGAATTTATATTAATTGGTTCTAAAAATAGAATATTTACCATGAGAAATGCATTCGGCGTCGTATAACTTTAAAGTCAAATAAAACTACCACAAAATATGCCTATAAAAATGAGTATCACATCGTGTAAAAAGGGGTTAAATTATAAAACGTTGTCAGCCATGGGCAAAATAGGTTTTATCACCACAAAACTCTTAAATACTTTTTAAAATTGTATGTAAGTGGCCTCATTCTTGAAAGCCTGCACCATTTGACCTGGAAAGAACTCAATTACACAAGCAAAAAAACAGGTATCATTTGTAATCAATCGAGAAACTTTAATCAGACATCATTTACAAACTCCATTTTTATTCGAATAGTATTTTTATGACTGTTATGTGGCGATTCTCGTGTCTGTAACTCATCCACTTTTATGGAGAATCCCCTTACCCTCCGTTACCTTTGATTTCTAGTTACCCTTAGTCTGTTGAGGATGTGCATCCAGCAGGTCAATAACTCCCGTTAAAAAAAACGTAGCCTTCTTGACTTAGATTAGCCAAATGAAATTATCTCCCGTGACTTTCGAAATTTTTAGAAATTACCTTAACTAGGACCATGTTAAGGTCAATTCACCAGTGGGAAATAATTTATTTTCTAAATAAATATTTTGGCTAAGGTCGACTGACCACAGCTGTAACCGGAATGACCATACTTTTGGCGAGGGGCGTTGTTCGACCACGAAGCCATCTTCGACACGAGCGGCGTATTCGAATTTCGAAGCGCCTCTCTCAGCCATCCCATTCCCCGCCGCCGCCTCATTCCACACACTTATAGCTCCTGGCACCCTTTAACACAACTGAACCGTTCACAGCCCTTCCTACGCTTCCTTCAACATTGTTTCTTTCAGGGTCCACTCTTGTTTCTTCATCCACTTTCCGAAATATGTATCTCCACATATTTTCATTAATACCCATTTAATGAAGCATAACTCATACCTTAGAGGCTCCCATTTCCATTCACTTGCCCTATTTTTCTGCCGCATAAAAACCGTTCGTCCTTCGCAACCGTAAAAATATCTAGCTTCACGTGAGAAATTTTTAGGGAACGCTCCCTTATGTCTATTACGAGTAGTGCTCGTAGTAGCACTAACGTATTTGCCCCCAATAGTTGTTTCTTCACAAGGAAATCGGACCTTCGCGAGCTGCCCAATAACATGTAAATTGGTCCGTTCATCTCTGTTACCATTCTCTTCTACAGAGATTAGTCTTTATCCTTGCTTAAGGGTCTCTCTTCCTCTTTTTAATTAAAAATCATTTATCTCACTTCGAATTCAAACCATCATCTTAGTTTTTCAGCATTAATCCGTTGTTCTATTAAACGTTACTTTTATCAACCCCTCCTCGAAGCCATCGGGTATGCGCGGCTGAACTTTCGTCTCTTCGGAGGAAGGGTCACATGTTTTTGCGTGGAAGGGCGGTCAAGGAGTGGGGGCAGGAAGGGGAGTGGAGAGGGAGGCAAGGAGACCGTCGAAATGACGCCTGAGATAATCTTCCGGCCAGAAACGAAGGAGCGTGCCTCGAACAGCAAGCCCATTGCCCCTTACGGAGCCCCGTGCACTTTCACCACTCTTCCACCTGTCTTGGGCTCCCTTGGCGAGCACCGCGCGCGGGCGCGGAATCAGTTCCGCGCCCGGCCGCAGATCGCCTCCGGAGCCGCGCGAGTCTTTTCCCTCGGGCGGGACATCTCTCTCGGCCAGTCCGTCCGTCTCATGCGCGTTAATCAAAGGGGAATTGAAATTTTGAATGTGTCTGTGAGATATTGGAGTCCTCTTATTATTCCGGTACCCCGGTAAAAAAAATAAAAAACAAATATATTCTCCCCATAAATATAACAAACGATCTTGTCGCTCCGGTCATATGAATGAGAGGCTGAGATATAAAGCATTTCCAAAGGGAGCGAGGGAATTATTCATAAGCGAGCTTCGGGAGCCTTCCGTTAAGAGAATATGTATGAAAAAAGAGGAGTTGGCAGGGGGTGTGGGGGTAGTGGGTTGGAGGTAGGGGGCTGGGGGAGAATTCGGTCGGGAGAGCGCTGTGTTTTCCTGACTGCTTCTATTGCTCTCTCTCACATCCCCCCAACCCTCTCTTAACCGCCAACCCAACCCCTCTACTCTCCTGGCCCCTCCCCTTCCCCTCTTCCTCACCCACCCACCCCCACGCACACACACACGCACGCACGCACGGTGGCAGGCAAATCGTGGCCGCCACCACCACCTACCGGAAAGGGCCGAAAATTACAATTCTCTCCTCCCCCTCCCGCACACACACGTCTCCCGGCCAAATATCAATCTCCGAAAATTGGAGGATCGGTCCACCATTTCCGGTATCAGTTGTTTCGGAGCAATTGGGAGGAGAGTGGGGGGAGGGGTGAGGGATTGGGAGGGAGGGGGAGGGGGCGATGCTTTTTGATGAATTTAAAGTATTTTAAAAGAGACTTTAATGAGAAAAGCGTCCGAACGGAGAAGGCCACTTTACGAGCGGCCTGACTTACACCTCTTCCAATCCCCCCCCCCCACAATCTCCGCCTCCCCTCCTCCCACACCCACCCCCCACTCCCTCAACCACCCCCACGATACGCACACACTCACGCGGTCGAGCGCTTGAGGTATGGAGAAGATGAGAGACCTGAACGTCGGCCATTTTCATGCACATCCGTACGTGCTGGACTTTTCCCGGAGCAAGGGCGAGCGAGATTTGGCAAGATAAATGGCACAATTAATAGTAAAATATATGCGCTGAGGAAGAAATGGTGATGGATTACCACAAGCTCGCCTCGAATTTTTGCTCACGTTCTCTTTCTCCCTTTCTTCCTTCCTTGTCTTTGTGTGTGTGTGTGCGTGTATGTGTTTGTGTATCTGTTTGATTTCTCTGGAGATTTGAAGAATATCGTCGCACCCCAATTCCACTTTCTCCGGCTTCTCGGCGATGAGCCGGTTCCATTCAACGATGCCTGCGGATGCCTTTTCCGCACAAATAGGCTCGATGAACGCTGCCTCAAAACTCAGGGATATCATTCCTTTCCGTCAGCCCTCGCCAGCCGACCACTGCTGCTCCAGGAACTCTACTTTGTCCAAATTGGTTTTCCGATACCGATTCTTCTATTTCGACTCAAGTTTCACCCGCGAAAATCTAAAGGAAAAAAAGAAGAGAGCTATTCGCCCTTTAGATTCCTGTTTCACGTCAATAAGAAAGCTCCGCTTAATGTTTTCAATAATAATGAGGTGCTTGTTTTTTTATACCTTTTTAATGAATAATATGGTTAATGAGGATAATATTCTGTGGTGAACAAAGATGAATGCTTTTAATACTCTTCACGCTCTTTTATTAAATATTAATATTACCTTTACGACGCTTTTTCCAGCTTTTTGAAAAATAAATAACTCAGTTTATGGGGTAACATGATGGAATAGGACACTTTGCTTTTCCACATAAGAGTATTTTTATTACGACCTAGGTATTTTTGCAGCGTAACAACTTCAGGTACTGAAGATGTTACGCTATAACAAATCCTAGTTCGTAATAAAAATACTCTAAGTGGAAAAGCAAAGTGTCTTCTTTCGTTATCCGAAAAATAGTTATTCAAGAATGCAGTTCATAATTCCGCAATTCTATTTTTTAGTTAATGAAGCAATTATTTTGAGAATTTAAGGAATATGAAGTTCAGCTTACTAATTCACATGATTCATTTACAATAACTATAAGTATTTAATGGATATATTGAAAAAAATAAATCGAGAAAAACTAAGAGACAAAAGTAATAAATACATACGTTGTTAGAAAATTTTAAATGTTCAGTTTGCTTTAATAATATGGTGGATTAGTCTATGTTATAGTGTAAATGTGAATAAGGTATCCGTTTTACAGAAGTGCAGGTCGTTTTCTCTGGAACTCGAATGCATTTGGACTTGGTATTCATTGCATTTATTTAGTATATCTAATTGAAATTGAAACAAAAATATCAAAAATTATAAAAATTATACTAGGAAGTAATGAGTATTTATCCTACACCTGAGCTGTAATGAAACATCGGTTAGATTTCATTCTAATATTTTGCTTTGAGAACTATCGCCGCATCAAATTTCAGATATCTGAAGCATCTTTAAGAGCTTCGAAAATTTGGTGCGTATAAGAGGACGCCTTGTAGAGAGCTGCGCTACAAAAGCGTTAAAAGTAAGTACAGTAACATTTTTGGTAAAGCTCTGAAAAGGCCGGTCTATATTCAGCTATTGATGCACAAATGCTTCGGATCCGGGGGACTTGAAGTAAACTATTTTGAAGGGGAATGGAAATTGAATTATCAAAATCACAGCCAATTTCCTCAAAAACATCTTTTTAATTTTTTCTAGCATTGCCGTCAACTTATTGGAGTTTTATTAAAATGTAATAAAATTTCTTTTATTTTATGGGAGAACTGATACTGTATCAGGCAAACACCAGCAAATTTTGAAAAAATATGAATTGTAGTTTTATGCTGACGAATCGACGACTTAGGCTCATTTTAAAACTTTCCATACCATTAGAAGGTCAACTTTTGAAGTGAATACTATTAGATAATGCTTGTAGAAATAATATTCAGAACTTCTACACTTGCTAGAAAAGAGAAAGTGCATCCAATTACTTAAAGGCAAGTATTTCTTTGCAGTTTCCGTTACATAAAAGTGATATTCATTAATTCGGAGTATTCTACCTCTTAAATTCATTATGAGCAAAGTAGCAGAGGAGCAGCTCGTGTGCAAGGTGGCATTATCTAAGCTGGCATGTATAACAGCTCGAATAAGGAAACTAATAGAGGCAAGAAGTAAATACGAAACTATTTATGAAAAGTTATGAAACCAAGCCACATGAGAGTGCAAAAAGGCCAAAGAAGATTATATAGAAACTGGCTGCGAATAAATCAATGACGACATAAAGAAAGGAAACGGGAAAATGGCTTATAAGTTGGTAAAGAGAGGGCCAAAGAGAGGGAAATTAGAAGAAAGGACAATATTTCACAACGTCCGAGACGTTGATGGATAGCTAATCATAAAAGTTTAAGACACTGGAAATTTGGAAGGAATACTTTCAAGTAAGAGTCAAAACTACTCGAAGGATACTAGTTGAAGAAGAAAGTGAGATAGAAGAAGACGAATGAGGTCCGGAAGTACTGAGAAGCGAATTCGACAGAGCCGTGAAAGACGTAAAAGAACAACATGGATCAGGAGAGGAATTGATAAAGATGGAGAAATAAAAGAAGAAATGATGAAGTACCTCGGAGACAAAGTGAAGAATACCCCCCTTTGGAATAATCAAGGGTAGCTACGACAGTAAAAAACTACCAGTGGACTTTGAGAAAAGTGTGATGATTGCAATACAGAAGAAACCTAAACAGATAAATGTGAAGAACGCAAAACATTGTTCCTGATGCCTCACGCATCGAAATTACTTACTCGAATAATTAGCCAAATATTAGATGGAAAGAATGAAGAGAGCATTATGAAAAACCAATTCGCATTCAGAAAAACCAAGGAACATGAGAGGAAATAAAAATGATACGCGTGAACAAATCGTTATGTGTGTCATTTGTGGACTTGGAGGTGTTTGACAACGTCGAATGGAACAAGGTATTCAAAATGCTAGAAGCACTTGGAATGGACAACAACAACATGAGAATAATGCATCACCTCTACAAGAATCAGATATGGCCATGCAAATGACAAACCGAAGGAAAATAGCAGCACAAGAGCGGTGAGCGTAAAGAGTCCAGGTAAATGGCGAACATATTTACAGGCCAGTTCTCAGTTGACTCTACAGCCTTTGCAAAAATGCGAGAAGATCTGCAAGTCAACTCTTAATTATATGAATCCAGTATAATGTACATTAGCGGATGACTCTGTTGAAGTTACTGTCAAGTTTCTTTGAAGTTGTGGATCAAGTACTTTGAGAATATAATATGAGAATCAAAAGAAGAAAACTGAAATCATTTCTTATGGAAGGTAGAAGCTGGAGGTATACTTATATCAAAATCCGAGGAGTGAAATTAGATTAAGTGGAATCCTTCGTGTGCAGAAGTACAACTTATAAAGGAAGATTTTCGACCTATATCTTGGGAAGAATAGCTCTGACTAAGTTGGCATTCCTCATGAGGAAATGGCAACTATCATGCTCGAAGAACACAAGGCGGCAGTTTATCCAAAACGTTCCTGTGGGGCATGTCACTCTATTTTCTACATGACTTTGAAACATTTTGCTCGAGGAGAATACTGAAGATTAAATGGAAGGGCAAAGTGAGGAACAGAAACTACATGAAAGAACGGAAGAGGAAAGAGTCATATAGAGAGAACTACGTGAAAGAAGAATTAGATAAATTCTACACACCTTGAGGCACAATGGATTAGTTAGAAACAACATAAGGAAAAATTTAAAGGAATGCTCCGCGAGGAAGATCGAAAGGCGAGTAAATCCAAGAAGTCATGCAGTATATCCAACCCAATATATCGAACAAATTGAGCAGAACTTAAAACAGAATTTAACAAACAGAGGATTTAAGGGGGTGAGGAAATTAACCCTGAACAGATAATAATAGAGGTCTACGGTCAACCAATTTCAGGATTGAATTTCTTCCAATTATGATGATGCGTTTGAAAGGGTCGCATTTTTTTAAGTAAGAGAACGGAGTGTATTTCAGCGAATTATATCATGGCCAAAATATTTCGTCTTCGTCTTTTAATATAAAATGTCTGTATTTTCACGATCTGGTAAATGAATGTCAACAAAAATTCCAACGCATGAAATATTTTCTAAAACTTGCATTTTCCCATTTGGTTTATCGAATCCCCAAATCAGCTTTATGGCAAGTATAAGAACTCTTTCTCTCGCGGGAAGTGCCCAAAATAAAGGCACGACAAAGTGGCGGGCACTATTAAATGATTACTGAAGGATGAGAAGAGATGGCGAGAGGCAGAGGGAAACCCTAGGTCGGCGTCTGAATAGCCTTCTCGAATGGCACCAAGGGTCCCACATCAGAGCGTCCCATCTGGCGGGCGGAGTTCTGCGCCTGACGTTTCCTCCTCATTACTCCGCACTTCGTCGCTCGACTGCCTGCCTCCCCACCCTGCCTCGCCCACCAACCCTCGACACTCCTGCTTGCCTATCCACCCTCTCTTCGCCCGATATGCCAGTCCAATTCCCTCGGAGCCAACCTCTCCCTTTTATTAGCGAATCCCACCAGCTTAAATCTGCGTTTTCACACTCCCACGCGACGACCGCCTTCAAAGGCCCGTGCCTCCTCCGCAGAAGGGGAGTGGTGGGTTTGGCGCTCACGCCCAAAATCGTTCCGTTCAGAACACATGCGGACGTTCGCTCTCACGTTAACTCGAAAAGCCTCTCCCTTCCCGTCTCTTAGGCTTTAGCCGCAATCCGACGTTGCAAAGGCGGCTTTCGAATGCGGAGATATATGTTTACGATTCATCCATCATATGATGGTTCAGCCTGTGGATCAGAGATATTGAACGAACAGTATTGAGATACAGTCTGAGGAATACATGAGAGTGCTGTTTTCCATACTTATGCGAATGTACCACCACCTCTCTGAAAACAAGTATCCCATTTTTAAAAAATCTAAGGAGTTATAAAAAACATGTTACACGTTTGTATAAAAAGTATCGGGAAAAGTTTCGAAAAAAATAGATTTATTGCTACTGATTTTATAGATATAGCCATAATGCCTCAAAATTCTTCAAAGTACATCCCATGAGCGTCTATATTTTTGCCAAAGACATTTTTAAGACTTGATGGGTTCCCTGGTAGGGGATTTCGGAATATCCTTAAGGAAACTCGAGCAAGCTTATTTGACGGCCCTTAGGGTCCCATGGTGGTGTCCTTTGAGGAAAATTTCCCTTTGGGAATAGGAAATAGTCTTCTAGTGCCAATTTGTGACTACAACGGGGTTGGGGAATCGTCGCGATGCTTTTTTTCGTCAAGTAATTCGTTTAACTTGGAGCCTCAAGCGCTCAAGACCTTCTGGACGAGTTAAGTTCAGATCTTTCGCATCGTGAAGTTTCGGCCCTTGATGTCGACGGCCGTCCGGCGCGGGGCTTGTCCTCCACACTCTCTCGGAAGTCTTTGAAGATCTTTTGCCGCCTAAAAAATGCAGTTTGTGACATTCTTTCGTCTTTGATCACTTGGCGAAGCATGCTCAACGTCTCCGTATCCGATTTCCTCATTCCAATACAAAATTTGATGGCGTGCCGCTATTCTATCGCTCGATCCATTTTGCGCTTGCGCCGAGTCACTCAAGAGAGGTCCACTAAAAACATGATCTAGCCTAAACGAAAGCTCGCAGGTGATTAGCGCTTGGAGCGTGCTGAAGGCCGGATCCCCCACCATCGAGCCTCCGAGGTGCGAGGGCGCTGAGAAGTACGGTCATGTCAGGAAAACATTGTTTCCTAAACTTTGTATACGCACCTCTTATGTAGCCATGAGAGCCATATACTCTTTCCTTTATAGCAGAAGAAATTACATTACGCGGCAAGTCCCCTCTAAGGAGCAGTCACCTGGAAGTAAACAAATGAAATGTAGTTTCCAACTTACCTATTGGCTATTTAAATGCATCCCTACTGCTTCAATAGCGTTAAATTAAATTAATTCATTCCCTATTTTACGATTTTTGCAATATATAACCTAAATTCTCCAAAGATTTGAAGTGTAGTGCCATCGCCATCATAAAAGATGGATATCTTTAGAGCAAGATGATTCATTGGGTTTTCAATTTCTGCGGCACGGGAGGAGCTTTTTTTAAAATTTAATCTCTTCATATCTTCCTTCGCGTTTGAGGCTTATCTGAAATATCAACTCAACTCTCATATGATAGAAGATTTTGTGAATCGGTGACGGTATTTCCCTTTAGCCGTTACTCGGTGCTAATTATGCAAATTGATAATCGTAGGAATAATTGAAAACGGATATTTTGACAATTTCTAGGAACGTTGAAACTCATGCATTAGAGAGGGAAGAAAAGTATATCAAGGATAGCAGATATTCTTGGCATGAGGAATTTCAAAGTTTTTTCCCTAAATTACTGAGTATTTGATTCGAGAAAAAATCCAATTTCTTGCGTTAGTTGTGTTGACGGTTATTTTTAATTTGACGGTTATTATTTTATGTTACTTCATCTCCCAAGTATTAAGAAAATATTTTTCATCTGTATTTTATAATTTTTCTAATCCATATTTAATAATGCATAATTATTTTGTGTTCTCGTGACATGTGTCACCCTATTAGTTCTTTATATATCAGTCGTATTATTATTGTAGGTTTCTCAGGTTCTTCAAACTGTCTTTCCTGTCCGAATGTATTCCTTCAGTTGTTTTTTTGCTAAGAAAATCAGTTCACATTCCTTGTCCTTTTCCAAAAAATGTATTTATCTTTTTCGCACTCTACGAAATATTTTCCCAATATAGCAACCATTTTATATATTATTTTTTTAAATATTTATTTTTTATATTCCTATGATCGCTATTAAAATTAATCCACTATTTTTTGTGGTGATTGTTGATTTATTTATGCATTTATTTAGATGACTAGGGAATAGGAAGGGACTATCTTGTCTCAATATCTCCCAAATAAAGACGATTTATTTTTATTATTATGCGGAAAAACATTTTTACACAGTATGTAGTTGTTTCACTGCAAAAATTTCTATCAACCTTTTTTTATATGAATCACATAAGCCAAAGCCAGAATGAGTATTTGATATGTACCTCTCTCAATGTATACTACTATTGCACATGAAGAAAATTTTCTGAAAATGTCGTCTGTATTTAAATGCTCTATCCTATATGATAAATAAAGAATAATAAACATTTAAAAAATATTATTAATCCAGCAGAAATAATTCTTAAAATGCTTATTTGCGTATTTTGAACAGTCGAGAAAAAGGATCATGTTCGAAACGAATCTAACAAGGACGACATCGATTTTAGGATGCTATTATTTTTAATTCATTGAATAGTTGTCAATTCAGCTGCGCAGTACACTAAGTACAACTTTGAAACCTATCTTTATGAGCAATATAAAATTCCAGTGAAGCTCTGGAAAACCAGTGTAATAACCTCTTAAATATTTGTGAATCGAAACACCAATCAGAATTCTAGCATTCCGCAGTTAGACTACCACTAATTGCGAAATGCTTCAGAACAAGCAAAGCCCCGTGACGAGATCGCGATGGAGACACACCTCCGGTTTCAAGGACATTTGCGGAGGATATTCACCGTAAATACACCTTCAGGGCCCCGTGGTTGAACCCTAATGGTTTCCATGATGACCTCAGCGTGAGGGGCCACCCGACCGCGAACTGCGGCATCCCTTCATTTCCCTCATCTCCACGCCCCTGAGCAAAGGAGGGGGGGCACCGCCGGCTTGCTTCTGAAAAGCTCCTTGCCGGAGGCAGCCTACAGATGGCCAAGGGAAGAGCTAGTCTAATCACTATCGCGGCATATTAACTACATAGGGGAACGAAATAATCTAAAAGAATAAACAAGACTGGGTGCAACCTAATTCTTAATTTATGTTAAATCACGAGGAGACAATTTTCCTTCGGATATTTTAGGGCACACATAAATTGGTCTGAACGCATACAGTATTTGGAAAGAGGGGGGTGAAGGAAAATAATTGGAATGAGAACAGCATTGAAAATTAGGCCGTCATGGTTTAAGCAGCAGCTGGGAAATAGCATTTCGGATCCGGAGACGATTTTCCTATTGTTTTACATTACCGCAGTCATTGATTGCACCATTTTCAAGGTTGGTTGCGGCGCGAAGCACTAACGGTGACTCATGTAAAGCAAACAGTGTCACTCTCATGATCGTCATCATGAGAGGTCACGAATTTTTAGATTGAATTGTCGCGTATGCCCAGTCAATTGTTAGTCCCAACATGACTATCTAACTCTATCTTAGATCTAAATCTAACTAGACTTAGCCCAGTCAATCCTTTTTAGGATACTATTTTCTCTTCATCTCTATAAATTACGACTCTTTTACATTTGACTTTAATTTTTTCGCGCATCTCATTCAGAAATTTCCGCTGATAACCCTAGAGTAGAGAAATACCAGGAACGGGTGGAATTATTAATTAATGATACGAAGCGTATTCTTAAAGTAAGTACCGTTTACTTATATTTAAATATTGGCGCTTCAGAACACAGTTTTGCTCCTGCAGCGCCATCTACTGATTCATTGAGAAGCTATAGCAGCATTTGTTTTGTTTCAGAAGTCGTTTGCTTGTCCATGCATGCAAACAGCAATGTCCGCGACAATCGTTGATCCCGCCAGCTGTGAAGTGCGTTCTGTCATACGATTCTTGTATGCAAAAGGATTGTCGGCTGCTGAAATTCATCGGGAATTATGCCTAGTTTATAAACCTACAGTTATGAGTGAAGGAAAAGTTAGACAATGGTGCTGTGATTTTAAAAATGGACGAACAAATGTCCATGACGAAGAGCGAAGTGTTAGGCCCAGTATTCTGACCGATGAAATTGTTTCGCAAGTGGAACAAAAACTGCGATGTGATCGTCGATTGACAATTAATGGCCTGGCTGAACAATTTCCTCAACTTGGACGCACTACTGTCTACAATATTGTTACGGAAAACCCCGGATACCACACATTGCGTGCAAGGTGGGTACCGAAAATGCTCACCGACCACCACAAAGAGCAAAGAATATCCAGTGGACGAGAGTTTTTGGGTCGTTGGGAACTCTTTAAACCACCCACCGTACAGTCCTGACCTTACACCCAGCGATTACTTCCTCTTCTTGCACTTGAAACAGTGGTTCGGTGGACAACGTTTTGAAACCGAAGAGGAACTCAAGAATGGCGTTGTCGATTGGTTCAACCCTCAGGCGGCGAGTTTCTATGCAGAGGGGTTAAAGAAGCTGGTGCAGCGGTACGAAAAATTCTTATAAGTGAACGGCGATTATGTAGATAAGTTAAGTAGGTTTGTAGCTAACTAAAAGTGCCAATACAATGTGTTTCATTTGGGTATATTTTTTCCTGTGACCAAACGGGCCTTACTTTATGAACACGCCTCGTAAATATTAAAGATAATGTATATTATTATTAAATAAAGAAAAAATAACATTACGGTAGTAGAAGCAAAAATTAACTTTTATATACAAAGTTTGAGCTTGTGTGACTTACTAATTTGCCCTATGACCCGGATCAAATTAAGGACATACTTTGAATATCCACTCTAGTGTAGCACTTGGATTGCTGGATTTTACAAAATACTATAGTATCAGTGGCTAAATATAAAAGCAAAATCCTAACAAAGTGATCGTTAAACAAAGTGAAAGATTAAAACAATAGTTAATTTTACCGTCGGTAAACTCATACGAAGAACTCCGTTAATCAGTTGCATCGGTATTTTTGCTTGCCTTTCAGACGCTCGCAAAATAGCAGAGTTCAAATAATTCCCGTATTGATGTCTTTCTTTGGCAAGGCCTTGTAAGGACAGATTTATCATTTTGTGAATTTAGAATGAGAGTTGGCTCGGTTGCTATTTAAGCGGAAAATGTTTGGATTTCCGCGATAACGAGGGCGATAGATTCCTCGTTACGTTCACGCCTCTGAATAATCACTTCCCCATCAACGCTTCGATGATCGTCCCTCGGGGGCCGAAGGCTTTGCCTGGGCGGCATGGTGGCGGCGGATACCGCTCGCCGTCTGACGCCGCCGTATAAAAAACGAACAAGGACAATATCCAGTATAAAAACGCGGTCTCTTCATTTAAAAATATCAACGCAGAAACTACCAGTGTCGTCGATAAAAAAGAGATTACTTTCTCATGAAAGAAGAAAGGGTTTGCGTGCACTCATCCATTAACTCGTCTCTGCGATCAAATGTCAGAAAGGCCCGTCCTTATTTCCGACCCTATCCCTAAGGATTTCGACCTTAAAGAGCCCACTCCCCTGACTACATGCTCAAAAATTCTTTATAAATCTCGCTACATTCTAAGAGACACGACGTATTCGCATTTACAGTTCGCCATACATTTCACATGACTTGAAAGAGTGACTGTTCTCTGGTCACCATATTGACTCTGCCTGTCGTTACCTACTCAACGTCCCCGTCATCAACTCCCTCCTCCTTGAGAAAGCCTTCTTGCCTAGCGCAATTCTTCTCCTTACGTCCCTACCACTTTGACTGTATTGGTCCAAAACACTTCCGAGATATGTAAACTGTTTTACCTGCTCTATTATTTCCCCGCCTATTTTAATATTTAGCTTAGCCTTTTTCTCTCTGGAAAATCGCATAACCTTTGTTTTATTAATATTGATTCTCATCCCATATTTATATATATATTATTAGGTAATCTACCGTTTAAGGTAGGTTTTTGGATGGACACACATGGATATATATATATATATATATATATATATATATATATATATATATATATATATATATTTCACGTATCTCAAAAGTATTAGGCTGAATATAACGCTTTTCATTTTACTAATTTTCTGCATCAGCTGCAGTTAAAAAATAAAGGCATTGCCTCTATTACCTTTCCAACTAGTACTTTATGTACAGTAACTTGATAATCAGTTTGTTTTGCATTACAGCAGGTTTTTCACTTCTCTTTGTTTCTTTCGTGCATCATTCTTGGTTCTGAGGATCTAATTTATTAAAGGGTGCCTTCGGGTCGGAACATCACGCCAAGTGCAATGAGGTAAGTGAAACAGAAAGCATAATCTGTTCTCATTGAGTCCCTCAGTCCTTATTCCGCCTCTTTTATATTGTTACAAGTGTCCTGGAATGTTGCAACGTCTATGCTTTCTTTTTTTATTTATTTTTTTTTCAATTTTTTTAATTAGAAACTCTTCTGACTAATATTTGTAAATATCTGCTTAAACATTGGAAGGTCAATCTTTGGATGTACTTGGTCCGTCGTTATGAATGTTGAGTTGTTCTGTCAACCTAAATTACTCTCATCGTTGGCCAAATTGCTTTACTAGATCAAAATGTGGCGTGTACCCTGGGCTTAGACACATTTTTCTTTTTCTGCGAGTATTTCCAATCGCAAAGTGCCTTCGTATTGGCAATGTAGGTATTAGTATTCCAAAACGAAGTAAAGTTTTTTTTTCAACTGGGGTTCATAGGATTTAAAAGTAAACTCAAGCTTTCACCGATCAGCTATATTATTTAAGTTAAGGTAGTGACGCGGCACACCTTTACGATTCTTTGCCATCAGTGTTTCTTAGATAACACTTCCCCTCCAGCCCTCACGTAATTAAACGCTTCTTTGGAGATCCTTTATCATGCAGATGATCATAAAGCGCATCCTTTATCTTTTCTCCTACTGTTTTAATTAAATCTCCGTTGAACTTGCCTGCTAATTGATGCATCGCCTGAATCCCATTATTATCGTGGGGGATGTAATTTTTGCAACACGTATCTGCGGAACGCTAATCTACTTTGTTAGGTCATTGCGTACATCGCTCGTTGGTTTTCCTGAGTGGTAGCGAGTTTTAATAACTGCGAAATGTGAGAGTATGTTGTGTTGCCGCGAAATGGATTTTCACGCTGAGCCTAAGATGCCATATGACTTCTGCATTGGCTAATTTGTGAACCGCAATCATTCTATCAAAATGTTCTCATCGAATCATTTCTTTCATTCCAGTTCTTCATTTTAAATAATTTTAAAAACCTTACCAATTCCTATGGAACACATTTTTCATAACATAACTTTCCAACCTTACTGTCAACATTATCACTTTAACATATGTTTTAATACCTATTTCGAAATCTCATCTCATGCGTAGTCGGCTTCAATCCACATGGCCTATTATATAAACTCTCTTTTGCTCTAGGAGATCTCTTCGGAACTTTTTTATGCATTATTTTGACTCAAAACTTCAAGCACCTAAAACGAAAATCTCAAAATATATATTTAGGTTAAAAAATATTTTTATCTCTGTTTTTCTTCATTAATATTGGAGCAATTTCTATTTTAATTTCTCAAAATCACTATTTTTGGTGGATAAGCCTTCGTGGCATGAAGTTCTCTGCACGCCTTATCCTCCCCGTGGTTCAAAATCTCTACACTTTCCAGCTCCGCGCTAGTGTCGCACACTCACACTACTACTTTCCCGCCGCATCTCCTCTCATTATCTTCTCAATCTCCGCTCTTTTGTCTTCTTCGCAATCTTCCCTCCAACCTAATCTCCAAACCTTGCATTCTCATGCTTCTTCCCCCATTGCCTTCTTCGCCCGACACGCCCACCTGCCATTTTTCTCCATCTTGAAACTGAAAAGCTTCCAATCATACTCTCATGGGATTCTACACTTCACGTAAAGTTTTCACTTGTACACCTGCACATCTTAATGAAATCTCCCCATTCTGTCGTGAATTACCTTCCCTTGAGAAGCCATTTCTCCTTCCAATTGCCTCCTCCCTGTTCTTTGCTTTCCATCAAAAACACCGCCTGAATAGGAACATGACTTCATTTGGTGTACATTTAGACCCCGAACTAGAAAATTTATCCAACCTTTCCTTCTTTCAACCCCTTAGAATGCCAATTAATACTTAAATATTGGTTTTCCGCCATCGGCCTTGCAGTATTTCTCTCTCTTTCTCTCGAATAAATTCTCGACTAATGCAAATGAAAAGAGCACAAACAAAGCATAAACTTTCAAAAGTTTTAACTTAGAAAAACACCGCTGGAAGGTCTGCAAATAAGGTCCAAGGTCTGTGTACCCTGGCCGAGGGAAAGTACCCTGCGAATCGACCTCCAGAGCTTGCCTCTCAGTCTGGACACGCCGTGCACCTGCCCCTTATTCCTTCACCCTCCATACACCGCCCCTATCACACACACCCCTTCCAATACGAGACTCCCCGCGCATGCACCCGAAATGTGGACATTCGCACACACTCATGACCAATGCCGAAACTCCAGTTACCACATGAGTGAACTCTTTTATGTTCCTGTTTTTCGTTAATGTAGTGTGTCTTTTTTTTCAAGTATAATTATATAAAAGCGGAAGTGAATTTTCTGACTCATTGGCAGGGGAGCATCTTTGTACGTGTCTTCCATTGGATCACTTTAAACTCACCTTTGGGAGAACTAATTGACTCTCTATTCGATCTGCCGATTTCACTTTCAACACTTCTCCGTAGCATCACATTACCATCGTCTCTGATCTTTTTTTTACTAATTTCACTCTATCCACTCTATTTTGGAGGCCATAGGAAAAAGAATAAGACCAAACTACCGTTACTTCAACGACTCTCTCCCAACTGAGATTAAAAGTTTTCCACACCAAAGGTGACAGAGAGATAGCACTTTCTATGCACGGGTATTATACGAGAATTTGCTATATTTTGGATACTACCACATAATTATCAAGGTATTTGGATAATTACGTTGAATCAGATTTAAAAGTACTATCATGCTTTATCCGAAAATTATATCTTGGGTATTATTTAATTCACTCCACATGACGGCTATACAGAGAACGAAAAACTTTGGGCATTGCTGACAATTCAAATGCTCAACCAAATCATATCATATCGCCTTCCTTTGAGTTTACCTATGAATCTACCTCCATATTTTGAAGATTTTTTTAAGGTAGATTTGGTTTGGTTTGATTGAAGAAGGTAGGTTTGGATAAGATAAGCAATAATATGGGCAAATGATTAAAGCAAGGCGCCGCCACCGACTCTCTCTCCTCTTCGCCCGTCTGCTCATCGTTTGGGTCTCACCTCCGACATCTTTCATCCTTTCTACTCTTTCCTATTTAGGCCTTTATCCTAAAATCTCTATTTCTCAAAGTTTTTTAAACCTTTTTATTTACTAAATGAAAAGGTTGAAAGAACACGAAAGGTTAAAAGGTCACAAAATGTGGTCATGAAGGAATGGTGAAAATGAAATCAGATTTTGTTTCAGTCATTCTTACCGAAGAGCGCATAAAGTCGATACTCCTTGTATTAACGTTATATTTGTATAAATATACCTTATAAGTGTAAAAGTCAATCAGAATGGACTTTTGTTCATAAATATTGGAAATTAACCTATAACTTCGTCTTAAAGATGAACTTATTGTCAAACTGTGAACCATTCAGATCTTCTTTATAATACTTGTAACGATTTTTAAATGCGTTACTGAGTCTCTCGCTATCGTCAAATTTCCTAGTGCTCCATCCTGATGACATTTGGCATTTTTAAAGCACTAATATGACTCTGCGGTTTTATGATACTTTCCTGAGAACCAAAAAACTGAAATTCTAAGAAAACATAAACATTTGAGGGAGAAGATATCGTAAGATGCTGAAGACCGCGATAGAAGGGAGAATCTGAGGTAAGCAGAGAAAAGGAAGCAAGAGAGAAGGCTTGCTAAATTGCAGACATGAAGGCTAGTATGAGATACGAAAAATAAAAAATAATATAATATAGGGTTAATATTAATGAGAAGTGGGAAGATAATAATTCAATAAGTGTTCATATATATGAAATTCAAAGGAATATTATTATAGTACATAGTAATAATTGTTAATGATCATCAAATATCTCTGGCATTTAATTCGAAATTCTCTAATCGAGAACAACCAGTAGGACGTATCAGTATCAATAAGCATGTGGAGCTTACTTCATTTTATCTGTAAAAAGGCCTACTATGAACTCTATTCAGGGTCCGACGGGGCATACAGCGGTGGAATTTGAAGTTGGATCCATCGCCAAGGAAAGAGGCTAGCTGCGAAATAAGCAAATGCAGCAGCGAATACTAAACAGAGTAGGCGACCACGAGTAACCTCCTCCGATCGTCCGAGGGTTCTTCCTTCCGTACATCCGGGGATCCTCCATGAGGGCGAATGAAATGCAGCAATCCCGCCTCAATCGAAGCCATTGCGGAGGAGAATTATGCGGCGCTCGTTTTAGAGGTGGCAGGTTAAGGCAAAACTTTCCTGGGACATCGCCATTTCTACACACCTTGAGTTTTTGCGTGGTTTTGACTCGTGACAGGGCATTAGGAGTGATCGAATCAAAAAGCGTCCCTTTATATTAAACTTTTTTATATACGGGTACCCTAATCTGCCCATATGTATTTTTAGGATCTAATAAAGTCCATTGAAAATGCAGAAACTGCGATCCCATTAACCTTTCCAATGGTATTAATTCGCCTTTCGATAGTCTAACGGACCATTGCCATCATGAGTCTCGATAGTTTACATTCCAGTTTATCTGATGTTCTAATTTTTCCGCATCTATTTTTACAAAGTCGGTTTTCTCAAGGAACATTATCTACTTGTATAGTTAACACTTTCAGATATGGAATCAAAGTAAAGTTTATATTTCTGAAAGTGGTCGTACCCGTCTTAATGTGAAAGAGGACCATTCTTAGGGGATATGGGCATCGTGGCACTTTTTGATGATCTTTTGAGCTGATTCTTTTCTTAAAGAATCCACTCTCCCCAAATGACCCCAAAAGTTGAGTTCCAATGGGCTGATGATTATAAATACTATGAGGAAATCTGAAGTGAGAAAGTGGTGGGCGAAGGGAGGAAACTAGTCGAGGTGAGGTTGCGAGACATTCTTGATGATTGAGGCGAGATCTTCAAATATAATTTCTAACGGAAGGCGATTGTGACGGGAAATCACATTTTTTCAATAGTCACTCTTTGTATTTTAATATTGCTGCAAAACCTCCTTCATTTTTGAATGTGCCGTTACATAGGGATTCTTGAATGCATTATTCACTCCTTGACAGAGTCCTCTGATATCCGCCAGTATGCATCGCTGACTATGCCAATGGGCGGCAGGGGTAGGCGTGGTCTCGTGGTACTTGCACCGGCGAACGCACATGTGTACCAAACGAGAATCTGTGGGACGCTTATTTCACAATGTCAGTAGACCTACAATCGGAAGATATGTTAACTGCAGTTTGTCTCAACCATTGTTCCCTTTCCAATGCTGATACTCTCGTTCCACCGGTAGCAATGCCATCACGTCATGTATTTCAATCCAATTCTCCCATCTTCTACGGAGACAAATGCGGTGTTTTCGCTATGCCTTCCGCGTCGCAATCAAAGCTGAGTGGCAAAATTAATGTTCGTTGGGTAACGAGGCGCCTCGATTACCACCGCAACGCACCAATGAAAGTTAATGCGGTGATTGCGTTTGTCACTTCTGCAGAATTTATACTGCTGTAAACACTCGTAGAGCGTCTGTGTTTTGAAACGCTCGGGTTGCTTGTTTGCCGCATTCGTGAGTTCATCTCTGCAGTGGGATTTATTGCCCCTCAAATCACTTCGTAGAATTTCAAGAGAAAATTTGGCTGTTATTCTCTTAATTAGCAATATCTCAGGTTTTTATCGAGGTGATGTATTAAAGAAAATACGCTTTGATATCAAATATCCATCAGAGTAGGCTTAAGAGGGATTTGAAAGAAGTGGTAGGAGGGAGAATTTAAGGGATAAAAAGGTAAGTTAGAAAGAAAGTATGCCCACTATGGAGACAGTTATGGGAAGAACTCTACTGTCAGATATTGGAAAGAGAGAGAAAACAGGTAAAGTGAACAAAATTTAAATGGTTTATATTTTTTTCCCAAAGAAAGAGATGGGTTCAAAAAGTTATAAAAATTAGAGAAGGTTAAAAGTATGTTTTCCATTTAATTTATTTCTTTGATTAGATCTCCTAAAGATGCTTTGAAAATAGGAGTTTTAAAAGAAAATATAATGAGATTTTTTGCATTTTATTGCCGCAAGAACACAAAAAGTATGTGTATATCAGACTACGAGTGTTTTCTATATTTTTTTGAAAATAAAATAATATTTTTCGACTCTCCTTTTCTTACAACGTTCAAAAAGGGTAGGAGATTGTAACACTTTGGTACCAATGCCTGAGGTGATTTCCTAGAGTATTTGTGATGGTCAGCTCGAAGGTGGAAAGTGACAAGACTGTGAAAATGGCAAAAATATAGCAGAAAGAAGACGTAAAATATTTTATGTATTTGTTGACGAATTTTACATTATTCCCTTTACCCATTTTTAAAATGCATTAAATAAATTTCGAAAGCAAAGCCGCCTAAAATACCAGGGAGAGGTATTGGTTATGGAGTCCCCCTTGAACCACACTGCAAAAACAGTGCGATACTCTGGGTATCAAAAGGTTATCGAAATCTATAATTAGTACGCATAAAGGAAAATTGCCTCTAGAAGCGTAAAATTTAAACACTCTCTGGTTCAGTACAAAAATCTGCGAAAATCAAAAATAATCACTGGGTTGATAACAATAATGGCTTTTAAAAATGTTTACAATCGGTGATACACTTAAATGCAAAAAAAACAGCCGTAAGGTTTCCCTGAAATATTTCAAAGTCTCACGTTGAAGAAAAAGTGCACTACGGTAAAGTTCCCACTTCATCACAAGCATAGTAGTTACCACTGCATCATTCGCCTTGATCTGCACCATCGGTACCTTTCAGCACAGCATGCAGCAACCGCCACTTACCAGCCGTGTGGTTTGATGCTCAGGATCGTGCATCATGTCTCGTTCCCGAAAATTATATTTTCAAATCCTGAGGAATATGCCGGCTTCATTGGAAGCCTAAATCTAGGTAAATATAAAAGCACTTAATTCGACTATCCTGCAGCTCATCACCTCGGAATATCAAGTTCCGTAGCTCGATTACCTGTTGACAACCATTTTTCTGCTTGAAGCATTTTCCTATCACCTTCTCCACGAACGCTGTGTGCTTCCTCCAGTGTTCCCCATTTCTTTTCTTATCATATTTTTATAATGAATATATACATGCACATGAGTATATGTACATAAGATTTTAAGAGTTAATCATGTATGTATATATTTTTATTTATTTATATTATACACGGAAAAATATATCCAGGGGATGAGCGTTGGACTACTGACCGGAGGGCCCGGGTTCAATTCCCGGGCAAGGCACTTTGGACATCTGCAGCTCCATCCAAGCTATGTGATTTTTAGGGTACCAGATCCTCCTGGGAAACCATAACCGGCACAGGGAAAGGAACTGGCCCCCCCTACCCTGATGTGTGAATTTCACACGCCGTCGTTCTTAGTACTGGGTGAACTCTACCATCACCGAACTTCGAGTTGAATGCTGTGTTTATGGCTTATATAGTATATATAAAGCGTGTATTCTTGTTGCACATTAGCAATTAATAATAGTAAACAAAAAAGGATTACCACAAACATAGAACTCACCTCAGTATTTCGGTGGTCCTAGCCACCTTCATCAGGGTATAAGAAGCCACTGACGGGAAGGTAAGGAAGGGAAGGGATACTGGAAGCGGGAGGGTTTAATAGAAGTTTGATACAGTTTTACATAAATATAACTTTTAAATGTTATCACCCTTCTCTAACTAAATTTTTCCGAGTAGCTGATACCTTCCTCTCAAAAACTAATCACCGATTAATTTCAAGAAACTGTAACAGTGACTTTAACGGAGTCACCCGCTATGTGTGCATTATAATGCAAGGCGAATGATTTTTACTCCCTGAAATGGTTGCATTATAATCATCGATTATATATGCCCTTCCATTTTCCCCTCCCCCCTGTACTCATTGCTGTTTCCTTACATTCAGTGACTCCTTATACTCTGATAAAGGTGGCTGGGACCACCGAAATATCAATGTGAGTTGTGTTTGTGTTAATAATGTTTTTGTTTTTCATTATTTTTATTAATTTCTGGTGGCTATCATGAATTAGTGAACGCCGTAATGGTCTGATCAATAGTAAATAAATAAAGACATATATATATATATATATATATATATATAAATTCACTGATAGTCATAACAAACACAGAAACCAAAACACACAAAAGAGGGACTCACTGGTTCTCGAATTTTCGGTGGTCCAACCACCTTTCTCAAGAGGAATTAGGAACAGAACTGAGGCAGAGGAGGGCCCGAAAGCAGTGGTAGGAAGGAGAAGGGGAAATGGGGGAAAAGAGGGGAAAAGAGGGGAAAAGAGGGGAAAAGAAAGGAAAAGGGGGGAAAAAGGGGGGGAAGGCATTCGAGGTGAGGAGTTTGGAGGGGTAGTGTATGGCGCGGGAATTTTAAAAAAGGGGGGGATGATATGGAAGTTGTTGGGGGCGGAGGGGGATGAAATTATATGCATAAAGGGGGCAATTAATGTCTAATATTAATACCTGGGCGATTCCAGGAATCCAAGAGCCAGATGAAAGCTAGCTCTAATGTTTTGAGTTTCAGTGGAGGGTCTGAGTGTGGGAGGGATGCTAAGACGGATACTTTAAAACATTGGTCAAAGGTAGTGTTGTGTTCGGAGGCATGTTTGGGGATTGGGAGCATACCAATAAGGGAGGAATTGTTGCATGAGGCTCGATGATTATTGATTCTAATATCAAGGGGTGTGGTACACTGTCCAATGTAAAAGGCAGGGCAAAGTTGGCACTTGAGTAGGTAGACAACATTGCTGGAGGTACACGAGGAGTAGGGAATTGGTGGGAGAGAGTTAAAGAGCGGGTGGGAGAGGGATTGGATTCTGGTTATATATATATATATATATATATATATATATATATATATATATATATATATATATATATATATATATAAATCTACGAAACAGGCAAATACGTCCTGATTGTATTCTATGTTCCTCTCGATTGGTGATTTCATTACTGCAATGGTATCACGCGTACTTCTTCCTTTCCTAAACCCAAACTGATCATTCCCTAAGTAATCATTTGCCTTACTCTCTATCCTTTTGTTGATGATCCTGAGAATAACTTTAGCTGCGTGGGATATCAAACTTATTGTTCTGTAATCCTCACATGATGTAGCCTTTACCTTTTTCGGATCATGCTAGTTCCTATTATTCCTATTAGTATCCTGTAGAGCAGGTAGAACAGTTTACGTATCTCGGAAGTGTTCTGGACCAATACGGTCAAAGTGGTAGGGACGTAAGGAGAAAAATTGCGCTAGGCTAGGAGGATTTCTCAAGGAGGAGGGAGTTGATGACGGGGACATTGAGGAGAGATGTGAAGACAAGACTCGTAAAAACTCTGATATGGAGCGTAGCTATGTACGGCGCGGAAACGTGGTCGTTGAAGCAGAAGGATATACGTAGATTGGAGGCTTTTGAAATGTGGGTGTGGAGAAGAATGGAGAAGGTGAAATGGACCGAAAGGAAAACAAATGAGGAAGTACTAGAGATGGTGGGTGAAGAGAGGGATTTGTTGAGAGAAATCCTATGGAGGCAGGAAAAATGGATGAAAAGCGTATTGAGCGGTAGTGGAATGTTGAAGAAGGTAATAAAGGGGAGAATGTTGGGCAAGCGAGGAAAGGGCAGGAACAGGATAGGGATGTTGGACGGGATGAAGGGAGGAAAGAAGTGCACAGAGATAAAGAGGGACCTGATGTAGATTAGGTTGCTGGATTGGGTTTTGTTTGGAGTCACAAAAGGTTTATTTGCTAGTTGTGTCCATCGAAAAACCTACCTTAACCGGTAGATTACCAAAAAAAAAAATATATATATAGTATATACTATAGTCAAGGTATATATCAAGGTAGTATATACCTGTGTGTCTGTGCGAGTGTTTCTGAATGTATATAAATGTGTGTCCGCGTGTGTTTTCCCTCCCCCTCCCACCCAGCTCCTTATTCTTGTAAGCGAGGTGTAGTCGCCCGTGGAGATCACGCGTGCGCGCGAGGAAGACCGAACGCAGACCCACAAGGGAGAAGGAAAGGGGGCGGAGGTAGGGATGGAGGAGGAAGGGGAAAAGGACAACGAGAGGGGGATGGGTGAAACGAAGATAGGAAAGGGCCAAGGGAGGGAGGGAGAGGGGAGTTCCTCATAAAAGCGGTCGATTCTCGCCAGCTCTTCCCCCTCCCCCAGCACCACCCACCCACCCTTCCTTCATTTCGATCGAGTCTTTCTCCGTTCCTGGCCAACCCATCCCGCAAGTCTTTCCACACACATTTTTTTTCACCTCCTCCATGACGTGAATTTTTTGGAGACCCGAATTCAGATTTTTCGAAGGAAGGAAAAGGTTTTGCGTACTAATTGACGCAAAGTGGGCCAAGGTAGGTAGGGTGGAGTAATATGAAAGGGGGCGGCGGCGTGGGTGTGGGGGGAGTACTGGGGGGGGGTCTGGGGTGGAGTTGGAGATGGGAAGGGGAATGATGTATGATAGATGGGATGCACACTCGAAAGCACTCGAAATGAACAAATGCGCGTGTACACACATGCTCGTACATTATGTATATTTGTATCCCTCCATCTGCCCTCTCTCTTTCCCTGCAAAAGCCGAGTAACAAACAGCGCAACTCGACTACTCACATGCTTCCGCTCGCGTGGTACTGTTTCTGCTGCTGTGGCTACAACCCTTCTTCCTCTCTCTCCGAGAGAGCCACAGAAAAAAAAACAAAGAAGACAATGTAACGAAAATAACAATGACGGAAAGAGAGGTGGAGAAATATGACGACGCTCGCCCTGCCCTCTGGAGGCCGCGTCCGAAATTCTACATTCGCAAGGTCTCGTCGTTCCAAAACCTCGTGCGCTCTCGTTCTCACTCATTCGTTTGTTCGCGATTTCACCAGTCGATTGTTTTCGGAAATTTCAGAGCGCCGGCGCTGCTACAGTGTGCCTAGGCGATGATGTCTGCTTAGAGAAAGTACGCGTTCAGATTTTCCACCGTATTTCCCAGCGATTGCATTAGTATATTTCATGTTGTAATCATGCGTGTGGATTGCCAATGATATCGATTTTGCATACGCAGAAGAGAAAAATGACCTTTAATGGTGTTCGCCATCATTCGAAAATCTTAGCCTTGGTGTCTGAATGTCACGTATTAGTCTTTTCAATTGTAGCGCGGAAACACGAAAACGCAAACGTCGAATTTACTTAACTGTCGCAGAAGACTGTGTTAGTTAATATTTTAAATACAAGTAACTCCTCTCAAACAAATGGAGGAACAAATAATTTTGATTTTTCCATGTTCTCTACCTCAGAAACATGTATTGCTCACATTTTTGCAAGGGCTTCAAAAGCTTACGGGTGACATCGGGTACTCTGACGGGAAAACGTGAGTCGTTGATCTAGGCGTTTAGGTGAATTAATGTAGCCGCCAAGATGCAGAGTTAGCTAATACGAATGAGTAAATTGCGTACAACGCGTGCAAGAATACGTATATCCACATGAGTTTTAGGATCTGGAGAATCCTCTGGCTGTTGTCTTGAGTCGTGCTCGTAAACACAATTTGGAGGGTAGCATCATTACTAATTTGATAGCTCGCCTCTCATTTGTGGAGCAACATTTTACTCTTAAATGTTTTGGTGTACGTAAGGTTTTGCTAAACATAGTACCGCCGTTTGAATAATCAAAAATTTGTATTAATGATTAATATTTAATTATTAATATATTTTTGTGTTCAGTGAGATGTCATCCCCTGTCACACACCCAAGAAGTTGCCTACAAGGTACCATGCATATAGACTATTAGTGCTGACATAGCGCTTTGGTTAGTGCTACACATATAGTGCTATCTCTACTTGGGAAACATATGTTTCATGAAATTTTTCACATAAATAGTTGATTAATATTGTCGGTCGACGATTCGTTAAGCTTAAAGTGTGTGTCGCCTTTGAATTGGTCACTGTGAAATATTTTTCGTGAATTTACAACTGCTAATGAAGGATCATTGAAAAAAATAAGACATCCATCTGTAATTCGAACTTTCAATTGGGATGATATATATATTATCTACCTATATATATCATACATATATATATTATATATATATATATATATTATTATTATTAGGTAATCTACCGGTTAAGGTAGGTTTTTGGATGGACACAACTATCAAGTAAACATTTTGTGACTCCCCACCTAGCAAACTAATCTATATCAGGTCCCTCTTCATCTCTGTGTACTTCTTTCCTCCCTTCATCCCGTCCAACATCCCTATCCTGTTCCTGCCCTTTCCTCGCTTGCCCAACATTCTCCCCTTTATTACCTTCTTCAACATTCCACTACCGCTCAATACGCCTTTCATCCATTTTTCCTGCCTCCATAGGATTTCTCTCAACAAACCCCTCTCCTCACCCATCCTCTCCAGTACTCCCTCATTTGTTTTCCTTTCGGTCCATTTCACCTTCTCCATTCTTCTCCACACCCACATTTCAAAAGCCTCCAATCTACGTCTATCCTCCTGCTTCAACGACCACGTTTCCGCGCCATACATAGCTAAGCTCCATATCAGAGTTTTTACGATTCTTTGTCTTAACATCCCTACTAAACGTTCCCGTCATCAACTCCCTCCTCCTTGAGAAAGCCTCCTTGCCTAGCGCAATTCTTCTTCTTACGTCCCTACCACTTTGACCGTATTGGTCCAAAACACTTCCGAGATATGTAAACTGTTCTACCTGCTCTATTTTTTCCCCTCCTTTTTTAATGTTTAGCTTAGCCTTTTTCTTTCTGAAAAATCGCATAACCTTTGTTTTATTAATACTGATTCTCATCCCATATTTATCGCACTGAATCTCCAATTCAGTCAACAATGCTTTCAACCCCTTGGCTGACTGAGCAACTAATGCTTGGTCATCAGCAAACCTAACCGGTTTTACGAATTCCCCTCCGACTTTCATCTCTACTTCCAGTTCTTCCCATGCCTCTTTAATCATTTTAATCATGCCTCTTAAATCTTTAATCACACTGAATATTATTATGATATTTAAAGCCGACGGATTTCCTACTGAGTATCTTTATGTAATGCATGCATTCCAATAAGATAAACCTTTTGTAATACTTACAAGATTTGTAATATCTACTGGCTCCCTTCATATTTCTTCTTTTTCATACCACCTGACCTTGTCATGCACTCTAATTTTCTTAACTCATTTCTTCCCATTCATATGACGGTTTCTTGGTTTTCCTTTTTCCTCACCTTCTGCTTCTTTAACCGCATTCAGGTTCACGTAATTTACTTTATGGGATTGTTCTGAATGCTTTCGTGTAGTTTAGTTCGTGAAGGGTTTCATTTGGAGTTCGGGAATTCCATTTCGATTTTTACTTTATGAATTCGACCCTAAGATGCCTCCGTTTTTGTCGTCGATGAAAATGTTTTCAACGAATCCATCCATCTTCGTTACGGAAATTGCAGGAAACAGGAACGAAGCCTTCGCTCGGTTCCTTAATAAAGTTTTTTAATGTATCGTTAATATTTATTCGTCTCCTTAATCACAATTGTTGGACTAGTGATTACTCGTAGAATGTTACTAAAAAGATCCCTCAGGCTTCTTTGCAGTTTTTCTTCATCACATTTACTACGTTTAATTATTTGACGTCCCATATCGTCGCTTTCATCGATGCAAACGCAGTATTTTTTATTGACCTCACGATTGTCTTACCGTACGCCAAAAAATTTCCATGGGTAGTTTCAGTTAATATTGCACTTGTTTTCCTATCCAGATGGATGTCAGTCTTCTTTCGAGGCTTGTAAACAACATTTGGGTAACTTTTTTCCTTTTATTCTGCGTTCCAATTCCCTTGCTAGTACCAAGACGCTTTCGTGCTCAATTTTATTTTCCTATCCATCTACAAGTATTCTGGGGCTCCTATTGTCATTTGTCGTAAATTTACCAAATCGAAATTTTCTAAGGGCTTTTTTTGCTTTTCTTTCTAAAGCGCCATATTATATTGGCCGGGTTCCTGCGCAAGCTGCTCGAGTATAGCTGGGTGTTGCACGATATTGGTGAGGAGGCAACATCTTTGCGCTTTTTAGCTATTCTTTGCAAGTTTTGGCGAGAGTATTCTGATCATTATGATATTACTATATTTCATCATCCGTGGTAATATCAAATCCATATACCAGCGCTGGTATAACTGCTGAGCAATATTTTGTAATTAGATTCTCCGTTTTGATGGAGTAATTAGTTTTGGAGTAACTCTTTAGTTAATTGAATGTAGCTTTTCCTGCGTCATCGTTTGGTTTGATATGAGAGAAGAATGGTATCATTCCATCAATTTCTTCCGCCGGTATTTAAATTCTAGGGTCTTTCCTTCAAGTAAATTTTGATGAACTTCTCCTGAGGGTCCCCCATGTGCATACAGTAGTCCTAAGACTTCATCTCCGCATTTATACGAGGGTAGGCTGAAAATTAATGCACATATGCTTATTGACCACCAACAAAGTGATCTTCAGAAGCTCTCCTGTTGGCATGAGAAAGAAACATTCCTCCTGAACACGTATACGCAGGTGTCAGGTCCTTACATTCATCCAGTGTATTTTGGGAAGGGGAAGCTTGGAGACGTGTTCTAGTGATATGTCAACGCGAGTTAAACAGCGTGTTGCTATCGAATTTTTAACTGCTAAACAAGTAACTCCTACTGAGATCCATTGCCGTTTAAAGGCTGTATATGATGAGGATGCTGTTGATAGGTCTTCTGTAAATCGATGGGTAGTAAAATTTCGTGGTTGCGAACATGGAAAAGCTATAATTGTTTATGAAACTTCTTTTGACCGTATTTTGGGATGCTCACCGAGTTTATGTGACCGATTTTCTGGAACGAGGGGTAACAGTAAATTCTTATCAGTACTATTACAGACCCTCCGACGTCGAGTTTTTCGTGTTAATGGCAGCCTGGCGCCAATAATATTGCAACATGACAACGATTGTCCACACACCTCGCGCGCAACTGGAGAGGCTCTACGAAATCTAAAATTTGAACCAATTCCACACCCTCACTCCCCCGACCTTGCGCCTTGCGATTTTTATTTTTTTCCTCAACTCAAGAGACACCTCAAGGGTAATCGTTACACCTCGTACGATGAGGTAGCTGTCAAGTCCCGGATTCAAGAAAGGTCGGGAGAGTTTTTCAGTGACGGAATGAAAAACTTGTTACACGTTGGGAGAAATGTGTTAGCCTTAACGGTGACCACGTTGAAAAATAAATATATGATTTTGAACCTTGAGAATTTTACTTAAATTTACTTTCCGCCCGATCTTGCTGTTTGTATTTTTTCCGCGCTCTACAAGCATGTGTGCATTACTTTTCAGCCTAACCTCGTACTCCTGCTTGTTAGGATTTTCAAGCACGTTCCCTTTTAAAGTCGCACCCTCCCTGAGGTCTAACGTCATCGTATCAGTCGCATTGACTGCGAACGTCGTGTAACGGAATTTCTAATAGTTGGTTCACTATGACTTCCATATCAAGGGCATAAGGATTAAATCCTGGGGTACACCCGTCACTAATTTTCTTGCGTATTTTCTTTTCCTTACTCTTGAGCCGAGTGAATACTGACATAACTCTTAAAGAATCGTATAACTTTTAATAATCAAACCACTTTACTTTTCCACATAAACTTCCACATAAACATAAGTTTATGTGGAAAAGTAAAGTAAAGTGGTTTGATTATTAAAAGTCAGTATGAAGATTTTTCACCAAGTTACGCCAGAAACTGTTTTATGAATCGTATAACGTTTACAGGCATGTTTCTTCAACTCCGTGCGTTATGGCCACTAGACCGAATGGAATTCTGCTTCGAAGTTTAAAAACAGTGCGATTATGCATTTAAAGTCTGAGCTCCTTATTTATATTCAGATTTTTGGCGCTTAAAACCCGTTGTAGCATCTGTTTCGGGAACAGTAACGGTTAGACAGATCTCCTACACCACCTATTCAGTTTTTTATTCCCTAGTTTTTCTTCCAAAGTCTGCTCTACTTTGGGCCTCTTGGTCTTCTGCGATATTGTCTATCTCTAAAGGTTTCACAATAGTGCATAATAGGATCCTACTTTCAAGTTGTTTGGGATATAGGCATTCTTTTTAATATCTCGAAAGTCTTGCCAAAACTTTATCGAGTGTAGCTCCACCATCTTTAATGCTTTTCTGCCCTTGCCTGGTTGCTCTTGCCTTAATTTTCATCAATCACTTTTTTCGGAAATCCCAGCATCAGCGTCCCTGTCTTCTTCCTAGGGATATCTCCAGGAGTTTATTTACCAATTCAGGGTCTCAGCTGGGTAACAAAGCAATCAGAATGTTCCATTAGACTTGGTCCTTCACGGAGCGAAGGTTGAAGTACATATTGCATCTCTCTCATAAATTGGAAGGAAGTCTCTTTAGCAGTGATGTAGAAAATGTATTATTACTCCCATCGTACTGCGGTAGGAGAGATCATGTCAATAAAATTAGAGAGATTAAGTGTAGAACAGAAGGTGTCATTTGTTTCTAATGAGGAATCATAATAACATCTTCCGACCACGGCAGGGTCATATCTGGGTCAAGACTAGTTGGGTGTGTGTTCATTCACTGCCACTCACCAAGGTGGTGGCTTGATAACTCATCATCATCATTGCTCCACCCACATAATCTTTCAAACACATTAAACGTGGAATTTTTAGTTGGGTAACAAACCTTTTTATATGAAGCTCCAGGAGTTTTCTTCTTGATTCCCTTGCACGAAATATTCCCAGGGTTTGTGTGGGCTCACTCTTTTTCATTTAATGGCCTTGCCTTTCTTTTTTTTGCGGTATATATCTTAACTCCAAGAATACACTTTTTTTCTCATAAAATCTTTTATGTAAAACTACTAAATGTACTTTTGGAGTCGTTGATCACTTCCACGGAGCAACGCTGGAAACTACATGACACTTACGGCACTCCGATTTTGGTTGAATTTCTCATACTTTGAAAATCCGCTTATTTGAGCGATATTTCTGCCATTTTATGCGTGCCTGATTCAGAGTGATTAGTTTTTCATTCCCCTCGGAAATCCTGTTTGTCTTTGGCACGGCTACCAGAATGTTTTAGCGTACGGATTCCCTGAGGGTATCTCTGGCCGTATTGATCTCAGTTTTGAGTGAAGGGGTCTCGAGTAATCGACTGGCATTTTTCCCGGGAGTTCTGAAATAATCGTATTTATCAGTGGTCAGTCGGTGGTCACTGGTAGGAAATTCTCCACAAACTCCGTCGACGTTTCTTCCACTTCCCAATCATCCGAATAAGGGCCGAACTGCACCGCATCGGATCGATATTAGAGTTGCCATTGAGGAGGAGATATTTTATGGATATCCCGGTATGTTTCCTTGAGAGATATTTGATTGCATGATGAACTCTCTAAATTCTTACACGCGTCACTCAGGACCTAACGGAATATGTTTATGCCATTTTGAAGAGATATTAATCAGATTCTTGTTTTTTACCATTGATAGTAACCAGCCCAAGCTAACTGCTAGTTCTTATTATGCTGTATAGTTACGTGATAATTTCCATCTGGTCATAGAAAATGGGATATACTTTGATCATCATCGTCATAAGGGACCTACACGAACGATAAGTAATCAGAATAACATTGTCTGACCACAATATGGTCATATTTGGGTAAAAATTAATCTGAGTGTATTCACCCCCTGCCACACACCCTAGCGGTGGCTAGTAGGGTACTAAAATAAAAAAATGAATTCTCATCTTCTGACCCTTGTCATTGCAGCCATTGGTCACTTTCCATTACCGTTCTTTTCAGTTCATTGTAGGTTGTCACCCTCACATAACTTTTTATATCACCTATAAATTTCTTTCTTGGCATTCCTCTTCCTTTTTTTCCAATTATTTTCCCTTCCATTATATTTTCCAGGAAGTTGTTATATCTGAGACCATGTCCAACAAATGTAATTCTCATTTCCTCAATCCCTTTTATTAGATTCCTTTCCTCTTTGATTTCTCATAATACTTCTATGTTGCTCATATTGCCCGCCCATCATTTTCTTGTTATTCTTCTCCAAATTCACATTTCCATTGCTTCCAAGCGAGATTTTTCCCTCTTTCCCAATGTCCAAGTTTTGCATCCATATTTCCTCCAAAAAAAACGTTTTTGCAGAGGATGTTCTAATTTCCAATTTCATGTGTTTGTTTCTACATACATGTATACTTTGATATCACAAAAACATATACTTTTATATCACGATTAAATATATACTCAGTTTCAATTTCTATTGAAGCAAAATTCTTCAATAGAAAATGAAACACCTTCGATTCTATGGAACTCAAAATCATGGTTAACTGTTACTACGCCAACGAATAATGTTTTTTTATTTGTCCTTGCCAATAAATACCTCAATACAGGATCACAAGCGGTCCTTTTCTATGGACTTTGATAGTAATACAGTCTATAATTGACAAAAAAACTCTCAGACGCATAATTATCGCCCTGTATTTCCAAGAGTATTCAGCTTGATTCCTTGGATGTGTATTTCTTTCCCCATAATCGCTATTTCCCCATATTATATCGTATGTATATAATCTTCGCTGCAGTACTTTGCACTTTATGCGATCGCTTTGCTCACTTTCGGTTTTTTACTTTTGGCATAAGGTGGTAGTCATGCAATGTTAGGCCAAATTCTGGTTTGGTTAACAGGGCAAGGTTAACAGAAGTGGTCTCCCGAATTATATTTCTCCTCTGTGTCCGAATGCTAGACATATTTAACATTAGGTTTCTGTATTGTCGTTGAATGATCCACAAATGATAATTTATTCCCGACTGTTTCACAATTACTATTTACAATTTATATTATATTACTATTTCACACTGTTTATTCGAGGTCACAGTTCTCATTCATCGGACGAATGACTGAATATGTGTTTGAAATAACAGCTTTTAAGGAGATCATTTTAAAATTTAATCTCTACTTCTTTCTCAATTCTTTTTCCCAAATTGCCGATATCTCTTACATCTATCGCCCCTCTTCCCGGTGTACTCGCGACCGGGCAACTATTTGTATATTCCCCGTTTCCTTTAGGGATGTGTGCGTAATCCTAGAGGGAAAGAGAGGGATTCAGAGGGATGGGAGGGATGAGGGACGCCTCTGGCTCCAGAGTTTGACGTGCCATCGAACTGATGGAGTAGAACACTCGGACCGCTTTCCAAACAAGAGTTCGAGTGGAATCGCAGAGAATAATCCGACAGCGTCCGAGAATCGACACGATTTAGTTTCACGTCCGGAAAAGCCAGTTAAATTAGCCACTAAGACGTTTCGTTTATCTCGTATTTTTGAGTTCCGACTAATTCCAGTCCCTTCTTCATTAATGTTTTACCCGGCTATAGCCTTGGTTATTCCGAAAATACTTTCTCCAACAAGGTATGATTCCCATCTAAAGAGCATTCAATATTGGACTGATTGGACTTGGTGCGACGTTTTTGGAAACTTATCATGCTATAATAATTATAATTTAGGAAGCCTTTGAAATAATTTGAAATGATCATCGCTTCTTTCAGATTTCACGCAAAATAACACACTACATGCATGAGGTACATTTACAATGAGTATTGGTGTCCATCCGAATTGCTACCTTAACCGGTACATTTCCTTCAATAATAATTATTCCCGATTTCATATCGGTTTTTGTTGAAAATTAGGACAAATATGAATATATTCTTGACGTTAAGCTAACATTTAAAACTTGTTTCATTCCAATATTTTCGAGCAGCCACTGAATCACGGCGTGACAATCAATATTTTAGGAAGACGTCTTTATCTCAACATTTAATGTGTCACATCAATCTTTCTACGCATGATAAACTAATAAAAGTGCATAATTTAATCAGTTTACGTTGGTTTTAATATGCATTAAAAACACAGTGAGATAGTAAATTGTTGCAGTGGGTTTATTTATGCGTAGATCTCTGTTAGAAGCGAGCCAAATTTAGTGGTTCTAGAATCGAGCCCTTAACAATATAATCCTCTAATCACACGTTCTTAAGGTGCGGTATAACATTTTGCATGGTTATTTAAAGTTGAACTCTAATTTAACTGAATTTTCACATTGGACAAAGTTATGGGTTTAAAAGATTATGCGCGCATATGTCCTTTCAAAATTCTATCGAATTCTTTCCGATATATGCTCTCAAAATGGTCCCGATTGATTTTACTCTCAACAAATGCTCCTTATCAGGAGGAAAAAAGCTCTTCCAGCAAATGAGCCAGAATTTGGACAAGAGAAGACGCTGGCTATATCGACATCTCACGCATGATGCCGCATTCCCTGAAGTTTTGCCTCCCCTAGAGAGAGTGACGCGCGGATGCCAAGGCCTTCCCACCCCTTCCTCCTCCTTCCACCCACGTTCCTAGCGAGGAATGCTTATGAGAACACTAACGAAGAAAATTATCAAAAATATATACAAAGTCTCTGAATACAAGCATTTCAGGCATTTTTTTAATCTCACAAAATATTTCACTGAAATATTCTGATACTAATTTGTAATTAATCCGCTCAAAAATATGAATCTATTGAGAAATCTATGAGTTTCATCAAGTATCAGATAATCAGAGGATATACAAACTGTGATCATATGAAATCACAGATAGTGTAGTGAGTTTAGTCCAAAATTTTCATTCTGATAGAAATCAAAAGGTAAAAATGAAGGTATTACACGTAGCTCCAATTTCGTGAAAGCAGACCTTAACTAAGGTTTAAAGTCGATATCCTTATTACTCTCAATTAGGGTACATCGGTGACCTTCATTGTAAAGTAGGCAATCAAGTCAGATTGTATGCCGATGATACAGACGTCCGCGGCGACATAAGTAACCAATCAGACCGCCACGCTCTTTACATCGATCTAAAAAATATTAGCACCTTGCATCTGGAATGCTGTTCACATGTAAAGCTGAAAAATTCCTTTAGTGAAACTCTAGAAAAAGTTAACATCTTTACATATACAGACTAAGAACAGGTAGTAACAATAATAAATTGCCTCACCGGTTCTCCACATGAGGGCAAGGTAGTACTTAACTAATTTAATTTGATAACAGTGAACAATACGTCTAGCCATCACAAACTCCTGGGGAACCGAAACCGGTACAGAGAAAGGAAATGCCCTTCCTACTCTGATGTGTGAATTTCACACGCTGTCGGGATTAATGAGCTCAATCTTCACCTACCAAACCAACCTTTGGGTTGATTACTGTGTTTATGGTTTTTTATAGTGCCATTGCGCGGTTCAAATATTATATTCCTCTCGTGAGCGCTTCTACATCATCGATTCAATATATATATATATATATATATATATATATATATATATATATATATATATATATATATATATATATATATATATATATCTGATGACGACGGCCGTGCCGTCGAAACGTAAATATCCAATGTAAGTGTCCTTCTTTTATGTTTCTATGTGTGTAGTGTTTTTTGTGTTAGTGTTTGTGTGTATATATATATATATATATATATATATATATACTATAAAAAACCATAAACACAGTAATCAACCCAAAGGTTGGTTTAGTAGGTGATGGTAGAGCTCACCCATGTACCAAGCCCGACGGCGTTTGAATATTCACACATCAGGGTAGGGGGGCCAGTTCCTTTCCCTGTGCCGATTATGGTTTCCCAGGAAGATCTGGTACCCGAAAAATCAACTAGCTTGGGTGGAGCTGCAGGTGCCCAAAGTGCCTTGCCCGGGAATCGAACCCGGGACCCTCTGGTCAGCAGTCCAACGCTCTACCCGCTAGACCACCGCGACCCATATATATATATATATATATATATATATATATATATATATATATATATATATTCATTCACATAGAAATAGAGATAAGGAAAATGGGAAAGGAACATATATAAAGGACGAATACAAGAGAGGTGGGGACGGCGGACTGAGCAGATCACAATGCGTTTGTGAATTTCTCCTTTGGTGGGTGTAACAGCTCCCTAACGCCATCTCCTGGGCAATGAATTGGAGCACTTTGCAGCTTTATAAGATCGCAAATTTCAGTGTCAAGTACATTTTGTCGATAGTTCTAGTGGTTAGAGCATCCGCCCGGCCCGGTTTTTGGATGGACAAAACTATCAAATAAACATTTTGTAACTCCAAGCAAAACCCAATCCAGCAACCTTGTCTACATAAGGTCCCTCTCCATCTCTGCGTACTTCTTTCCTCCCTTCATTCCGTCCAACATCCCCATTCTGTTCCTGCCCTATGCTCGCTTGCCCAACATTCTCCCCTCTATTACCTTCTTCAACATTCCACTACCGCTCAATACGCCTTTCATCCATTTTTCCTACCTCCATAGGATTTCTCTCAAGAAACCCCTCTCCTCCCCCACCATCTCTAGTACTTCCTCATTTGTTTTCCTTTCGGTCCATTTCCCCTTCTCCATTCTTCTCCACACCCACATTTCAAAAGCCTCCAATCTACGTCTATCCTCCTGCTACAACGACCACGTTTCCGCGCCATACATAGCTACGCTCCATATTAGAGTTTTTAAGAGTCTTGTCTTAACATCCCTACTAAACGTTCCCGTCATCAACTCCCTTCTCCTTGAGAAAGCCTCCTTGCCTAGCTCAATTCTTCTCCTTACGTCCCTACCAATTTGACCGTATTGGTCCAAAACACTTCCGAGATATGTAAACTGTTCTACCTGCTCTATTTTTTCCCCGCCTATTTTAATATTTAGCTTAGCCTTTTTCTTTCTAAAAAATCACATAACCTTTGTTTTATTATATTGATTCTCATCCCATTTTTATCTCACTGAACCTCCAATTCACTCAGCTATGCTTGCAACCCCTTGGCTGACTGAGCAACTGATGCTTGGTCATCAGCAAACCTAGCTGATTTTAAGAACTCCCCTCCGACTTTCATCCCTACTTCCAGTTCTTCCCATGCCTCTTCAATCATTTCCTCCACATATACATTGAAAAGCACCAAAGACAATAGGCAACCCTGCCTTACACCTCTTTCTAACACTGTCCATCCAGATTCTCCATTCCCCACTCGCACCTGAGCAGTCTGAGACATGTACAGGTTGCGAATCAGTCTCCTGTCCCTCCAATCCATTCCTATTTTCTACAATACACGCATTATTTTTTCCCAATTCACTCTATCGAACGCTTTTTCGAAATCTACAAAACAGGCAAAAACGTCCTGATTGTATTCTATATTCCGCTGGATTAGTGATCTCTTTACTGCATTGGCATCACGCGTACACCTTCCTTTCCTAAACCCAAACTAATCATCCCCTATGTAATCATTGGCTTTACTCTCTATCCTTTTGTTGATGATCCTGAGAATAACTTTGGTTGCGTGGGATATCAAACTTATTGTTCTGTAATCCTCACATGATGTAGCTTTTGCCTTTTTTGGAATATGAACTAACACTGATCTCACAAATGTTGTCACCCCCACGGCCTTATTTGCTTTCATCTCCTTTAAAGCCCTTTCTATTTCATCGTCGGGTATGCCTGGACCGAAGCTATCTTCTTCTACGTCACGTTCGTTTTCTATGTCTAAACTTGTCGGCCTAAGTTCTTTACCATACAGTGTTTCTATATATTCCTTCCATCTCTCTTGGATTTTTCCTAGTTAAACTATTTTCTTACCCCACTTATCTTTCACTGTTAGCACAGATCTTGCCTTCTTACTTCCCGATAATAACTTAACCTTGCTGTATAGGGCACCAATTTCATCCTTCCTCTGTAAACTTTCCATATTCTCGTATTGCGTTTTCCACCATTATTCCTTTGCTTTATTCGTGGTCCTTCTCAATTTATCGTTTAACTCTTTGTACTTCATTTTGCCTAACTCTGTGTTTACATTTTTTCCATCTTCTTTTCTCATCCGTCTTTGCAATCATCTCATCCGTTACCCATGGTTTCCTTATCCTTTTCCCGTTACCGGTTACCATAGTGTCTTTTGTGCTTCCGATATCCCTTGCTTGATACATCCTTTTTTCTTCCATTGTACTCAGTTCTTTACCGTCATCCATTATTTTCTCTACAGCCTTCTGATACTCCTTCCTCGTCAATCCATTTAATGCTTCTACATTCCATTTTCTAACCCGCCGCCCTTGCCTTATCTTTTTGAAACGGACGTTACACTTCATAACAACTAAATTGTGGTCTGAGTCCGCATCCGCTCCTGGGAAACTGTGCGAATTTATCACACTGTTCCTAAACCTGTGCCTAACCGTAATATAACTGATACCTTTCTGAGTCACCTGGCATTCGCCATGTATTTCAATTCCATTCAAGTATTCCATTCAACGCCTTTAGTGGTGTCTAAACCATGTGTTGGTGATGACTAACCCCTGTCTCCTGCAGAATTCAATCGCTTTCTCCCCGCGTTCATTCCTCGTGTCTAACCCATAGTCCCCCAACTCACCACCCTTTCTTCCTTCGCCTAAAACATCTATATTACCTCTTCCCATCTCTCGCCTAATATTTGATAATTTGCCCTCCTCCATATTGTCCTGACATTCCATGTTCCTATTCTAACTACTTTCGTCTTCTTCTGCGTCTTCTGTCCTGCTGCTGTTATTTCTCCCCTGCAAGGGTATGTATGTATGTATGTATATATATATGTATATATTGCTTCTACATCACCGCTATATATATATATATATATATATATATATATATATATATATATGTAATAAATTTATACATAATATATTTATACATAATATGATATTCCTGGTGCGGAGTGTTGTCTTTTCAAATTCTTCATCCTTGAAATTCGTTCTTGTCTTTGTTTTACGTGGCATTATTCTTCGTGCATCTCGCTTTAAAAATCCTGTTCTTGGTTCTTTGTTTTATTTGCAATTTCTCGCATTTCTACTAATTTTCTTTTTGAAAACCTTAACATTTCCACAACCGCTATATTTTGTATATTCATGATCATCACTGCCATCTGTATGGTTTATTTTCTTAAGTTTATCAGTATTTTACTTCTTTTTTCGATGGAAGTAATGCTTTTGAGTAAGGATATGCCCAATACGTCGATTTCACTCTTGCCAAGACACTCCTCCTTGTCAGTTACTCCAATTTTCTTTAGATGTGTTCGGAAGTTAGTTTAGTAAATTATATCGCTTCGGGTATTTTTTAAATTCATTTGAAAATTCATTTGGAGCTTTTGTTGGTTCCTGAAAACGTACCCTTAAATTGTTTCTCTCCTGGTTTATTTTGATTTATATTCTTACCAGGGGATGCATATGAATTCCTTTATCGCCATCTTGTTTCTCTGTCGCCATTCATTTGGGATCCAGTCCCACTTCCAAGAACTTGGCTTTGCGTTTTCTTATTAGGATTTATCTCGCTTCACATTCCAGAATCTTACATACTCTGCGAGGGAGGCAAATAATAACGGCAAGGGTTTATCGAGTTATAGCCACAAGATACTGAGGGCAAGCAACGTCCTGCGCTTGCGGTTCATTCCACTATGGATGATTCTGCTTCCCCATATTTCGCAGCCACGCTGCAGCTTTGGTATGCCAAAATATTTATAAATCGTTACTATTTTTCGACTTATGATCGACTGATATGCGTTTCCTCGCTTTTGTTATTTCGCTTTGGTTGAATCTAGCCCCGGTGGTGGCGGAGTAACGTTCTCGCCCACCAATCCAGTGGTTGCGGGTTCGATTCCCGCCTAGATGGATTTTCCTCCATCTACGGCTTGGCTTTATGTAATTTTCTTCAATGCTATGTCTTTCTTGTAAAGTTTAGGAGGAAAGAGGGAATATGAATCTCAACCTCGCCCAATTAAGTCGATAAATGAATAAAATAAATAAATCATTTAATCTTGAATAAGCAAAGAAATACTTGATTACGAAATTAAATAGGATACAAAAGATGAGCCGTCCGTTTCGTAAAAAGTCCTGACAGAAGATTAGAAAGCATCTCAAAATTATAGGGAAATCTGAGCTGGACGGCCGCGGAGAGCACGAAGATTACTTTCACGACTTTAAGCTTTTAGAAAATTAAAAATTATTCTAGTTTAATGCTCATACAGAAAGGATATTCCTAGCGCCGCATTTCATTAGTATGCGAGGCGATAGTGAAGAGTTGACGGAAATTTACTGCAGAACTAATCGATATGGGGAATAATGTTTTCCCGGCAAAGCGAGACCAGAATAGTGAAAACCTAGTTTTCGAGAAACCAGTTAACGAATACTTTACATGGTGGCTATCTATCTTTTAGCGGTTAACATAATAAGATGCTTCATGAATATTTCTAAATGTGGTGAATTTTCAAAATTCTTCCAAACATTTCAAAAAACGCTTGTCTTCAAGCATTACTTTCTTTAGATCCACATTCTCTAATTTGCCGTTCAAACAACATTTTTAATTTCTCTGGAAATGATTTATGAATTATGTTACTTTCTGTACGGTATTTAATTGAAATGAAATTCAAACACCATTTAGTCCGTTATTATTTTTGCTTTTATATTCTATATGCTTCTATTTTTTAAAACGGATCTGTTTGCATTGCAAATATCATTCGTACTACACTATACATTTTGCAATACGACCCAATTGTAGATTCGCCCGTTCCGTCCCTCATTCCACATTCTCCCTTCCCTACGATTCCCTTCAAAATCCTACTTCTCATTATCTTCTCTCCATTCACTTTATCTGACCCTTCACATTTTCTCCCAAAACTTCCCCTCTTCCCCAGCCATATCTGGCACCTTAGCCTTTCTCTCTCTGTTCAGTTTCTTTCCCCAAACCATGCTCAGAGCCACATCTCAAAACTCTCCAAATCTGAGACCATCATCCTTCCCCTAGTTCCCCAAGTTTGTGAACCACGTATCACTACGCCCCCATATCTTCTTCAATAATGTTTCTTTGCGTCTTTCCTGAGAGTCTTTGCCGCTTATTTCTTCCTCCTATTTCTTTCACTGTCTATTTGATTCTTTTGCCGGCGTGATTGTTTTCCCACGTACCAGTACCATAAATATTTTTTAAAATCACGTCGATTTTTTAATAAGGACTTTGCCACGAGTTTATTGACTCTCCTCTCAACAATAGGCGAAAAAATTGGGTCTTTCTGGGGCATAAAATTTTAGTCTAGCGGTAAGGATCTTACATGTCATGCCAATTATTGCCAGCCCGTGTTGCACACGAATTTCGCGAGCTCCCTTTAGTGCATGCGATCGCTCTGCCGTTATATTGGCTTCACACGTCCCGCGGGTCCATTCGCCGCCCCCTCCCCCAACTCCATCATGCACTGCAACGCCGCGCCGGGGAGAAGAGCGCATCAACGGGCAGAGCGTGGAAACCGCAGTAGCGACCGTTATTTACTCGATCAGGGCGCGTGCATTCGAAGCCACGCTATCTGTGGGATCAACCGACCAACCACCAAATGCCACCTCTCCTGCAGGGTGCGCTTGAAATCTACTCGGCAAATACATATAGCAGTTCAACATAATAAACATATAATATGTGAGTCTCGAAATAGAAAGGCCAAAAAGGCGTAATCACTATCATAAGTAGATTTTACGATACATAATTATGTCATTACTAAGCGTAGAGATGGATTTTAATGGATGGAGGAGAAAATGAAGGAAGAGTTTTGAGCATGTCAGGGGAGTTTTTCTGGAAGGAATCTTAAGGAACGAAAAGTCAATGTAGGATATAGTTCATGGAAATGGGTTGTTATAAACTTTTTGTTGGAAGAACGAATGCGGTACCAACAATGTCGAGGGAGGAAAAGGAGAGGAATTTTGGACGTTATGAAAGGAATTAGAATATACTATATTCCAATAAAAAGAACAGCAGAAAGTAAACGAAGTAAGGCATATCGTGTTTACATACTCATTAAACCCCTTGTTTACAACAATGTTGGAATGATTTCCAGAATTCCAATCTTAAATTAACTCTGACCTATGATGCATCTTTATTAATAATACTGATAGGTTGTAAAACACTCATTGGCCACTGTATGTTTTTAGATGCCAATGTATGCATTTTTTTATTTTTGTCCAATGTTAAATGGTAATATTTTAAAACAATAACTATCCCATTGTAAAAAGAAATTATGGAGTCATTCGTCTATCATAAATTATTTTGGTATCTAATGGCATTATGTAGAAAAATTGAAACATTCTTACTCTAATCCTTTTTAATATTGATACGATTGGAAATTATTGGCCCAGATGTAATATTTAGCCCAGATAAATAGGATGCGTTGACCCGAGAGCTCTGTGAGCTTTGCGTATTCAGTGATACGAACAAAGAGGAAAAGAGCTTGAGGGAAAAAAGACTACCTCAGGAGATGGATGAGAAACAAATCAATTTTTCGAAGCACAATAATATCGAGTTTGAAGAAATAAAATACTTCAGTGATAAGCAATATATTTGCCTCTTGCGTCTTCAGTAGCTCAGTTGTAAAAGACTATTTTTCTCTTAAATTCTTCGTGATTAATACCTGGTTCAATAATACTGGTAGGCACAAAAGTAAAAATGTTTTGAAAACAGAATCAGATCCGTTGTGTTTAATATATAAATTTCGAAAAAATACCGTTGAATTGCAATGATGCTACTTGCCACTCTAATGAGAGGCAGCTTTGTTTACACAATATATTTATGCACCATGGAGATTATCAAATGTGAATTTCCAAAAAAATAGCAAGTTTACCATTGCATTTAATTTTGTTTTATAAACATATCCTTCAGTTTAACCTTTACCTAAATTTTAAGTAGTATTTCTTTGATCCAGAGCCTGTTCTCGTTTTATTATGTTAGAGGAAATGAAGTTTTTTTTGCCTCCACGAGTTTGAGAGTAATGAACTTAGTTTCCATTGTGGCCACTCCAAGGGTGTTTCCCAAAGTCGCAAACAGTTCCACGTTATCCAGCTTATGTTTTAACATTAAGTATCATAATTAAGCTACATTTATAGCGAAAATAAAGGAAATATATTCCTATCGCTGAGAAAACATTTGAATAAATGAGAAAGCTCAATACTGAACACCTATTAATGCTCCATCCTATTTAAGCCATAAGAAAGAAAAAATCTGCCTTGTGAGGCCCTTTAAGATAATGACGATTGAAATCACATTTTCCGCGGCTACTCCCAGTCAGAATTCATCAAATGGTTGGGATCGCTATCTCCGAGCATACGTGATCTTATATTAAAAGCGCAAAAAAAAACAAGGGGTTTGGTTTTTGGCGCCAAATCCACGGCTCCCATTGCTACGTATTTATGCGGCTCGCGACCCTCGATGTTGAGTTTTATTATTAGATATTCATGCTTTGATATTTCAAATTACTCTTTATTTGTCCGCAATAAAATTTAAAGAAATAATAATTTGCCACTAATATTAATGAAACGTCTTATTCTCTGTTTTTATGTAACTTCTAATGCAATAAAAGAACGAAACAGTTTTAGGCGTTACGTGGTGGAAGGCCTTCACGATGAAAGAAGACACTGCTTTTCGGCAGTAAAGATAAGTAAATTATAAAAAATATTTATCGCGTATGCGGTGAGTCTAAAAGGGAAAGAAAGCATTTGGAAACCAGTCAACAATTGGCTGATCGGTTTTATGGGTGAAGGCAAAGAACTCTTACAAACACAAACTGCCGATTTAGCCACACCTTCTTGAGAACTATATAACAGATAAAATAACATCTTGTGTCATTCCCAAGTGGATCCTATTAAAACCTTGTTAATTCATCATTTGATAATATGATATAATTTTAAAGCACGAGGAAAGAATCAAATACTTTCAAATTATGCTAAAGTGTAGCGAAACTAGTCGACAGCAATAAATTCTTTCCTCTGGAAATGCAAAGTCTCTTTGATTCTTTCTTCGTGCGTTACAAATGTATTACCACAAAGTATTGGCCAAAACAATCTCTCAGATATAAATTCGCTTATTTTTAATAGTTTTGAGCTCTGTCGTTTCGATCTCTCGCTCGAAAATACCACACACATCGATAATTATTCGTCATTTAGTAAGTATAAAAAACTGGAAAATTCCTTAAAATAAAATGTCAGAGTAAAGTACTTATGAGGACATTCTATCAATAAAAAAATCATTTTACTCTTCGTAACCAATGATAAATTTTAACGCCATCAATGGACCCAACCAGGCAGCAAACCTTAAAGCAAAATGCACACATTTAATTGGTAATTTAACTCATCTTGTGATTTCCCGGAAATTTCTAACCTCCAGTTTGACATTGGGGCAATTCAAAGACACCTCCTGCACCCGGGGCCCTCTAATCAGCTTCTTCTCTAACCGATAGACTACGGCCGGCTCTGCTCTCCGAGAGGAAGGGAGGAGAGAATTTACTGCATGACTTCAGGAAAAATTAAAAATAAAATACGATGCATGCGGACAAGTGTAAAATTAAAGGGAGGAAAGGAAGAGAGGAACATAAAAGGTGTCCATTAATCGGCCGCGGCAGCCGTCGAGGGAAGCCACGAAAGAAGGCGTCGCCGGCCGGAACAAGAAGAGAGCTCCTCTCTCTCGAGATGAACATTGAATAAAAAAACAAGATGAATGAGAAAAAGGAAATTAAAAAAACAGAAATCCAATTTTCAACAAAGATCAAGGGGGCTGGATGATTTCGCGAATCGTATCTTCTAGTCTTTTTCACCGCGAAGATCTACGGCCGGTCGCCTCCGATGCCGCAAGATAATGTGCACCCAGCAATTAGATGCGCGGAATAAACATCCGCCCACAGGAAATTGCCAGCGGCTCGGGAAGGAGCGAAGAGAGGTGCCCTTGGGCGAGATAACGACGCGACAGATAAAAAAAAGCATGCATCATCAGCATTGGGAAGCGAAATTTCACGTTTATGTTCTAGCGTACTTCTAATGATGAAAAAGTACCCTGGATAATTGGGTTGTAAAAAAAACTTCACGACCGGATAATTAAATTAAAAAAAACATTAAAAGAATGGTTATCGAAATAATATAATACCTTCTAGTGGCAATATGGCTAATACTAAAGTTTGCAGCATATTATAGTTTCGCTACTGTGGTCAAGGATCTCTCTTCTGACCTTAAAGAACCGTGTGATATGCAAATTCTCTGGGCACTGGTTCGTCCAACCTTCTCGCAAAAGGTTATCCATCGGTTATACCATCAGCTTTTGGTCATTTTTCAAAATAACAATATCATCTAGATCTAGGTATCTCTTCACTTTGGTTTAACCCTGATACTTCGAAATATTGTTGACGAGGTGTTGTTTTTGGTGAGTTCATGAAAACTGTCAGGCAATATATTCATTCTAACATGAACTCAGCTCTGGTTAATGTTTCATTCAACACCCATACAACTTGAATTTTTAATAGATCAATTTTTAGTACCACAGTTCTTCAACCCTTATGGTGTCGTCCAAAATACCTATCGTTCTCCTAACTCTCTCTCGATTACTCATCAACTTCCCATTGCATTTTGCAATTGTTGCAATGTAATACACATTCAGCGGATGACTCGTTAAAAATTACTGTCGTGACATCTCCCGTATTTTCCTTAAACCATCCATTTACTTTATTCGTCTTTCCTTTCATAATATCCTCCCAACCTTCAGCTCTTACCTATCTACCGACCACTTATTTGCTTATTTTTCTTCCCCTACATTTTACTTATCCTTCCCAGCAGCTTCATTTAAATACGCTACATAGGTTGGTTAACAAATAATTGCAGAAATGGCCTCAAGATTTGAACACTCAAAAAACTAATATCTAGGTTGTTCAATAACGTATTTTGAGAAATAATTGAAATTTGAATGAATGAAAACATTTAGAATCACTCGTCTACATTCCCTCAACGAGATTTATTTCCGAAAATATCTCTGCGCGACGCTGTGACTCCTGTTCATTTCGCGACGAAGAAGTGGCACTATACGTTGCAACGGGGGCAGCGCTAAGTTGAAAGGGGGGAACTTTCAACAGTCCAGATACCTCAAATAAAATAACATTGAGAATAAGGTGGAAAGTTCAAATATCCCTAGTATGGACGCCAAAATCGAACGGAGCTCTTATCTTAGTTCCTTAAAATTTTAAATAAAGATGTAAAATGAGATTACATATCGTGAGATAAATATATATATTTTTATATATGTATATATATATATAAATATTTTTCTTCAGCAGATTTAACTTCACTAATTTACTTCATCCATTTAAGATATTCTACTAGGGTTCCGAGAGAGATATGAGAATCTCGTACGTCGGTGGTTCAAGTTACCTTTCTCCAGGAATGTAAGGACAGAACTGAGGAAAATGAGGACCTAGAAACTGGATGGAAGAGGAAGATGGGGAAAGGTTTGCGAGGGGAAGAGTTTGGAGGAGAAGAGTTAGGCGAGCGGTTTTAGAAGGGCGGGGATAATATGGAAGGTGATGAGGCGGAGGGGGGATGAACATATGTGCAGAAAGGGTTAATCAATGTCTAACATTAATACCTGGGCACTTCCAGGAATCCAGGAGCCAGATGAACGCTTGCTCTATTGTCTTGAGTTTCAGTGGAGGGTCAGAGGGTGGGAGGGATGCTAAGATGGATACAATATCGCACTTGTCGAAGGGAGTGTTGTGTTCGGAGGTGAGTTTGGGGATTGGGAGCATGCCAATCAGGGAAGAATTCTTGCATGAGGCCCGGTGGTTATTGATTCTAATATTGAGGGGTGTGGTACACTGTCCAATATAAAAGGCAGGGTAAAGTTGGCACTTCAGAAGGTAAACTGCATTGCTGGAGGTACATAAGGAATAGGAGATAGGTGGGAGAGAATTTACTTATCTGCATGTAGGTATGCATACATGTAAACATATATAGATCTCAATGGGCGTGAGTTTAATAAAATTGTTTGAAGGTCGCGGGAATAGGCATTCCGCATGAATCCTTTTGCGTGTGACCTTCAGAGAAGAGGCCGCACCGAAGGACGTACGAATCGATGCGCTCTCGAGAAAATTGGGGATTCCGACACCTTTCGATGCGCCGCTTGGGATTTTTTCAAAGGTGTCAATTTCTAAAGATTTTGAATTACTCCAAAGTTTTCCATTCTAATTCTTACCCTGAGAAGTTTTTTCTCCCATATTATTCAGATGTGGTCATGAAATTAAAGTCTGATAACTTTTATGAACGTCTCTAATTACCTAATGTTGAAATAAATAGAAGTCCCCTTTTTAATAACAATACATATTTTCGGAAAGTGCTTGATTGAAATAGCAAAGTTAAATCTGCACGCATGAGAGCTCTAGGCGGAGGGAAACTCACTTAGGCGGGAACCAAACCCGCGACCTCAGGGTTGGAAGACGATGGCGTTACCCCGCCGCCACCGGGGCCGGCAAGTAGAAGGAAAAAGAATACGTAATATAGGCGATGTGGAATGAATGCCTAGCTCCTTCACCTCCTAAGTTCAGTACTAAACCGATACAACGAAACGCAGAACAAACTGGAAACAAACTCCACAACTTCAAACTTATCACAGATTTCGTTAATGATTAGAATGACAAAGCATTTATGTTTAAAAAATTTCTGTTTAAAATTCATTTCATTTTTTCAATGATTAACAATAGCTTTAATGACGAGTGGATATTTTAATGTAAGGTTTTCCATGCAACAAAAAACAAATTTCAAATTAAACGATGCCACTAAGTGTACTTGTAGGTATCTTTCTTCATATTTTCTGTCATTAATTTGTTCGTTTCCTGGAATGCTTCTTCCCCTATGCATCGCATTTTTTCTGCCGCTAACACCCTAACCGTTCCCTTCCCATCATCCCACCCTAATACGCTGCGTAAATATGAAAATACTTCCACCTGTCCCAAATCTTCTTCCCTTACCCTAATATTTAACTTTCATCTTCCTCATCCAAATGAATTTCATTAGCTTCCCTTTGCTATCATTATTTATGCTCAGAGAGGCGTCGCGGCGTTCAGGGTGTGGTCGCCTATCTTCCCTCCCCCCCCCTTTCGGTGGATTATATCCCGGTGGATCAACGTCTTCGCCTGCTTCCATTTCCTTTTACTCTTCCACCATATCTCTCCCTTCCTCTTTTCTCTCCATTTTTCCTCTCGCATACCACTAGGGGTGGAATGGAGTAAGACAGAGCTCCTCCGCCATATTGAGTGAGTGGCCCATTGTTTATCGTCACCCGAACGTTCCTACCTTGTCACTCAAGTGTATAGAGATTCTCAACCGCTGAGACTCGGCACACTCACGCTTTTCAGGGAAGTCGATGGTGTGCGCCGTAAATTCTAGCGATTTCATTTTTCACGCAATGTAGATTTATATATATAAACCGATACATATATGTATATAATCTTGAAAATGACGCTCTACGGCGACGCACAAACACACAAACACTAAGATAATAAATATTACACACACAGAAACATAAAAGAAGGACACTTACAGTGGATATTTACGTTTCGACATCAGACGTCATCAAACGATGACGTCTGATGACGACGGCCGTGCCGTCGAAACGTAAATATCCACTGTAAGTGTCCTTCTTTTATGTTTCTGTGTGTGTAATATTTATTATCTTAGTGTTTGTGTGTTTATATATATATATATATATATATATATATATATATATATATATATATATATATATTCACGAAAAATAAGACAGAGAAGCATGTTGAGGAAGTGGAACGTAGACGCATGAAATGGATTGACACGGAAGGATTATCAATAAGCTGTAGAGAAAATCATGGATGACGACAAAGAGCTGAGTACTATAGAAGAAAAATGGGAATACATCAATAATCAAAATGAGATGATTACAAAAATGGATGAGAGGTGAAAATGGAAGAATGTAAACACAGGGTAAGGCAAAATAAAGTGCAAAGAATTAAGTAATAAATTGATAAGGACCCCAAATAAGACAAAATAAGCTTGGTGGAAAATCCAATGCGAGGATATGGACAGTTTGCAGAGGAAGGGTGGAATTGGTTCGCTATACAGCAAGGTTAAATAACTATCTGGAAGTAAGAAGGGAAGATCTGTGCTAGCAGTTAGAGATTAGTGGGATAAGATAATAGTTGACACAGAAAAGATCCAAGAGAGATGAAAGGAATATATAAAAGAACTTCAGAGTAAATATGAGGATAAAAAGAGACTTTACACTTCCACTATAAAATTTTATTGTGGAAGTGTAAAGTTACTTTTTTACCCTCATCAAGAAAGAATTCCACAAAGTTAAACCTGAAACTGTTAGGTTTGTACAGTAAAGAACTTAGGCCACCAAGTTCAGACATAGAGAAGCTTAGAGAAAGAGAATATAACATAGATGAAGATAGCTTAGGCCCAGGAATACTCTGCAATGAGATAGAATGGGCTTTAAGGGAAACAAAATTAAATAAGGTCGTGCGGGTAGACAACATTCCTGCGGATCTACTAAAAGGTTTAGGAAAATGTGGGAAGAAGACTCTATATGGACTGATTTGTAGTATATATAAGCAAGGAATCTTTCCAGAAGACTTTGTGAGATCAGTTTTGTTTCCTATTCCGAAAAAGGAAAACTCTAAATCATGTGAAGACTACAAAACAATAAGTTTGATATCTCATGCAGATAAAGTTGTTCTCAGGATTATCAACAAAAAGATAAAAAGTAGGGCAAATAATTCCTTAGAGGATAATCAGTTTGGATTCAGGAAGGGGAGAGACAGGCGTGACGCCACTGCAGTAATGAGATCACTAATAGAGAGAAACATAGAATACAATTAGGCTGTACATACTTGATTACCAGGTCCATAGATATTAAAAAGACTTTTAATTGAGTGGATTGGAACAAACTAACCTACACACTGAAGGAAATAGGAATAGGTTAATTGAATAGGAGACTTTTCCGCATCCTGTGCACGTCTCAGACTGCTCAGGTGCGAATGGGGGATTGAGAATCCGGATGGGAAAAGTGAGGTAGAGAAGTAAGGCAGGCTTGTGCAATATCAGTTCTGTCTATATCAGGTGCTGTTCAACCTATCTGAGGATAACATGATTAAAGAGGCATGGAAAAAAACTGGAGATAGGAATGAAAGTCAGCCGGGAGCTCATAAAACCAGTTAGGTTTGTTGATGACCAAGCTTCAGTTTATCATTAAGGCAAAGGTTTGCAAGCAAGGCAAGCAAGGGTGGCATTTCTGAGTTAATTGGAAATTCAATGCGATAGATATTGGATGAAAATAAATATACATAAAACAAACATTATGTGGTTACCAAGAAAAATAAAGGCTAAGCTTATTATTCAAATAGAAGGACACAAACTAGAGCAGATAGAACGGTTTACGTATCTCGGAAGTGCTTTGGGTCAAAATGGTCAAAGTATTAGTGGCGTAAGGAGAAGAATTGCGCTAGGCAAAGAAGCTTTCACAAGGAGGAAGAGGTTGATGACAAGGCCAGTTAAAGGGGATGTTAAGAAAAGACTCTTCTAAACTTTGATATAGGGTATAGTTATGCTCGGTGCGGAAACAGTGAACCTTGAATCAGAATGATAGTCGTAGATTGGAGGCTTTTGAGATGTGAATGTAGAGAAGGATTGAGAAGATAAAGAGGACAGGAAGGAAAAACAAAATTTTAAGGTGTTAGGTGTGGTGGGGATGGAGAGAGGATGGATGCAAAATAGATGTGGAGCAAATTGATCGGCAGTGGGATGTTGAAGACTGTAGTAAAGGGGAGAATGTTAGATTTTTTCGGTAGTTTGGCCCATCCGAAACTACCTTAACCTGTAGATGGATTACCTTTAATAATTCATTCACTAAAATGTTAGCAAAAATGAATATAAGATCATTCAAAAATTAGGCAATGATATATTAAACTTAAAAAAAAATATATAGAGAGAGAGTTTTGTTTTTGGAATGTTTCGGTGGCCCAGCCTACCAGACTTCCAAGAGGTGGATGGCGACTCGAGGGTTTTGAGTATTAGTGGTATGTCTGCAGAGGGAAGGAAGGCAATCGTAGACACATTAAAGCAATCGAATTTGTGGAAGGAAGAGGATTTGGATAAAGGCTCGGTGGATTTCAATATGTCAGATAAATTGCCGGGTGGTTTAAAAGTATTTGAGGGACACTTACGATACGTAATATTGTTTTATTTTTGTATGTCCATTGTTTTTTGGTTTGTTAGATTGAGAGAGAGATCTTACAGAATACGTTTGAGGGACTAAATTCCTGGAAAGTATGTTATGGAAATAGAGAGGGTGTACTATTTGGTGACTTTGGAATGTTTGGGCGAGTGGAAGTGTCGAAGGATTTTTTTTATTGATAAGGGACAAATTCCTTTATCCAAATCCCCTGAGATCCAGAAATGCACCCCAGTTTCCTGCAATTAGACTCTGTTAAGAAGTGTAAGAGCTACTTCGGCGCAGATTTACATCTACTTACTTAAGCCACTAATGTTTCCAGTCCACAAAAAAAACATGGTATACATTAATGCAAAATTCCTTAAAACCCGCACACATACAAACGCACAAACTACCAACTAACATACACATGGACCTACAGATACACCTAATAACCTTTCAATGTTTAATTTTGTTCCGATTTGTAAATTAAATGTTTTTAATATTTCTAAAATGACTTTGGTTACCTATTATTATGACTCCTGTTTTTCTGGGAAAGAATGAGTGTTTGTATCTATATGTGCTGGAATCTATCTCCCTTATTTTATCTTTGTAGTCTGCTCTACCTATATAGTGTGGGGCCATTATAATTCCTTTAGTATCATCGTTACCCGTTGCTTCTCTATCTTACTAAAAGTCTAAGTCTCGCTTGTTCTCTTCGTATTTTAAGTGGCTCCCAGCCTAAATCCCCTAAGAAACTTGACATACTTGTGTTCTTATTATTACAATTTTTAATGAATATGGCGAATTTTCTCGGAACTTTATCAAATTCTTTTTATTGACGTTTTTATAAATCAAACCACTTTGATTTTTCCCATAAACTTAAAGATAAAAAGAGTTGATGTGAAAAAGCAAAGTGGTTTGATTTATAAAATCGTCAATATGAAGATTTTCCACCAAGTTACACCAGAAACTTTCTATATATATATATATATATATATATATATATATATATATATATATATATATATATATATATATATATATATATATATATATATATATATATATATATATATATATATATATATATATATATAAATATATATATATATATATATATTTGATTTTTCCCATAAACTTAAAGATAAAAAGAGTTGATGTGAAAAAGCAAAGTGGTTTGATTTATAAAATCGTCAATATGAAGATTTTCCACCAAGTTACACCAGAAACTTTCTATATATATATATATATATATATATATATATATATAAATATATATATATATATATATAATTTTGTTCCAACTTGTAAATTAAATGTTTTAATATTTTTAAAATGACTTCGGTTTCTTACTATTATGATTTCTTATTGTTCTGGGAAAGAATGAGTATTTGAATCTATCTCCCTTATTTTATCTTTGTGGTCTGATCTACCTGAGTAGTGTGGGGCCATTATAATTCCTTCAGTGTCATCGTTAAACTCGTTGGTTCTGAATCTTTGTTCGGAATCGGAAGTCTTAAGTCTCGCTTGTTCTCTTCGTATATCAAGTGGCTCCCAGCCTAAATCCTATGGGAGACCTGCCACACTTGTGTTCTTATTATAACATTTTTTAATTAATCGGGTAGATTTTCTCTGAACTTTATCTAATTCATTTTGCCAGATTTTCTCCCAAGGATCCCAAATGCTCGCGGTATATTTAAAATGAGGTCTAACAAGAGCAAAATGACACCTTTCTTTTACTTTCTCATTACATTTCCACACCACCCGTTTAATGAAAGTCAGTTTCTTTAAAGCGGATCCGCATATAGTCCTGATATGTGCTCCCCATGAGAGGCGTGGTGTTAAAACTACCCCCAAATATTTAACTTGTTTGGCCGTAGTTAGTACTGAACCCTCTGTGTCGTAGTTTATGTAAATTTAAAGTTTTATATAAATATCGATCACAACCTGGTGATCTTGGACAGCAGACTGCGATAAAAGAAAATGAAGGAAGTGACAAAATAACCCAGATGGAACAAAAAAATACTGGAAGAAAAGAGCTCAAGGGTTCACCGCGGCTATCGAAAGAGAAATAGAAGGAAATAATAGAAATACCAGCACAGACGAACAATGGAAAGAAATGAAGAACATAATTACCAAAGATGCAGATGAGCTCCTTGTGAGTAAGGCAGAAATATCTCAGAATCTATGGATAACAGCTCAAATAAGAGCTCATAGACAAAAGAAGAAAATACAAGAATCCAAGAAATGAGAGTGAAGAAGGCCTCTCTAAACAGTTGCGGAACGAGAAAATGCGAGATTGCAAGAAGGCAAAGGAAGAATAGATAGAATGTTTCTGCGATTCGGAGAAAGGAAAACAAAATCGCAAAACATCCGAGCTGCTAATGGAAAAATACTAATTGATGATGACGACATTTGGAATTGATGGAAAGAATATATTGAAGTACTCGTAGTCTATTAAGCTCCCAAACCACTAGAAGATGGCTTAATTAAAAATGAAAGCATGATAGGTAATAATGATCGGGGTTCGCAGATATTAAGAAGCGAATTCGAGAGAGCCGTGGCAGACCTGAGAAAGAACAAGGCACCAGGAGTTGACAGAATAAACGGAGAAATAACCAAGGCACTCGGGATCAAAGTAAAGGATGCCCTCTATGGAATAATTAAAGATAGCTACGACAAGAGAAAGATACCAGAAGACTTCGAGAAAAGTATAATGATTGCAATACCAAAGAAACCGAAAACAGATAAATGCGAAGAACATAAAACATTGAGCCTTGTGACTCAAGCATCAAAAATCCTTACTAGGATAATTAGCCGAAGAATAGAAGGAAGGATAGAAGGAAACCTCTCAGAAAACCAATTTGGATTCAGAAAAAACCGAGGAGCAAGAGATGCAATCCTCAGCTTGAGCGTTCCGGCCGAAGAAATGAGACACGTAAATAAGCCACAATATGTGGCATTCATGGACTTGGAGAAGGCCTGTGACAACGTCTAATGGAACAAGATTTTCAAGATACTAGAAGCGCTTGGACTGGACTATAACGACGGAAGAATTATTCATAACCTCTACAAGAATCAAATTACATCCATGCAAACGAAAAATGGAAGAAAAATAGAAGCCAAAATAAACAAAGGAGTAAGACAAGGATGCAACCTCTCGCCAGCAATATTCAACATATACTTGGAAGAGGCAATAAAAGAAACAAGAATTGGATATCAGAAGAGTCGAGGTAAGTGGAGAAGAAATCAGGATGGAAGAAGTTCGATCGACATCCAGCAAAGAATAGCACAAGCAAAGAAGGCGTTCTTTGAGGAGAGTCAACTATTAAGTCCAAGGAACATAAGATTGCAAACAAGGAAGCAATTCGTCAAGACCTTCGTGTGGAGCACGGTGCTCTATGATTCCGAGACTTGGAACATTGGAAAAGTGGACCAGCGAAGAAGAGAAGCCTTTGAAACATGGTTCTGGAGGAGAATGCTGAAGATTAAATGGACAGACAGTTAAGAATGAGGAAGTATATAGAAGATCAGAGGAGGATAGGACCATATGGAGAACTCTACGGAAACGATGAAAAAGATGGACTGGACACACATTGAGGCACAACGGATTGATTAAGAATATAATAGAAAGAAAAATAGAAGGAAAGATTGCACGAGGAAGACAAAGAGACATGTATATAGGACAAATAAATAATGACGTAAAACAGAAGGGGTATCAAGGATTGAGGGCATTGAAATTAAATAGAATAGAATGGAGGGCTTAAGTAAACCGATCCTAGGATTGAAATACGGATGGTGATGACCCTGCAATAGATCAAAATGCGAAATATGTCCCATCTTCACCGCTTCTTGCCTCCCCTCTCCACTTTGATTCAATTCTCTCCCATTCCTCGGTACTCCTTCATTCATATCCCCCAATTGCATAATCCACCAACTTAACTGCAAACTCTGTTCTTCCTCCTACTTTGGGTAATGCACCACACCCCTCAACATCCGCATCAGCTACCACCCCATGTCTCATGCAAAATTTCTTCAGCGGTAGCCTCTCTCCCTGTGCCTAAACATGCCTTCCAGAGTGTTTCATTCAATTAATGTTTGAATGCTATGCCTATTATATTGCCTCCCTTCCCCCTTCAGGCGCACCGCTCAAACTTAAAATCCTCGAGTCGCCATGCATCTGGCTCCTGGGTGCCTGCTCCAATCTAATCCTGAACTTTGCGCACTAGGGGGTACACCCTTCTCCTTCCTGCCAGTTCCCACCCCTTCCGATCACCCCCTGAACTCTCCCTCTCCCTTCCCACCCTCATTCACACGTTCTCCCTCTATCCGTCCTGCCCATCATCCGCGTCCTCACTTTTTCCTCCTCAGGATGAGAAAGGTGTTTGAGTCACCGAAATATGCACAAAGAAAAACTGTGCATCTCTTTATTTTGTGTTTTACATATCATTATCTTGCTTGTAACTGACCTCATATATATTAAAGTAGAAGGAGTTTCATACTAAAAATAGGAATCAGATAGATCGCGAAATTAAACCTTGGCACTAACGGATTACCATAAGCACAACTGAAGGAGCACATAAGGGAAGTTCCAACGGAGAAGACCAACATATTAACACATAATTCACGGAAAGTTGTATGTGAGACAGAAAGTCAATTATGTTGCACATAATATGTAATTGGAATATTGGTGGCCTTCATTCAAACAAACTTAAGATTGAAACAGCGGTGAATCCAGTTCAGAATTCCAGTTCCAGCCAATGAAATTAAGGCTCCGCAAACCAGTTTCACTTTATTTTTGTGTTTTTTAAGTTTTAGGAGATCTGTAGCTATAAGATCAAGATGAAAAAATTCATATAATATATGTCTCTAAAACATAACAAGCATATAAATAAATATAACTGCGGTTTTCTGCAATGTTTAGACGAATATGCAAAATCTATTGCGTAAATCACGTCATGAAGGTGAAAGTTAAAGTGCTCTTAATATTCTGGATTAGCCTCTATGCCCAAAATTTGCTTTCATCAAGAACCGACGTTTTGACTTGACATGTCAAATTAAGTCGTGTTTTATATTTATCCCAACACTCCATTTAACAAATGCAACTCGAGTATTTTAATATCGTTTCCCGTGCGTATATATCTCTAATAAAGTATCGTATGACAAATATTGTTTATTTTATCTTTTCATTTCCACCTCATAGTAAATTGACGCACATATTTTTACTGTAGGCTTTGGAAAAAATGGCGTAGTTCCGTAATTTACGCACATAATTTTACCGCTAAGAAAGAACATAATACAGTTTGTTGTAAAACACTGTAATCACGCGTAGATGTTACACTATAAACATGTCACACTTCCAGAATTGCCATTTCTACCAATCTAATATGTTGCTCCCACGCGAAAGGCGGCTATGACAACAAAAGTACCTCCATCCATCTAAGATTATCCATCAGATATGTTTTTTATACGTGTGTGTGTGCATTCGTTTGAATCTGCCAATAAAAACTAACAGACGATGGGACTCTATGATTCCTGACCATCCCACTCGGAATGCTCAGGACACTGGATCATACAAATTTTCGTTCTTCTACTTTCGATCACTAAGAGTTACGTTTCAATGAACATGAGTTACAAAATCTACATGAAAGATGACAGAGAGAAAAACCTGTAAAATTATCTAACGGGCTAATTTTTATTTCACCATTGCAATTAGGTGAAATTAATGTGTTCTGTTTCACTTTTTAATGTCATATCTACGTAGGAGTATAAAGACATTATTATTATACAAAGTACTTGTATCTGAACCAGAGAATGATGGAAAATATAATCGGCTTACCAGGTGCAATATACATTGCAGATCATAATAGAACCTGCCTGGCAAAAACTTGGTTTCAATGATTTAACTGCTTCAAGCTATACGCTCATTTTTTAGTGCCGCCTGAATCATTTCACTTAAAAGTTTTTAAAAAACTTTGGGGGTAACTATTGAATTAACTGGAAGGAGCGGGGTTTGAGAAACTTGATTTTTTTTCTAGCTCCGTGTCCTCAACTTACATTCATTTGGTCGTTCAATCCTAAGATTGGTTGACTACAGCCCTCAATCCTACCTATCTGATGCTAATTGGCTTGCTTCCTGGTATTTTTTGCAATGAACTTTCTTCTTTATTTGTCCTATGTATTTATCCCTAGGCCTTCCTCTTGGGACTTTTCCCTCCATTTTTCCTTCAATTATATTCTGCACGAATGCATTGTGCCTCAGGGTGTGAGCAATCCTGCTCCATTAGGTCCGTTCTTCGCCTATGCTTCTGCCTCACGCATTGTTTCCTCGTCTGCAGTTCTATCTTCTTTGATCACAGCAGTTGTTTTTTAATTTTGAATGTTCTCCTAGCTTGAGCTACTCTTTGCTTGGTGTCAGTAGTACTTATTCCGTCCCATGTGATGGTACTTCCGAGATAGGCGAAGCAATCCACTTGCTCTCTCGTAATTTGTGTCCTTTCAGTGTCGCTACTGTATTCCGCTTCTCTCTTCCACATACTAGAATTTTAGTCTTCTTCTTGTTTATGTTCATGCTGTATCTTTGTAGGACTTGATCCAATACGTTCTTCAATAAAGATCTTCCTGGTTTTCTGCTATCACTGCAACATCTTCGGCGAAGCGTAGCATGTTTATCTCTTCTCCATTGACCCTAATTCCGTTTAATCTGATACCTTGTACTTCTCTTATTGCCTCCTCCAGGTACATGTTGAACAATGCAGGTGAGAGGTTGCATCCTTGTCGAACTCCCTTGTTAATTTTAGCCTCTATATGGCTTCCATCTCTCATTCGCATTATGGCTACTTGCTTCTTGTATGGCTGATAGATTATTCTTCCGTCGTTGTAATCTATTCAAAGCCGAGTAAACTTATATTAAGATAATAATAACACAGATTATCTAAAATTATGCTAGAATTTTAACAAGTGGTACTCATGGAGCACTTCCTCATGTTGTAAATAACTCAAGAATCATATAATGCCAACCAAACACAAGAGACATATCTAACACGAGTACAGTTTTCCAATAAATTCGATTAATAAGTAAAGCATAACTTCCAGTTTTTCACCGCATGCCCAAATACATTATTACAATTATTCCTAATCGCCTTAGAACTTCAGCATAACAGCGTTTCAGCAGTTTCGAATTAACTATTGTATTTTAATATTGCAATTGTGCGTAATGACGTTAATGTAGCCTACATGCCACCATTTTTTTAAATATTGCTTAAAAGTATTATTTCTATAGATTTTTGTCATTTAAAATAGGAAAATCAGTCTTTACTCCCAATTAACATAACATCATCAAATCATTTTTCTAATCTCTGGATTTCCACTGAATTCTTTTCATCAATAATTATCACAAAATATCGTTGGAGTAACATGTTCTAAGTTAACCGCCAAATTTCTGCATGACCCTCTCCATGACAATAATTTTTAATGCCAAACCCTTCAATTATGAAAGATCTCTCTCGGCGTTAGAGCTCCAAATATTATTTCCACATTAATGTCACCGTCATAATTTTCAGCTTAATCGTTAATTTGTTTTACCTCTACAGGTAGGACCATCAAAGGTCCGCGTGTCCGCCAATACCTATAAAGGTCACACACAATTGACTTGAAGAAACGGTTGGTTCCTTCCTGGCGGATTATGTAGTCTAAGCCTTCCCGGGCGTTGACAGCCGGCCAAGTCTTCCTTAGCCAACGTTTCAATATATTTCGATAAATGCATTGCAGGCCAAAGTGAAAATCACTGAAATCCTTCACGAAAGCGCCCTTACGTATTGGCACACTGATGTCAGAGCTTCTACCAGTCACGGTATGCTTCCTAAAAGGCGTCGCCGGGAAACTCGTTCAGGCCCCTCATCACGGTCTCTTTGACGTTTTCAAGCGTTCGAAAATGGTTTCCTTCCATGCTTCTTTTAATTCGTGAGAGCAAAAAAGTCAGGATGTACCACAACGGGGGTCTGCGGCGGCTAGGGTAACATCCAAGAGATCACGCGTGATTGTCCCGCGAACAGCCTTATGATCTTCCGACAGCACCTTGGAGACCATCTTGGCACAAACCCTTCTCATGGCTAAATCTTTTGTAAGAATGTGAATCACCATGGTTTTCGGAATATTGCGGAATTTCAGAATCAGATGCGTAAACCTTCCTCAGATAAGCTAATGTTCTCTTGATGAAATCAAAACGAGTTCGAGGAATGCGCTGAAAGAGGACATTATGGGGAGACGAAAAGAAGGATATCACACTATTATTCCTTGATGAAAGCCTAGGCATCACCTCAAGTACCATTATTCTGCGAGTGAACATAAAGAGGTCGGGTGCCACACGACCTGCTAAGAGGTCGTACATTAATGACGTACCCCGAGTGGGGAATGAGATGGTTTGGGTCGAGGTGACCCAGAGCTTCAGGCTGACCTGGTTGCAAGCGAGGTGCGACGACACAGGAGGGCCGTCCGTAAAAGAGGTGGGCTGCTAGAGGTCACGTTTAGACTTCCTCTTTCCTCCATGTTCCCATCAACAAACTTTGAAAATCGTTACACATCCACCCAAAACATATGAAGTTTTACGGCAACTATTATTAATGGTACTAAATATCTCTAATTTCTTGTTCAAGAAATTCAATGTTCCCAGGATAGGAGAAATCAAATGTTCATCATTTTTATGAGTGCATTCGCCGGTTTGACTGAAGTAAAGCTAAAGTCGAATACAGTTATTGTTAAAGTTCAAGAAAATGGTCGTCCATTTGTTGTGGAATTGCAGTTTGGTTGGCCGATTTTAGGTTAAGGCTGGATCCACATGTCCCTTGCAGTTATTCATTACATATTGTTTTGTGAAATAGAATTTCTGATGTATTCTCAGTGTTCTAATACATTAAAAATGTGATTTTTGGTGAATGTCTTTGCGTTACAAGACCGAAACCACTTCTTTACACTAAATCGTTCAGCTCTAATCCAACTGCGCCTCAAATAAACTAAGTCGCATGGGGGCCAGAATGAATTATGTCCGATATAATATTTCGAGCAGTTTTGAATTTCAGTGTCCCCCCTTTACTTTCTAATGACAACACCCTCTTCGTAGCACGCATACAATCTATACACTGAGCTTTTATGCTCCAAAATTCCCAAATGAGAAGACTCCGAGATGCACGCACGTAATTCCATTTTTGTCCCAACTACTAGAATTTCCTTCCCCCCTTCAGATACTTGTGTCCATCGTGTAATTCTCAATGAATTACAAGAATCAAAGAGGGAAGTAATTTTTCATCTTATATAGGAATTTTTTAGGTTCCGATTTAAAGTGGAGATATGACCAAAAATAAAAGATATGCTAGGGTGAGAAAGTCTTGCAACCAGTATAATGTTGAAAAATCATCGTCATTGAAAAGATTTACGAAATTCGCTCTCGACTGACACACTTGGTCATCCACGATATGTTTGTGACAATTCTCGTATTGTGAAACTTCCGTTAAATTTTTCAACTTCTACATATTTTTGGTCTTCGTGAGAAACACGTGGGCCAGTTTTCCACTTTTAGGCATAATAAAATGGGACCTCAATCGTGCTTGTCGTCACCGTCTCACACGGCAATAATTTGTATCGAAGTACGGCGCCCTATGCCTAGGTCTACAAGATGGTGACCTCCAACTGAAGGGTGGAGGACCCAGCCACTCTTGCATTCGATGAAATCGGACGAGGACTCGATTGAATTCGGCCGCGACTTGAAGATCGAGATCCCGCTTTCGTCCCGACGAATCGCCAGCACTAAAAGAATGCGTCGCGTGACTCGTAGGCAACACCTGGACCAACCCTTCCCTGCGGTGCATCTCGGAATCGGTATCGTAGAGAGGGCGGACCAAAATTCCTCTTCAAAGGCACACGTGCCAACCTAGGTTCTCTCGTTTTTTTAATGCGCGGGCTTTCCGCGACGACGCCACATGGCGCTGTGTAAACCCCCGCTCTTTCGCCGAGACACGCTCTTATGGATCGCTTGGCTTTCGCTGTGCGCCCTTTGTGATGCGATAAACCCGTCCTACGGGTTAACCAAGTACCGCTTGCTTGCCTCTCCGACCCGGCGACGAAGGGGCGCTCTCCCGCTGCCCAATGATAATCGTCCGCCGTCGTCTTCGCGTGAAACATTATTTGGCGAGGAGCACAGGATCCGATGACACTTTACCCAATAGGGTTGAATATAATATTTAGGGGATAGGAGGTTATCGGAGAGGCTTTTAATTGGATGGAAGGAGTGAGAGATAAGTGAAGAGATATGGGTGCGGGAATACCTTTGTCACGCGTTCCACTACTGAAACGACAGTAGAGATAGCTTAGTACGCCACGCCTAAATTGGTATAATATTCAGGTCAGTCCACCCCGGTCCCTGTCGGTGCCCATTTCTTTGTGTAACAGAAATGCGTGAGAAGGGTATGTAAAGTAACAGGGGAACATTTCTGGAACTCCCGACAGAATATTTCATTACATTTTAATAAAATGGTTACCTTCACGAGAAAAGATATGAAGTAATCCATTTTTATTTATATATGTACTCATCCAATTCCAAAAAAATATCGTAAATTTGAGCAGTTTCAGGAATCGTTAAAAACAACCACTTTATCTCTAGTCAGTAATGGGTTTTATTCAATCATAAGGGGATAATTTAAGTCGTGAAGTACTGTCACATTGGTGATTACTGATCAGTTATGTCCATTGTATTAAAAAAATAACACTTTTTCTTTTCGTAATAATTTCATACCATACATCTCTACATAGATTAACGATCTATTTAATTTTCACTTCAAAATTCGAATTCAACTGGAGTTTTTCACTCTAATTAACATAGAATTTACAGAAGTCTCGCTATGACACTGTTCCACCCGTGCTGACACGGGATATATCAGGTTAAAACTTACAGCAAGTCTACGAACAAGTCCTTTTCAAATGTCATTAATTCATAGAATAACTAACATCATTTAAAAAGAAAAATATTTTATTCTCTATCATCAGTGACTCTGCTGATTTCTCTGGAATAACTGAAAGTTTCGATAAGTAGTGAAGGAAAAATACCTAATTGCAACGTGATTTATTAAATAATAATTTCCAGTGAAAATGCTTTACACTTTTTCAAACAAAGAATGAAGTTACTTCAATTATTTTCCTAAGTGGCAAAGAATTTTCATATTTATAACGATATCAGATATATGTATATGTTTTAGCACTATTTTTCTGACACATCACCGTAAAATCTTGTCAGAAAAGAAAGCTAATTGCCACCCTGTTCGTGACGATGAAACCCAATGAATATACCTGCACATCTTAACTCCTCTGTAAGGCAATCAACATTATAATAGATTAAGAAACAACCATAGTGCAGCAAATCTTTTTCTGCGAAATAAACACATTTTCGTGGTCTTAATTTTGTTTTAAGAGCCTTTAGGGCGATGCTCAATTAAAGGCTTTAATGGCGCTACAGAGTAATGGGTAAGGTAAGGTAAGGGTAAGGTATAGGTAATGCCACCTAACCAGCATAATAAAATAAGATTTAAATAACAGCAGGCGATAATACATGTAACCTGCCTGCAGCAATTTGCTATTAGCTGTTGAAGAATATTTGAACCTTTAGACAGTCGCTTCGAACAAACATCCTGTTTCCTAATTAATATACCATGAGAAATTTTACTGAAATATTATGAAATGATCAAAATCGATATTTGCGCGTCTTCATATTTTTAAAAACTATTTTTTTAAAACTATTTTTAGAACTACCTTCTTTGAAGAGTATCTACAGATGAAACAGTGTCCATCACTTAAGCAATCATTAACGACACAGCTGTACTGAAAGAATATTACTTAGATTGCTTTAAACGTACAGAAGACTCGTAATTTAACCAAGTGACTCTTCAGTGACTATAAAGGAGTCGGTTTTAAACACAATCTCATAGTCTGTTATTTAGAGATTCCGTTTGGTAACTAACAATGATATCTGGAATGACGAAGGCTTCCGCTTTTACGTGAAATTCCGAGAAAGGTCACGTTATCAAGAAACCACTAAACAAAGAATGAAAATTGTTACTCTTTTTCCTCATTTTTACAGTTTAAGCCATCATCGTGCTTCCCGAGAAATCCGGTTATTAAAAGAAATCAATTTGTGAATTTCACAATTCCCATTTCGAAATTTGGTGTGCAAGAGATTTATAGTATGTAGCGAATACAAACTAGAATTATTTAGGGGCTGATTGTTTCGGCGGAGGAAGTCGAGGACAAGGGCGCTCAAAATTCTAGAGGGCTTTATCCGGGCAGTTTAGTGCTCCTATTTTAACTGGAAATCGAAATGATAAGGGCATAAAGCCCTGGGGCAGGGGGCCCCTAGCTCCCCGTCTCCACTCCCGTCACCCCACCACTTTCTCCCCTGATCTCGTTCACCCTCAGGGCGAAGGTCCTGTCCCTTTTCCAACCATAGGAAAGGGTATTTTGGCAAAGTAAACTCTCCCCCTGCCATCTCTCACCTTCTCCCTCCCTCTCACCGAGCGAGATCCCTTGCAAAGATCACCTGGTGCCCGTTTCATAAAGCCACAGGTCGACAAGTAGCAAGCCTACAAAAACTCGAGCCAAAAGCGTAACACTCGTCAGAAATAACTCGCAGGAACTTTTCCTTTGGATAACGGGAACTAACGTCATCTCAAGGAGTGTTTGGAAAGCTCGCAGTAAAATTTTCACGAACATAAAAAATTTGTAAATTTGAAAAATTATTGAATTAAATTGATTTATTAAAATTTTAAAAAAATTGTAAAATTTACCATTACTTGCCGAATTTTAGCTCCATTTTGACTTCAGGTTATACCTTAAAAATGAAGACTTCTTGCATGATGCCAGAGTAAAATTGCAAGATATAGGTTTTCTAACATAGCTTTGAACGCGCTTTGCAAGTGCTTTAAGGTAATTTTTTTTAAATGACCTGACCTCCTCTAATCTTGTAGCAATTTTGTACAACCTTGTAGAAAATTTCCAGGTTTTCAACAAATTGTTATTTTTTGTTGATAAAAGTCAAAATAATTCACTTTAATATTTTGGTGACCACAGCCACCTTCATCGGAGAACGAGGAGTAACAGTTACTGCTCGTAATATGACGAAGATGTTTGGAACCACCGAAATATTTAGGTGTGTTATTTTGGTATTTATTAACTTTTTAAAAACAATCTTTTTCTCTAAATAAACGCATATGCTTTCGAACAATCGTGAGCTTCATAAAGGTGCTCTCTCTCTCTCCCTCTCTCTATATACTATATATAACACTATTTTGAAAGACTCACGGAGGTGAATAATAACTTATATGAAATTACCACTAGCATACATAGACACAAACACAGAAACACACAAAAAAAGAAAGGAAACTCACAAGGTTTCGACTTTTTGGTGGTTCATGCCACCTTTTTCAAGAAAGAGAAGGACAGAACTCTGTGAGTCTTGTGAGTTTTATTTCCTGTGAGTTTCCTTTCTCTTTTTGTGTGTTTCTGTGTTTTTGCCTTTTTCCACTAGCGATGATTTCATATACATTATATACCGTATACATATATTTATTATTCACACACACACACACATTCAAACACGAAAACCTCGCTACATGGCGAATTCATATTTACAGTTTTAAGTGACGCAAACTCTTCCAATCTGACCCCGCGCTGAACGGCTGTCGACGTCAAGAACCGACGAAAATATGCAACGTGTGCGTGATGTGCTGAAACCAGACCGTCGCGTTAAGGGTGCGCATGATCGCAGCAAAGGGACAAGGAAAAAGAAAAACGGCATCGCGACGATTCCCCAACCCCATTACAGCCCTGACTTGGTACCAACAGACTATTTACTATTCCCAAAAGTGAAATTTCCCCTCAAAGGACGCCACCCTAAATGATATCAAAGAAGCTTGAAGTAAATCTTTTTTTTGCGAAACTTTTCCCGATCTCTTTTATATATGTATATACGTTTTGCGAATATCGGAGAAATTACCCCCTCCTCCCCCTCCATCAGATCTTTGCTGGACAAAGAACACATTAAACCCTCCGCAGACGAAGCGGGCCACGAAGCCCGGATTCCTCCTCGGACGCAGCTATTTCATTTTTTCACTCCAATCGAGAGAAGCACTCGACCAGTGGCGCCCTCGACTCGAACGGCGAATCCATTCGAGGGGCCCGCGGTGAAGAGCGGAGGAGCGGGGCGAGGAAGAGAAGGACCCTCGTCCGTCAAATACCTTCTTCCCTCTGTCTCACACTCCCATTTCGCACTTGGTAGCCAATCTTCGTCCCCTCACGATTAAATGCGAGACCCGCTCGCCTTGGCACGTTACACACAATATACACATTTACCCTTTACCGCTTAAGCATTTTTCCTATTCATCCCTCACGAACGAAAGCGGAAAGTAGGTTATGTACACATGCTCGTCTGGTACGCGCCGTCCGTCGTAGATATCTCTGACGCTCCCTCGCGACGCTATTCTTATCGAAGAATAAACTGCGACGATACGGAAAGAGAATATCTGTCATTATCCTTGGGATCATTGTCTGCGATTGCTTCCATATCCAGACTCCTCTATTCCCCTGCATTCGTTGCAGAGTCTTGAGCTCTTCTTCCCTCCACACCCACGTTAGGATCTTTCATTTCACCCTTGAGCTGCCCTTTATTAAAACTTTCAATCTTCAGTGTCTTAAATCAACTAAAAACGCCTTCACTGAAAATTTCCCGCATTTTGAATCATAGCGGAAAATCCTTAAAGTCTAATCTGCTACGAAATAATTTTTCATATACATTATTATTCACGTGCGTGAGATTTTCACATAAGTTATATCTATATGCATATATATATATATATATATATATATATATATATATATAAAACTTATGTGAAACATAACATATATATGGCACAATAGAATACAAAAATAAAACAGATAACACGTAAAAGGACACCCACATTTCAGATAGTTTAAGCTTTCGGCCTTCTTCGAGGCCTTACTCAGGTAAGACTATATATACATTAATATACTCACACACACACACACATATATATATATACTCACACATATAATAAATTTAACTTGGCTGTTTGACTTTTACATATATGCATAGTTATGCAATAAAATTTCATGACACAGCAAAAACAAATCGCTTGAGAGGGAATTTTGGCCGGCCGCCCAAGGCGTTCGCCTGGAACTAAGGTCACCTTCAAATAAGTATTGATAAGTTCCGTATTTAGTTTATACTAGAAGGAGAGAAAATACACAATAAGACATGAATACAAAAATGAAGAAACGAATGACCAAATAAATACGTGAAATATACAAAAACATGTGGAGCAAAGTGTTAAATTAAATACATGTTATTGGTTTAATATATGGTTCAGTTTCGACAAGGTCTAGTAAAACGCCCATTAATTCCATATTTCAACATCATATGAGACAGCAAACGAGATGTGTACAGAAATATGTAAAATATTGATATCATGACCAATTTTTGCGAAGGAAGGAAAAAATGCGTAGTAAATCATTTCGTGCATAATAAGTTCTCTTTTCATTCATAGTCCGATTAAATCAGTTTGAATTGCCACAGTAAATGTACAATGTCAAAATTTCTTCTAACACCACCCTCTTCAGCAAACAAAGTCTCGAACTAATTTTCGAATGGCATTCTCGCCGGCGACTTGGAGTTTGGAGGATGTGGAATAGCGATTGAAATAATTTGGATCTTCGTGCTGCATGCTTGGCACTATAATTTCAGTGCATGACATTAACCTTTTCAGTGGGACGTTAGCAACGTGGATCCCTCTCGTCACTCTGAGCAGGTCGGGCCACCCCTTGCTCCGTCTTTCTCCCGAACCCCCCCCCCCAACTTCTAACACCCCCCACATCCCCCTCCCCTATTTCCTCCCTTATCGCCCCACTCTCACCTGTCCTTCGGGCGACCCCGACTGCCGAGCGTCCCCTACATTAGGCAACCACTATCTGATTCGGAGATCGCCACCACACGCCGCGGGAAATCGGAAAAAAAACATTCGCCATAAAATAAGCAAAGCCAGCGGGGTCAGCATCTCAAGATGGAGCGGGAAATGAGAGCGTGGAAGGACAAAAAAGGAGAAAAAGGGATAAAAGGATAAAAGCGGGATGGGAGTGGGGTTGCACGTGGGTTCGTCGCTTGCCATGAACTCGAATACGTGCCATGACTGGAAGAGCAATATCATCTCCTGATTTCACTGCCGGAGGAATTAGACAGGATAAATCGATGTTGTTCCCTACTCTAAAGGCAAAGAAGCTAAATTTAATGGACAACTATTTCGCAGTTTACGGAAAAAATTTAGGAATCGTTAATTCACAAAAGATCAATTCCCACTATTGGTATCTATAGACATTTTTTGTCAGGAGGTCAATCTGCTGACCGCTATTTAAAGTGACCGAATAATTCGATGCATTAAATAGGTCTAAATTGTCACGAAACCACAGTTATTAGGGTTCAAACAATCATTTCCCTAGACATTAATAGATTAAAGAACAACATAGATTGTGATATTGGTGATAACAAACATATAACTGATGCAAAGAAAACACCAACTCGTGCGGCTCGAGAAGAAGAGGAATGCGAGAAATAATGGTAAGGGTGTGCGATAAAATCTAATTTACTGAAGACACTAACAATAAAATGAAGGAAACTAAAAACTTAGATCCAATTCCAATAGTATTCCAAAGAATACAATAAGACAATCAAGTGCGGATGTGAAATTACTGCACAGGGAGTCTGAGAAGTGAAGAGGGGTACCAATTGTCACAAGATATTACTGCGATGATGTCCGGATATCCACAAACAGTATCTCAGATCAAATAAAACTATGGTTTTTATTTACCATGATGCTACTGATTATCTATGAAATGTGATGAACTGAATGATGGACTGAATAAAGTGTGATTCTTTGGAATTACCTCAGATATGCATGTCTTGATTTTAGAGCAAATTAAGAAAATAAATTATTTTGTACAATATTCCATCACCACTCATTAATTTAGAGCTCAAGAACAGATGAAATCACCAAACCTCTGAAATTACTGGACTTATTCCCAGGGCTCTCATCCATTCTTAATATCTTTGATACTGCTTTGTTATGTTTCATTAAAAATGAAACCGAAGTAGCAAACTACTAAACCAAATTCTCTCGCTCTTTGATTTGCCTTTAACCTTCTACTTTTTCAGTCTTGATATCTTGATTTACTCATGTTTCATCTTCTTTATTCTTATATCTTGTGTTGCCTTATTTTCTGCTTGAATATGCAATCAATTTAAAATCATCAACAATACTAACGGACATCGTTCTTCTAAATGACTTATTTATATCCGACTCAACTGAAGTTCTTCTGAAATTTTCAACATGAGACCTAGGATCAGTTTTCAAATTGCAGAGCTTTGCCTCGACATAGTTACAAAATAGTACGAGGCATGTCGATAAAATTTTTCTACATCCCCGAGTATCGACACCCACCTGATATCCACTGGCGTAAACTAATGCAAAGTGCAGTTGATTTTCATAAGGAGCTTATCTTTTCAAATCAACTCGACTTTTCTTTTCTCCCATTAGCTTTGTCCTCTCTGATACAAACCTTCTCAAATTCGTGAACCGCATTTACGCGCCATGGATTAATTTTATATTTCCTGCTAATAATTGGTCACACAACTATGGCGGATGGTCTCCCTTTGTGAAATCTCTTAGATTAATTCTTCTCTGAGGAATGCTCAAGTACGTTTGTTGCATTCGAATTTCACCATATTTTATTCACCTTTCAACATCATTTAACTAATTATTTTTATTTACCCCTGATATTTTCTATTCCTTCGGTCAAATCCCTTCACAAATGCTAAGATACCATCAAAGTAACCAGTGTAACACTTAAATAATTCCCCGTGAAAATTTTCAATTTCTACTATTGGCTCGATCTCATTATTCTAAGAGGTTTCTCAATATCATAAACTAGTATCTAAAAAGCTATTCTTACTCCATTCTCCTCTGACCTTCATCTATACGTTCGCGAGCAATTTATTTCCAGATTATTTCCTTCCCTCCACTCACGCTAAAATCTATTCTGGCTTATTGAATAAGTTCCTTTCCAATCTCTCAACTGAATAAAACATTTTTGCCACATCCAAAAAGTACTTACCTAAAAAACTACGCATAGTGAAGGATGTCATAAAACCAAACGAAGTTAATTAGTTAGTGAAAATACGATTAATCAATGTTAAGTAGAGGAATTGAATCCCGTGGCGATACGGGCTAGTATGCCAAAAGTGAAAAACTATCATAGAGACAATATTCCATTTATTGTTCTTCCATCTCCCTTTTAATATTAAAACCTCTCGTTGTTATGTGTTTCAGCAATTGCTGGGTAAACAGGTTAATTCGACAGCTATTGCCCATGGCGAACAATTTCTCTTTATTGTACTTCAAATGGCGTCTTACAATTATATAATCAAATAGTTTGGCTGTTTTAAAACAAAAATAAATAAAATTTCTTTTTTTTCCTCTCGTATTCGATTGTTACCTGTTTAATTTAATGGAAATCTATTGTATTAGATTAAAAACCATACTTTGCTTTATTACCAAAAATTTATTGACGATGCTGCTATTTCGGCGCATGGGCACCATTTTGGTCATTTTTCGTTTTTTTTAATTAAATTTTTCGATCAAATTAGTGGATATTGTCTTCTATTTTTAATAAGATATCCGATTCTTTAGCTTTTTGTCACTACTCTAAATTTCTCATCTCCGCGTATCTTCGATTTATTTTTTCCATTAGGTTTATATTCCTCTACGAGCTATTCTCATTATTTTAGGGTGTTGTTTAATCATTACGTTTCATCCCTTAGGTCTCTTTATGTTTCACAGTTGACACAGTGTTCATATGTTTCCACCCTCAGCTATGGACGCACATTCCTTCCCTCTCACACCATCCAATTACGCTGTCGTAATTTTAATATAGTCCAATGCTTTTAAAACCTCCTCTTAGGTTGTTACCCAAACGAGCAAGCCCTAATAATTCGTACAAATTTTCTCCTTCTTACACTTGGCTTCGTTTTCCTTACTCATAAATTTTTCCAAATGTTCACGTGCATGTAAAAAATTTAATTTATGGCTTTAATCACCAAAAGAACTTCTCAACACGTGAGACGAGTGCACTATTTTTATATTATTTTTGTACGTTGTGAGAAGAAAATACGACTTTTAAATGTGTTGCATAAAACGATGTAATGGGAAAAAGTTTCCAAAAGAGACTACAATGAACAGAGCTAACTGAAGGGAGGGGGATATAGGTCACGAGTTATTTAGGCAGCCCCAGGTGTTCAGAAGATAAGAGAAATATATGTATCACCATTTCGTGCCACTGTTGAAGGATTCGAGATAATTAAAAATGCCCTTCTCTTTGTCGAATAGTGCAAGTTACGAGAGAATAGTACGTAAATAAGCCAGTTAATCAATAAATGCAATGCCTTACGCGTCCATTCTAATCCTGCGGATATTTCTAATTGCATTGGATAATCCTGTCCTTAGGACGAATTCAAGCTAGTGCTCTAATTTAATATGAATACTTTGTAATTGCGAACCTGTCTGTCTCAGCTACCGTCTGCACTGAGTGCAAAGGTAGGACAAATGGAGGACGATTGCAGGAAACTTGAAATATGAGAAAGTTCCTACAAGTGTAATTCAATATGGAGAGTAAAATGTTTAGATTTTTATAAAATGTTACAATAATAGTATTCGTGATGAAAGCGAATGTTCTCTAAAATACGTGAGTACATTACTCCTTTATTCTAAAATTGAGAGACATCTATTAGTTCTTAAAATTACTTCATACCCTTTCTAGGAGAAAACACTTATACTGATCAGAGGCAAAATTGATTTTTCAATTTTAATTTATAATAATGTCACATAATTAATTATAATTTAATTTATGTATCCTTTAAGTAAAGCAAAATAACACGATATTTTAACTGAAAAAAGGAGCTATGAACTTCCCTTTGTTCATTATTAATGGGTCTATTCAAGAAAGGGTCTCTTCATTGAGTTGTTTATTTGCATAATTGAGCGTGAAGAAATTAATTTATTTGCTTAATTGCTAGCTTGGTGTCCGGTATCCGAGGGAATAAACTGACACAAGAGTCTAATAGACAGTCTGATCAATCCTTTAGCACCACTAGAAGGTAGTTTAAAATACTTAAAGAGGGAAAAGGAAGTCATTTCAAAGGAAGGTAACCCGGAACTTCAGTTACGGCTCTTACTGAAGTCAAGACACAACTTCTGCCATTGTGAGAGAAGATCAGCGACGCTAACAGCCCTATGAGATTATTGAAATGTTCGCCGGGTGCCACAGTCACACATTGCCAAAGGGAAAACTGCGATAACAAAAGGTCGTCCACAGGCATGGTTCTATACAGTTGAAGCTGAAGCAAGATGAGGAGTTTCTTTCATAGGTTTTCCACTTCAGATCAAACTTGGCCATATCACATTTTGATCCTGAGAGCAAACAACAAAGTTCTGTGTGAAAATCTGGGGTTTCTTCAACACCAAAACAAAGTAAATGTCTTCTGCTGGGAAAACTATGGTCGCAAATTTTTTTTATTCAGGGTATGGTGTATCAACATGTTGTATCAGCACACAACGGCTTCAAATAAAGAGTACTATGGGATGCTCTGAAAATTCTACAAGGCCATGTCAATCGTAAAAGGACACATGTCAAATCAACCGGCTGGGTGTTGCAACTCGATGAGGCACGAATGTACATCGCAATTGCTGTTGCCGAACTTCTCGTGAAAATCAACGCGAAGTGCGTTCCTCATGTTCAATAAAGTCCAATGCAAATTGATCTTGTTTCCCAATGTGAAGAAAGTTTTTCCTGGAAAACGTTGTTCGTTCTCAAAAGTTCTCAAAAGAGCGGGTGGGAGAGGGATGGGATTCTGGTTAGGAAAAAAGGACATGTTTTGCATCTAGGTTTATCGCTCTTTAACTCTCTCCACCAATTCCCTACACCTCGTGTACCTCCAGCAATGTTGTTTACCTACTCAAGTGCCAACTTTGCCCTGCCATTTACATTGGACAGTGTACCACACCCCTTAATGTTAGAATCAATAATCATCGATCCTCATGCAACAATTCCTCCCTTATTGGTATGCTCCCAATCCCCAGACATGCCTCCAAACACAACACTGCCTTTGACCAATGTTTTAAAGTATCCGTCTTAGCATCCCTCCCAAACTCAGACCCTCCACTGAAACTCAAAACATTAGAGCTAGCTTTCATCTGGCTCTTGGATTCCTGGAATCGCCCAGGTATTAATATTAGACATTAATTGCCCCCTTTATGCATATAATTTCATCCCTCTCCGCCCCCAACAACTTCCATATCATCCCCACCTTTTTTTAAAATTCCCGCGCCATACACTACCCCTCCAAACCCCTCACCTCGAATGCCTTCCCCCCCTTTTCATTTCTTTTCCCCTCTTTTCCCCTCTTTTTTCCCCCATTTTCCCCCTTCTCCTTCCTACCACTGCTTTCGGGCCCTCCTCTGCCTCAGTTCTGTTCCTAATTCCTCTTGAGAAAGGTGGTTGCACCACCGAAAATTCGAGAACTAGTGAGTCCCTCTTTTATATGTTTTAGTTTCTGTGTTTGCTATGACTATTTAGTGAATTTTATGTATATATATATATACACATCAAGTAATCAAATCTTTTTTCTACCAAGAGGTTTTTATGGCAAAATATCTTATCTATACTAAATCAGAAGAAATGATATATGATGACTTCAAGCAATTGTTTCAGCGTGAGAAACATTTTTAATACAGTAATTATCGCTTATTAGTACTTTTGTTGTTTTTAATTATTTCATGTAAAACAATGGATGTGACACCAGCAAAGATGGCTCGATATGGGAACATACCTGTAGTTCGTTTCTACGATGCAAAATATACATCACTGCGCGTAATGAATAATTATTATCATATTGAGGAAACTTGCGTAGTTCCAGTTAAGTGGCAACCCGCTGAAGAAAGCATACTTTGTTGATTCCAAGCGCTAAGTGGAATATTTAAAATCTTCGAAATGCATAATGGAATATTTAAAATCACAATCTCTTTTTAGGCGAAAGCAGCAGCTTTTCGGGATAACATCCCTCGCCTCCGTCCCGCCATCTGAAGTTCCGCCGCCGAGGATAATCATCACACTACACCACAAACTTTTTATGTCAGCTTTTTATGAACTATCGCGGTATATCGATTCCCAACTACCACCTCTCCAGTTGCCCACCCCCCCCCCCGACCAGGACCCCTCCCCACCGCCCAATACACGCATGCAACGCCAGGTCGATACGACCGAATCATTCTAGAGGCGAGCTGGGGGGGCACTTATCGCGATGGTGTAGAAATCTTTGAAAACCGATCACTTGATATTTCCTCCCCCAACCCCCATATCCTCCTACTACCCCTTCACTCACTCTTCCTCCTCCCCCCCCCTGACCTTTTCCTTTCTCGAACTCAACACAGCTTATAGCAATGGAGTTTCCCTGCAAAACACGACATGAAAACCCTTAGGGACCTTGGTCTAATCACCGGCACATAGCCTTTAATGCAACAGATTATGGATTTCACATTTTTAGGGATAGCATACTGCAGTACTTTTATCATCGATAGAGTTATTACAGACGCGGCGGAGGCCGCTTGTCTTACCCAACTTACTCAATTTTCATATGCATATACTCCTCTCTGTCCTATGAAGAATGTGCTCTCACCGAAAATTAAAGTTCTCTTGTTTCTTTTTGAACATGTCCTTCGTCATACGTTTGTCACGTACGATGTCGTATTTGCCACTTAACTTTCATAGTACTCTATAATGAGGTTGGTGACATACATATTAGGCGACTCACTATATTCTTCGATGGCGCCTCGAGAAATTTTCAACAATTTGTTTGACAACGTAATAAGTACCATTATTGGTATTTATTACGCTATTAATTTGTTATATGTATTGTCTACCGCATGATTATATTGACCTTCGAGGCATATACGACTGAAACATATTTGGAGCTATAAAATATTTGAGATTTTTTTAATCATTTTAATCATGCCTAATTCACCTACGATGTATATTAGATTAACATTAACATGATACTGTGATAATTTGGCGGAAAGTCTAAGAGGCAGTCTCTACCCTTTTTCACTCCGGACATAAGGGTGTGCGAAGGGCATGTTGCGAACCATTTATGCCGAGAGTATTTGGAACCTTGTCAAAGCTTACTAAAAGGACATTTCAAAAATGAATTGGAAAAATTAAAGGATTCGCTGTTTCGATTTGGAAATTTTCCGGGAGGGGTTTTTATCCTTTCTCTAACGAGAAGAGTCGTGTCAGCAAAACATTCCAAAAAATTGTCGTCCTTCTACTCTCTATTTTTTTTATCAACTACTTCTCTCTGAACTTAAGTAATTTTTACTAAAACATCTGTCAGTCTTCGTTTGCTGTGCCCACAAATATACACCACGCGCGAATTTTTTCGAAGCTTGCATAGGAAAAGATTTCACGTTAGACTAATCCCCGTCAGCCTGAAGGAAAGGTCATAATGAGTGTCTGGGAATGGACAATACGTCGAGAAATGCCGTCAAGGCGCGAATAAGGGACCGGGATAATCTTAGGCGACCTACTCTAAGTGTCAATACTTTCCAAGGACAATGTGACTGCCACGAGTTCCGTCGCACAAGCACAGCGATGAGCGCGCGAAGGGTCCGTCCTCCCCTTCGGACTTTAGAGGGACGCCTTTCGCGATTGCCGCTGTTCCGCCCCTCCACACCCCGGTGTCCCCGAGGAAATTGTCTCCCGGAGTGCTTGGCAAGGCTCCAATCCGTCTCAGGCCGAGAGATCCGCCAACGGGGTGATATTTGGGGAATCAAAACACTCGCACACTTATCATTTTTAATGCTTGCTGCTTTTTAATACCTCTCCGGAGACTTTCCCCGAGGTAAATAGTTCGCAATATCGAATTCCCATACTTCCTGTCCCTCTTTAAGTGGGATGGACCCTAGCGCTGTGATGAACCGCGACTCTCCCCGCTCCAATAATCCCGTCCCACTTACCGAAGCCGATGTATCCCTGGCGGCCACTGACGACCCCTGAAAGTCCTCTTTCTCACCACGGTTCGATTTTTCTGCGCACACAGGGAGAAGAGTTTGTACACACTCTCACGACATAGCCACTACCGATCCGGGCGGGCTCACTGAGGGTGTCCTAGGTTACGGGTAAAAGTTTACCTCCGAGAATTTTGATCGAAACGCAGTTGCTCCATTCGGTAAGAATATAGATTTGGGGGGGGGGGAATAAATTCGGTTTAATAATGTTATAAAAGGATTAACGAAGAGATGTGGCAAATCTCTCTCTCTGTCTTGGTGTCTGGTTTTGCCTTGTTAGAGTAATCTAAGAAATGTAGCGATGTTCTGTGGTAGTGTTTAGCTGTGTTCTCTGTCCATCCAATACCTGCCTCAAATAACAGAATACCAAAAAATTTCTAACTGCACCGCCCTCTTCTGTGTCTATTTTTATGCTTCCAAAGAGTCGTTTGTGCAAATATTTTGGGTGATGACGACCGCGTAAGTTGCCCCTCCTCCGCTGGTGAGCATGACAGTCATTACTGTGAGCCGAGTGCCCGTAGTTGTCAGGACTTATTTCCATGCTTAATTTCACCATAAAATTCTTGGGATAAACAATTGAGATGTTTTCCCCTTTCTAAATAGTGTTTTCAATGTGATGGCATCACTTAAAAGGCCGTCCCACGGATCTGATGCTTTTGCAGCCGCCTCGAAGAAGAACAGGCGCTGCGCGGGCCATCGTTTGTCAGGCTAATATCCTTCGACCTATCTGGCGTGGAATCTCCACTACAAGCTTTTAATTATCGTGGCAGGACAGCTTTTTGGATCGTACACTATAAACAAGCAAACCCTTCACCCACGTCACGGTTTTAGTCCATGGGGAGAGAGACAAATATAACTCATCCTTTTTCCCTCGTGACTGAAACATGAACAATTCATTGCGTACTACTTGTAGAATTATACGAAAGCTTTATTTAATATTTCTTTCAAAGAATTCCCCATTATACACTTATGCCAGCGATGTTTCCAATCCTTAAAACACTTCTAGAACTCGGTCGTTGGCATAGCTTTTAGCTCTCCCGCTTTTAATCTCATTTATGCTTGTAAAACGACGGCCATTTAAGGTTCTCTTTATTTTTGGGAATAGAAAAAAGTCGCTTGGGCTATTTCTAGCAACTATAGAGGCTGGGGCATCATTTCTGTCCTACAGTAATTCCGTTTATTTGACTTTAGTACTGAATTTGTGCACATATACAGAAATTTTTTTATGATTCATCCTAACCGCTAATCCACAATGGCGGATGCTGTTGTTTAATATACGAGGTGTGTTCAAAACATAACGAGAATTTATTCATTTCGCGGGCTTTGAGAGTCCGATTGTCAAACCTTTTTTTATTATATTGGTGCACATGCCCCTGAGGTATGATAAAACTTTCAGATGTTTCCATTGTGGGCTTTGTCTATGACAGCCACTAAGCTTAGACGTGTTTTATGAGCTCGGCGATTTTCGTTTGTTAAAAGAAATGGATCAAAGATTTTGTATCAAATTTTGCGTAAAAAATTAAATAAACTGTGTGAAATGTTAAAAATGCCTATGGTGAGTCTGTTATGAGTAAATCAAGAGTTTACGAGTGGTAAAAGCGTTTCCAAGAAGGCCGTGAAGAACTTGAAGATGGCGAACGCCCTGGACACCCCAGCACATCAACAATCGATGAAAACGTGGAAAAAGTGAATAAAATGGTTATGAATGATCGCCAAATCACAATTAGAGAGGTCGCTAATGATGTTGGCATATCGATTGGATCATGTCATGACATCATTTCCAATTTTTTGGGTATGAAACGCGTGGTAGCAAAATTGTTGAATTTTGAACAAAAACACCGGCGAATGGAAGTTGCTCAGAAGTTATTAAATGAAGTAAACGACGATGCAGGATTACTGATTTTTAACAGGTGACAACAACGTTTTATAACAGGTGACGAAACATGTGTTTATGGATTTGACGCTGAATCTAAGGCTCAATCATCCCAGTGGAGGCATTCTTGCTCGCCAAGACCGAAAAAGGCTCGACAAGTGCGGTCGAACGTGAAGGTTATGCTCACAGTGTTCTTCGATTTTAATGGCAAAGCGCATCATAAATTCCTGCCGCCAGGTCAAACTGTCAATAAGAAGTTTTACCTACAAGTTCAATACCGTTTGCGTGAAGCAATCCACAAAAACCGCCCGGATATGTGGAATAACAATTCATGTCTTTTGCACCACGATAATGCACCAGCTCACACTTCATTGCTTGTTCGTGAATTTTTGGGCAAAACCAATACTGTAACGATGCTCCAGCCTCCATATTTGCCAGATATGGCTCCGTGTGACTTTGTTCTATATCCAACAATCAAGAGAACCTTGAAGGGCCGTCGTTTTACAGCCGTATATGACATTAAAAGCGTATCACTGAAAGAACTAAAGGCTATCTCAAAGATCGAGTTTTAGAAGTGTTTCGGGGATTGGAAGAAGCGCTGGCACAAGTGCATAATCTCCAATGGGGACTATTTTGAAGGTGACAACATCAATGTATAAAAATAAATGAATATTTTGTCCGAAAAATTAAAATTCTCATTATTTTTTTAACACACCTCGTACACAGTAGAATGCTAGCCAACCAATCAAACGAACCGATTAAACGCACTTCTAAATTTTGCTAAACTTGCAATAGAAAAAAAATGAATAATAAAAACTCTTGGTGGCTGAAAATTAATAAATAAGTAACTCTGGTAGAATTTCCGAACTGCTTATTATTTTATGAATTATATCTAATGAATGCACCACATGAATGTCCCTCAGTTGCACCAGCATCTCCCGCAGTTCCTTAAATTATTTGCGTCAAATTTTACCGCTGAAATCACTTACGAATAAAGAAGTCGCAGTTTTTAATGGACTGGGATATGCTGGCAGATGTGGTGCTCAGCCAAAGGCGAAGCACCAGCACCCTGTCTTCTTAAATACTGAACCACCTTTGCTCGGCTGAGAAACCTGATGATAACCCAGAGGCGTCCGGCAAAGCACATAATCCAACGCCGAAGACAAACTTGAAAATTAGAGGCCTCCGAAATTATTTTTAAAAACTTTGATAAAATTTTCCCGTAGGTATAGGCTTTTATACGGGCTAATAAATAAATGGCACTGCAAATACGCACACTGTCAATTAATTGAAAGAGTTTTGTCGTAGAAAATCTTACAGAAAAGTGCTTACATCAGTAAGTTGCAACACTGCTGTTGTTACATTTACATTTTGTGGCGTCATTATATTAATTAAAAAGATTCCACGTTTAGACTCTAGCGTCTGAGAAATTGCAGTTTTGTTTCAATAAAAGTTATTTAGCGCAAGCATACAAATATATAAAACTGCCTGCCGTGGTTCTCTTGTATTTTCTCTTTTAGAAGGATATTATCACACCAAAAGCAGCATGAATATTACGAAACAGAGTAATTCCACTCTTCAATAATAGCGCAGGGTTTTGGAGAGTGGGTCGAAGTACGAAGTACGCGCACTGCACGACGATTGATGCATACATTTTTCTGAAAAATCATTTATTCTTTAAAAGCTTCCTTGCTCAAAGAATACGTCATCATTAAGCATGAGAATTGCTGTTCTAATATAGAGTATAAAAATAGCCTTGCGAACAGGTTCACTTTGCCGAAAATTTGAAATATGAACAGTTACCTTTCCCGAGAGCCATACGTGGAAGCAAGTGAAAATGTTCCTCCAAGCGGAATACGAGCAGATGGGCATGAACACGTAATCGGAGGATATTTGCGACGTTTATCCGTCTCTGTTCCATGATTTTGCGCATTACTCTTTTTAATGCACGAATTATATGCAGACAGAGGATATTTACCAAGGCATTTGTTTAAATTTGCCAAACGTTAATGTGATTGGACTGAATTTCAAATAACAACCTTTATTTCCTCGAGATGACACGAAATAATAAATTATCATTTTATTAGCCAACTTAATCCTTTATCGTTTACAAAATGATTTTTCAGCTGTTATATATTTTTAATTAAATTAATTTCAAATTTACTAGACTTCATACGGTGCCTCTAACATCCCGATCAGAGTTTATAAGATTTCGTTTGCATCAAGTTCTGCTAAAACATCGATATACTTCTACTCCGGTTCCTCAGTTTACACATCACTATCTTTCGTACTTTTCTCGTTTGCTACTTTGTCGGAATTGTTTTGGTCTGTTAAAAAGTGGGACACTAATTCTTCCTCTTCAATATTCACTCGATGGTTGATCACTTTCCCTGTTCCTCAAGGATATTTCTGCCTGTACATGCATCAAATGTTACAACAATTTGTCCAGTGTTTTGCTGCTCATTTGTTACAGTTTGCCACCATCAGCTCACTTTCAAAAAATCATTTTTCTCCTTCAATTTTGAATTATACCTTTAGAAATACTTTCTCAAACAAGATCGATTTTGTATGCAACTTACTTCAGAAACAATAACGTTAAAAAAAATTAGAAACGGGACGATCTGGAAACAGCAAAGGTAAATGCAGCTAGCGCATGCAAATTGCGTTAAAACTATTAAATGATGCCTTGATTAAGATAGTGAATAGGGAGGTCTTTTCTGGCAAACAAAAGCTCGTAGTATTTTCATTGTTGAATATGAGCTCGTTGAGGTGACTGGCGGATTTAAATATGGGAGAGCTTTCAGTTTGAGGAGTAGTATCTTATATGGTGTCCCACTGAAGGTACGATCTTTTCGTGGAAGTAGGTCAAAAATAAATTTCCAATCATCCATTCTTCCGAGCTGTACACTATATCCTCAACCCTAGGTTTCTGCACACGTACACAGAGGCAGCGTAAGTGTTCTTGTTTTATTCAGGAAAAACGCGATGAAGCAGTCTTCACTTAACTCTAGTCCTGCTTTGTTCGGAGTTGCCCGAGGGTTCCGTCAGTAAATTTCGTTGTAGATTTTCTCATCACAGAAAACTTCGTACGCGAATTTGAATTGTCAATTAATAACTTTACTCTATCAGCATCTGAGGCTTTTGTTTCGTCTATTATTGAATGAAAAAATACTTCAAATGTGTGAAATGTAATTCTTTTTCGCCGCTGTCTTATTTTCTACTGAAAGTGACGAGAGTAAAAAGTTTCGAGAACTCAGAATTGACTCTCTATTTCAAAAATTAGGTACGCATTCTGTTGGGGAAGATTCCGTCGAAAAGATTTTGCAGTAAGATCGAAGATTACCTCAAAATAATATGCTTTTCGAAATTATTCTTGGCGACTGAATGTGGATTGTTGGGCGAGGAAACTCGCACTCGTACATATCCGAACCCAATATATAAAACCTCGCTGCGAACATATTGCAAAAATGGAATATAATATAATTAGAATCCACTTCAGCAATATGACTGAAATATATTGAAAGACAACTAACCGATTTTACATCCATAAAAACATGGAAAACTTTTGTACGTCAAGGGTTGGTTCGCACTTAACGCTGAGAATTGACACATGACTCGCCGGTGTGCTATTGATTAGGCCAGCTGTGCAAAACGAAATAAGTTTCTTTAACTGTCATGCATGTTACTTCCTTTAACCCACTGATTATCCCGTGATTTATTGAAGAGTACACTCATATGGATACAAGCGGATGATTCCTGGTTGAAATATTTTCGTCTACGACTTCATAAGCAATCCCGAGGAAAAAACACAGAAATATCAATGTCATATTTTTTTGTCGTCGGTTTACGCCCAAAAACGATGATTCTATGAAACAAACCTTTCAAAGTTGATTATACACATAACAAGTCACGTTTCTCGCATTTCTTTCTTTCCATTTCCATCTTAATCATTTAGTGGGGTTAGCCAGTTAATGAGGTTTACGGCTTGTGATCCACATAGCAGGATGATTGTCTGCATGAATTCCTACCGCTAAAATTTTAAATATACACTTGAGAAAAGCATAGTGGAGACGAAGGCCGAGGTCTTTACAGAAGCTGGATAAACAATGGAGGAGCTTGCCTTACATTTTCCATGACAACGAAATGGAAACGGTGCGGTGCATTGTTAAGGCTTTTCAATACCCATGCGAGTATTTTTTTTCGCGGGGGGATTTTGCTCCAAATGGCACCAGAGTGGGAGAGTTTTTTTCAACAGCAGCTATGGTGCGGGGAGAACAAGGAGAAGCTCTTGGTATTTTAGCCATTAAATACAAAAGTTTGGATTATTGTTGTAGTTTCCACGCTCAGTTCAGTGCTCGACGCGCTGCTCTACTTTCCTTGTCCGGGCGTGAGGCCCGCGAAGGGTATCGTAAAATCCATGGCATCGCCGTCTCGAGCGATGTTACAGCACTTTGAATATTTTCGCTCCGTGAGCAAGAGACGATTTCACAAGTGCAAGCGAAATTTTGCAGGCACACCTTTCGACCTCTTGCTGCTCAATAAATCTCCCAATTTTAAAAATCAACCGTTTTGTTCTGTTCTCTTTTTCCGTCGAATTATAGCACTCCACGATGAAAACTTTCCTGGGCGTTTTCCAAAAGACCTAAAATATTTTGAAAACCCGTTCATAATTAATGCATCATATCTCACTGGCTTCTAATGCTATCTTTCTCACCTGCATACTGAGGAAACTGATTCATTCGTAGGAGTAAATTAAAGATAGTTGTACGCTACCGCCCTTTGTTGTGTATATGAATGGGACCGAGCGCATTTATAAAAGCAGACTAAGAGATGTGTCATTTAGGATTTTTGGGGAAAAATTTAAATTATTCAATCAGGCAAGGAAACATTTATTGAAAAAAATAATGCAGCACCAATGTAATTGGCATTGAATAAATGTAAATTGCATGAAAATTACACTATGAAAATTCTCTAAAAATGGAAAAGCATGCATTTATTTAAATGACTTGGCAAGAGGAAGGAGTTCATGATAGGAAATCGCATAAATCGAACAGCTTTTCCTATGGTGCTAAAACCTGAATTTTTTATGAGGATGAGTGTATACTGGAGTTAATTTGGATTTTTTAACGACGATATGCTCGTATAGAAAAAACTAATATTTGATAGAAAATTAAAGAAAATTGATTGTTAATCGGGGAAATCGGAAAGTTAAAGATAAACTGGAAGGGGAAGGTTTTGAAATTGTTGGTTGTTGGTAAATAGGATGCTGCTGTGTAAGCGAGAAAGAGGAAGGTAAGAAATACGTATTTTGGATGAAAATAAAGAGAGTGGTAAATATGAGGAATTAAGGTCGAAGGGAAATAGTATGGAGAACAAAGACTTTTATATCAATTGAATTATCTTACAAGCCCACTAAAATTGAACCCATGTTTCATGAATTGTTCAAAACTTAGCTGCAATCAGAAGGTTACCTATAATTACTTTCGTGTGTAAGATTCACAAAATAAAAATACCAAAAGTACATCAGTTGCATGCAATTATTTTTTATTTTTTTATATTTTGGAAACAAATGGGAAGCAATTAAAATAATACTTTTCGTATATATTTTAAAGAAATATAATTTGAAAGTAGTTAATAATTAATGTTTTTCACCATCGCGATAAAAATGTGCATGAAATGTTTTCATTATTAGTCACTTTTTTCAATGCAATTGGCTGGTAAAAATAATTTATTATTTTTACCAGCCAATATATTGACACCCGATATATTGTTATTGACCATTACCCAATAATATTATTATTGACATTCGATAAATAGTTTTCCATAAAAGAGCCCTTCCATATTTATTCTTGCAGTTTCTAAAATGCTAGTTCGTAAAAACCGAAAAGAACCATTATCAAATAAAATCAAAATGTTTTTAACTATTCGTATGTTCACGTAGTGAAAATACTATTAAAGGAACAGGAATGCGGGAGATATTTTCATACTTGACTTTAATTTCAAAATAGCTAATATCCATTTATGTTGAAACTAAGGACATAAAATAATTTTCTTGAAGCCCTTATCGAGAAAAGAGCGAAAGTAAAAAATGAACTTGTAATGGATTTATCAATGTTACTAAGTCAGGGTGAGAAGCAGGCATAAATATACTTGCTAAAACTTTTTATACGTTTGTTGTTTGTGATTTAAACCAGAGATATCAAAATACCGATTAAAAAAATATAGATTTTTAGATTTATTTGAGAATTTATTAGATATATTACAGTTGGATGTAATAAATCGCATTTTCATTAAATGCATAGAAAATAGATTCACTTTCATGCATTAAATGCGACTCCGTTCAGCCTACTCGTGTTGAATCTCTGTGAGTTCAAATATTTATTCGAAGGGCTCCAATTCCAAATAGGGTCATTGGTAAACATTTCGACGAAGGCTACTCCTCTTTCCATCTATTTACTAAACCATACACTGCGTCACAAATATTCTATGAAATTTGCTCGGTTTCCACCCACGCACTGCTCCTATTTGCTTGATTTCCACCAACAGATAGTCTCATTTTTCATTCAGATGATTTCCCGGCACATCTGTCGCGTGAGCTGCTTACTCTTATCCTCTTCCAAAAAGCTGTGTATTCGTCGCCAGAAACTCCTCCGTTAATTACCTATCATCTCTTCACGAGAGTCACCAAGCGTCTGGCATTAACCTACCCCTACCATTAATCCTTCCGACCCCTTTCTCCATTACCTTTAACCTCGCATAATCCCGACCCCACTACCCTAATTTAACCAACTACCTCCTCCCCATTCCAAAGGCCATACTCGTGGCACCAAAAAGACCATTGCAAAATAATGAACCCCAAACGTCGCCTAGTGACGCCGTCGACCTCTCCTCCACTGTACTGAGTAAAGGACGAAATCATCGTCATTCTACTTCCCATTCCATATTCAACAAAGTATGAAATATGCTTAATTGACGCTCTCAACATCTACATAAATTTCTGATGACGCTCTTTTTGTAATTTTTGAAAACGCAACACATCCTTCCTTAGATAAATACTGGCATCATTCTACTCATAAACAAATTCCTCAGACTCAACTACCCTGATAATATATTCATTAATGAGAAACTAAATAAATTAGGTGCCACGAAATCTCTTATCTCAATGAAACTAGCAATTATGCTCAGAAATAAAGAATTTTCCGCTATCAGAAAACTCCGATCTGACCCCCGTATCACAATTTGTCTGTCAGACAAAGGTCCCCTTGTTGCGGTCATGGACACAGCGACGCGACTACCGCGCGGAAGTTATTCATCACATGAATGAGGCGCCCCCGTCAACCACATGATCCCAATCTCGCTATCCAATCGGAAATATTGTCATGCCTCAAAACCCATGGTCCCAAGAAAGCCCTTTAAACAATCAGATACCGCCGTTCTTTCTCTCCCAGGTCGAGGGCATCTTGGCGAACGGGCTCATTTCGGCGCGGAACATGCCCGCGAGGCACCCCATCTCGTGCGTGAGTCCTATTAACCCTAGCGCAGCAATACCTGCTCAATAGACCCCTTACGAGGGAAACTTTAATGATCCTTAATCAATTTCCCTGTACGAGTAATCACAACTGTCTTTAGTAAAGGACACATAATTTTTAACTTTTGTTTTTCCGTAAAAAACGTTATTACATTTCTGAATATATGCCCAATATTATTGGTAAATTAATCGGGCTGGCAAATTATTTCCACCATTTTTTACAAACATTCCGAAACTGTGAAGATAATTCTGGAAAAAGATTATTTAAATCAGCTTTTTGTGTGAAAATCTCTTCCATGGCATCTTTATTAAATTTTCGTAAGAGATGAAAAGAGATGCAGAGCCGATTTTTAAAAAAATATATCTGATGTTTAGCAATGAACATCTTGAATTTTTACAATATCTCCAGTTTCATATGAAAATGTAATCCATAATCGGGTTTCTGATAAATAAACTGTAAAAATATTTACTCACAGAAACCAATTGATGAACATGATATCGAAATATTGATTTTAATATGGCCATGTAGAAGCAAATGTTTTTCCCTCGCCTTGTCTGTAATCCAGTCACTTAAGAATTAATATACCCTTCGCCTTTCCTCAACCATTTTACTCTCTGATACTATTGTCAGCAGTTGCATCAACATCTCGAAGAGTTAAATAATAGATATTTCCGTGGATAATCACTTTATCGCAACCATCAAATAATAAAAAATGAAGATGTAGAAATGGTTCTGGAACTGACCATGGAAAGGAACCAAGACTAGTTTTTTGTGATATCTTGGGTGAACTCAACCCCTGATACATACCCTAGGGATAACTAGCAGAGTACCATGCTATAAGCACATTATCTTATGTCCTATATATCACTTGAAAACATTTTAAAGCCTCATTTGAATGTAAATTTTTGGGTCTTGCTGTTCTCTTTTATAAGTTGCTTGCATGGTTTGTATAAAAGTTATCGGGAAAAGTTTCGTCAAAAATAGATTTACTTCAGGTATTGCTGCAATGCCTCAAAATCCTTCAAAGTACATCCCTTGAGCGTTGATACACTTTTAGTAACGGCTTTTCCAAGACTCCCTGGAAGGCGGACTCGGGAAGGGTACGTGTGCAAGCTTCTTTGACGGAACTTGGAGTGGTGGTGTCCTTTAAGGGCGAATTTCACTTTTGGGAATTAAAATTGCCTGCTGGTGTCAAAGAGGGGCTGTAAGGAGGTTGGGGAATCGTCATGATGCCGTTTCAGAAGGTCTTTGCAAGCAGACCCTGCTCTTGGTCGTTTGTCAAGGTCTTCGGAATGAGTAAAACGCATGTCTTTCGCATCGCCAAATTTTCAGTGATAACGGTGTGCACTCTCACCTTATCAATGTCAATATGATCTGCGATTATGTACACTTAATTCATGGCCTAAATTCAGCACTTTACGCACGCGTCAGGAAAAATTGTTACCGATAATTTTTTAATACAATCCTGGTACCTGAAACGCTTCTCCCATTCCCTTAATCCAGAATATTCTAAAATTTTCAAAAATATTAAGAAAGAGAAGCCGTAATCAGCAAAGGAAAGCTTACGAAAGTTTGCATGGCAAGTTATAATACAATTTGTTAAAATGTAAGTATTCTCTAAGTTATACTTTGCTGTGTATTACATACACTGTGTACTGCATACCATAAAATCGACTCTTAAAAAGAATTTTGTGATGAAATTCTTCAAAAGGTATCAAGTTTCAAAGAGAAATAGCAAATATCAGATTAATTGAATGAAAATGAAAAGGACATACTATATATTCAATACATGGAAGTTTTATGGACTCTTAAAAAAATTTGAAAATTAATTGACACAATGAACCCCCACAATTTGTCTCCAAGGCAAGGAACCAAATTTTATTAATGCAGTACGTGGTACTGCCAAGTTCTGCACTACGCCATGTTCTGCACTACGCAGACCCGATGAGGATCTGCGACAGAATGACATATTGCCCACGCCCTCCGCACTCCGTACCTCCACACTCCGCACCTAATTTTCACTTTCCTCTCAAATTTCACAAACCGACAAAATATATACCTAATGATTCACATATTAAACATATTTTCGATCTACCCGTTGAGTTCCATCATAACTTCCTTTGTTGTTCTTTAATTCCTTCCTTGATCCCCCAAAACGAACAACTTTATAGGGAGACTTCAAACTATCCAACTTCCTCTGAAATGCAACATCACAGTGGTCACAATAGAGGTCAACTCCCAGTGGTCAGTGCAGCGAAATATACTTTCGTTCCCGATGCTCGACTCCCTTTCCCTTCCCCCACTCCTCCCGCCCCACCCCACGTTCCCACCACAAATTAACTCCTACATTAAACACGTTTAAAACTTTTTAAAATATCTTCCCTTCACAGAGGAATTATGGCTACAAATATGAGGCACTGCAATGAGAATGGCTCTCTCGTTTGGTAATCTATTTGTGGCTCTTCTGGAGGAGGAATTCCTCTCCTGGCATGCACCCAATCGACTCCACGACCAAATCATCAAATGATTCAACATTCATTCAGCAATTCATGCACAGTTTTGTGGAAGTTGCTTCCAAGCTTTCGTTCTAATCATCTGGACTCACTACCCAGATTACCTGTCCAAAGTCTTCTTTCGCATAAATTCCTCTTCCTCTTTGTCATTTACCTCCGGCATCAACTGACCTTATTTAAAAATTCAATTCGCCTTTCCATCTTCCAAATCTTCACCTCAGTTCACATTAAAACAATTATTTGCTAGTACTTCCAAGTGAATACCATAAAATTTAACACTTTTTTAATTCGTAATTTATTAAATACATAAAGCTTCCGCAAATCATATTTGCATATTAGTCCCCATGGCGTACAATAGAAGAATTCCCGAATTTTGGAAGTTCACGGATACCCTTGGGAGCACCGCAGATTCAAGTGCCGCAGGGACCATGTCGCGTCGCTCTAATCAGTGTGCCTGGCCTGGTCGAGAGGAGGTCGTTTACCGGACAAACGCTGTTGAGGAGCTTTCCAGCGCACGCACAACTGCTGAAGTGACGAATGTGTTTCAACATACTGAACTTTTATTTGCCGATGAATCTCGATATGTTTCACCCCTCATCTACTCGATAAACAAAATTAGATAAGGCTATTCCTCTGTCGTGCAAGTTGAAAGTGTAGTTGCCATGTTTAAACCATTGTTGTGCCGCAGAGTTGCGTTATGGCATCGTGTTGCCACTGTGGGACACTCTTCAAACGATGGCCATCGCTATTGCGAACTGACAGGTTAGTGGAACGTTGTTTTGAAATTTTGGTGCAGTTTTAAGGTGTTCACTTGACTTGCCCACATATCTTCACTGCAACTGACACCCTCCAAACGCTGAATGAGCGTGCCATCTCCTATTCACTCTCGATCAAGTTGACATTTGCAGCAATCAATCATTCCTCCACTGTATCTAAAAAAAAACTCGAAGCCTGTCCTTAAACGTAGCCATCCATTCTCCTTTCCAAACAGCTCGCACCTTTGCTTCTCAATGGAAACCACGCCCCAAATCCGATACTGAGATACCACTGAACCTCTGCACCACCTTCATCTCCGGAAGGAGCAAAAAGTGAAAAAAAATTACTCAAAGACCTTTCACCCGTCCTGCAGGAAAGCCCCGCTTCCTCAAACTCCGTTTTCAACTGCCCCGATATCTTTTACAAATGACATGCCAACCTGTACAGTATTCTACGTCCACAACACCTCCCTCCTCACGTATCTCCACAGCCAGAAGTTCCCGGTTCCTATGCCGGCAATCGATCACGGTGCAAAACATCCCCTCCTCTCATCCGCTCTCTTTCCGTATTCACCGGCCCTGACACTCCCACATCACTTTCAACTGTGGCAAACGGAGACGACTGGAGACCTAAAAATCCTCTAAGTGTACGAGAGGTATCCAGAAAGTTACTAAGTTTTCGTATAACGTGAGAATTAGTGGAGGAGTTCGAATGGTCGCTGTATTGACGCACATAATAGTACGCCTCGAGTTGCAGTAGTTGGAAGGTCGCGCCATTTATCGTTTGTTTACAATAGCGATTCAAAATGAACATTTCAATTGAAATTCCCGCCAAATGTGAAGTCCGTTCAGTGATTAGGTTTTTACTGATAAAAAACTTCAAAGCTGCTGACACTCATCGGGAAATGTGTGCTCTGTACGGACCAAGTGACAAGAGTTGTGCGTCAGTGTTGTCATTCCTTTAAGAGTGAACATAAATGCCCATGATGATGACAGAAGTGGCTGCCCGTCTGTTGAACAATGAACTGCGCCTGAAAATTGATGAAATGTCCGTGAAAACCGACGCTTTACCTTATCTGAAATCTTTAGAAATTTTTCCACAGATTTCTACGACTCTGTTGAATGGAGACACGACTAAAAAGTTGGGCTACTACAGCATGTTTTGAGTTCGTCTTGAAGAAGAACTTCAAGAGTTACCGCCATCGGTTTACTGCGATCTCTAATGTCAGGAGAATTCCATGCTGGAGGAATTCGTTAACTGCACGTAGTTCAGAGATATGACAAAAGATTAAATCTGTTCGACGAATATTTATAAAAATAGAAGGAATATGTGGTTTTCAGATAGCAATAATAATTTTCTGTATCTATAGCAGTGCATTTTTATATTATAACGGAGGTTACTTGATCGACAGCCCTCCTATGTACTTACTACAGTGTAATTTTCTCATTGCTTCTCGCTTCAATTAGGTGAAACCTCCGCTACTCCCTCTCCATCCACATAACTTTTAATCAGCTTCCTGTCACGAAACACCCCTTCACCCTATTATTTAGATTGTAATTTTCCTATTTCATATCCTCAACGTCCTGCTTTCCGCCGCTTCCGGTACACAGCTTAAAAAACTGAATCGCTAAAAATTTGGCATTTTAGTTTAACTTACCTCATTAACTTCCATTGTACCTCCGTTTCCGCAAGCATTGCAGGAACCTTAATAGCGTTATTACTCCCTTCCTTATCCCCTCAACAAATCACGCCCCCTTACCGAAGTCTAACCCCTCCTCCTGTCTAGTACCGGTCTCCCCTCCAAGACTATATCTCCCTCTGTCCCTCGTACCCTTCCTAGCAGTACTGTACGCATACGTCATTGTGTAGCTGACCAATGGGCCGCCGTCAGGTCTCTGACCGTCCGTGAGTTTAACTTTTTCGCTTTAATCTTTCTTCTCCTACCACACTCGTTTTACAAAAAATCGTTTGTATATAATTCATATATGTGTATGCTTGTGTACGCATACTCAGTTGTGTGTGAAAATCAGCTCAAAGCTCACAAGTCACTCTCGTGGAAAAACGCTGGAAAATAACACCACACAATCCACAGTATAAGAGAACTTCCTCAAATATAGAAAAGGCGTAAAAAAGTTACATGAAGGTTTTTTTTTACTTTTTGGTAGTGATATCGCCAGCGATAAAGAAGTTTAATACTGCTCCCGAGCACTAAAATATTGAAGTGAGTTGTTTTCATTTTGACTAATCTTTTAATTTTTCTCTTGACTGGAATGAAATGCGTGTGCATATAGTATTAGCGAACGCTATAATGGCATATCTATAAGGACGGAAGATTGCTGCAGATACATCTACTGCAGATACATATCTGGGACATTGGGTAAAGTGAAAGTGCTTGGTATGTAACGATGGTGTCGTGTTAGCTTCAGCTGCTTAAATGGAGACAGCGTCAGTGATTGGTTGGTCTAAATGAGGGAAGAGGCGTTAATGAATTTTCTCTTAAGTTAATTTCGATGCGTAAAAGTGAGTCAGAGACTGAAGGAGTGAAAGGGAAGAGGAAAGAGTGAAAAGATAAAAAGGTGTTGTCTATGGGACGACAGGAGGGAGATTTTCATCGTCATGGTGGACCCTATATTGGGGATAGGGACCCTACATAAGGGATGCAATGAACTTGAGGACGGAGGCGGTATGTGATGACCTCAAAGTGACCAATATATAAATTCGATAAAGCAAAGCTAACAACCGCTTTCAGTTGCTTTTATTTGCAAATACATTCTCTTTCTGAGCGTATGTTTTAATTCACACCATTAGGGAAATTACTGATTTTGATTGTGAAGAATGAAAATAGAGAGCGTCCTCTGAATATTTGACCTCGTTTTATTCTGTTTCTCTCAGCATTAAGAGCCACATTTACGCTATTACTCCCGCACTACACGATATCTCCATTAATACGTACTTTAAAAATTTATTGTTGAATTAAGTTTAAGTGCATTTCGATCCTAAGAAATCGAGATTGTGAGACGCACAAAATGAACTTAGTCGACGGTGCACCCAGGCAACATCAACTTTCGCACCCACTTTCTCTGAAAGGATGGCGAGGAAAAGTGGAATAGTTTGAGAAAATGGTCATAATATTGTGACGTCGGCAATTCTTTTGTCTCTTTGATATATTATACTGAATATTAATGCGGTGAAATTTTCCAAATAGATGAAAAGCTTTTGATCATTAAGTTAGCTTTCAAATTCACGAGCAAGAAGATGAATGGGACAGAGTTAGACAGAACACAGAGGATATACTGTGAGAAAGCAAAATAAAACGGCAAATACGTAGATAAACTACAAAATCGTATGCTACCGTGGATGTTGACGAATCCTCACTACAAGCTGCAAAACCTTCCATAATAATTGATAGAATATTATTTATGTGATTCCATTGACGAACATAAAATGGTTGTTACAGAATAACGGAGAAAATGTTAGAATATTTGGCAAGCTAAGGAAGGTACAAGAGGAAGGACTTTGAGCGAACAGGCGAGGATGTATTATTTGCATTGTGGTAAATCAGTAGCGTGAATGTTTTTGAAGACTTCTGAATCATGTTAAGAAAATTTGGATAAAAAATGGATTCAGTTATTACGAAGTCCAACTCATTCCTCGTGTTGTAAATTAAATAATAGACGCTGTAAAAAAGAGATTTTCATGGCACTTATGGCGGTGGAGATAAGTTGAAGCATTGTTATAAGACTCGTCTCTCCCTAGTTGAGTCAAATCAGAAAGAGTATTTACGCGTACGTGCATCAGAGTTCTGGAATCCAGGGCATTATCTCCCATGTTGCAAATCACAGCTCCTCAGCTGGGAATATTATAATGACTTCAACACGTGCTATCAAATTCCACGCATCCACTCTAACCATATGACGTCGAAATAATTGGTGATTTTGAATGATTCCGCTTTCGCAGCACAAATAGCATTCCGTGGAATTTGTGCGTTCATCCAATAAAATGGTAACGATATAGCTACCTTCCGGTCAACAATAATGTTGCCACAGCAGCTTCTTAACTAAGAGTAATCATCAAGACTCCATGCATGATATAACTGGGAAGTTTTAAATTTAAGAGGGGAGGATGAGCGCGGAAAGAAGGCTTTTGAGGCTTGACTCGAGGGGAAGAAGCCTCGAGGAAGAGGATCGTAATTTGGGGTGGGGGGCAAAAGAAGAGAGAGATGCGGTCCGGGGAGGAGAGGAGCGGTAAGTCGGCGGGTTAAATACAAAGTAGACAGCATTAGCGGCTTTTGGAGGTATTAATAGAGAATGGTCCGGGAAAAGTTGTGGTGGAGGGAATTATGCTACGTAAAACATCGGGGAGGAAGCTAAGAAATAGCTGTTTTACATTATTCCGGAAGAAGATAGGAGATATCGGAAACTTTTAACCACAGTGAAAGAACGAAAAGCCATTTACTGAGGACATTGACTCCAAACTATTCAAACTTCGGAATCAAGGACACTCAAATGATATTAAGATCATCGCAGAACTGCATTAAACTTTTGGGTGGGCAGACAGAGGCGTAGATAATGGCTACCCCCATTGATAGCTTAACGTGTCAGCAACACACATACGTGAGCTTTGGGTAAATTGGAAAGATTTCCTGTACCAATACCACAACCAGAAAAAATACGAAATGTTCAAATATGACATTTTACCGAAATACATATAAAAATACAATGGGTTTCTAAGTTTGATTTTTGAGAAAGAGATAAGGCATTACATCGATATTTGAAATCATTTGAAGTTCATTACAGGGATTGGGCCAGTACTTTAGAAGACTTCATTTAGGCGCATTACTTTAAAGGGTGCCAACGTCGACGTCCTTTAATAGAACAGATAACTTTGACACATTTTTTCAACCTATTCAAGGCTTTAAAAACATGGAAAACGTTTTTTTCAATTGTTAACAAAAATATGAAGCATAAAGATATAGTCCTGCTGCATGAAACGTTAATAAATATATAAATGAATATGTGAAACTCGGGATAATGTCAATATATACTATTTGTGGTTCTCCTAATTACATATCTTGATAAGCAAACAAACATGGATGGAAAACGTGAAAGTGACAGCGAATAAAAAAATCTACGAAATCCCCTCTTTTTACGGAAATCGGAGAACAGTCTGTGATAATATATGCTCTTGCGGCTCGGTCCTGTCACCGAATGTTATGTATGAAATTTTGAGATGGATTTCCCCGCTCACTCCCCCTCTCTCTCTCTCCCTCTCTCCCCCACACCTCATCCCCTCCTCTCATTCGCTCTTCCCCTTCACGCAAATTCCCCCACGTCTCCGAAGCTTATCCCCCCCCCTCTTTCCGCTGGCGACCGTCGGCCTGAACGGAACAATAACTGTCACTCATCTCAAAATAAAATTTACCCAGTACATTAACGAGGAATTTATTATCAAAGAGACATGACCAGTTCCTCCGGCATGCGGCGCACCATAGGGCTGCAAATGAGGGGTTGGGGGTGGGGAGGGAATGCCGGCGGAATGGGGGCGGGAGGCCAAGGAGATTTACGAGCGAGGGGCGAGAGGGCGAAAGGGCGGACGTCCGCTCGACTGGGGGAGCGAAAAATCCAGGTAATTACATTGACAAGTTACGAGAGCGTAAACAAATCTCAACGGTTATAAAACAACTTGGGTGCTTTTGAAAAAAAGTAAATAAATATTAATGTGATGAAAAGACGGAATTCACTACCCAAGGAGAGATGTTGGACTCACTCAAGTGATTCATTCTTCGAAGGAGAAGTGTAGTGGAAAAGTTGAGCTCAATACACAATTAAAAGAAAACATGAAGTAATCAAGGAAACATTTCAATTGTAAAGCACGTACATGTAATGGCTGTAAAGTATGAAAAATATCGATTTCAGTCTCCATCTTTCTTCTTTCAGAGAACTAGCACTATCGCACTAGATAAGATTGGGTAACGTTGGGACCATTGGGTCTCTTTTGATATAAGAAAACGCTGGAGCCAACATTGGCTTTCAATGATTAAATAGAAAGTTACGATATAATAGTGTACACATGGAGATACCAAGAAAGATATATGGCGCAATTCAACTTACTTTTTTCGGTCCGTAAATGATATAGCACTTACTCTCGTATTTTCTTAACTGACCATCAAAAGCCAACAAATTATTTAATTCCATGCTTGCAGTACATCACGTACACACGATATTCCCTATACTTCCACTAAAACAATCCAACTAAACTCGGTTTCTGTTACTGCACACTTGAAAACTATGATTGCTTGTCGTATCACATTAATGTTGATAGCTGGAAGGCTTTGAATACATAACTGATACTTTTAATCTACAGCAAATTTTTATGGAACTAAATATATTTCATTGCATATTGTTGATATCATAATACGTGCTTGCTAATTCAAATAAATTTATACTAATGCATGAATTTCTGTGGATATCTTTGCATGCCAAAAAATGGGAAAAGTGCCTTTGTTCCCTAGTGCGGCTATTTAGCTCTCAACATGGTTAAAAAAATATCAGAAAATAAATCGATAGAAGAGAATTCTCAAAATGTGAAGCGACTGGCATCTTTCCAACAATCCATTTGATGATGCTAAGTATTTATAGCACTCTAATCTACCACTACTTTTTCTAAATCATAGAAGATACTGGAAGAGGAATACGTAATTTAATTAATATGGGTAATCTAATATTTGGGAAAACAGTGATAAGTGATTAGTTTAGGATTAACAAGTATTTTTTACCTCAAAGTAAAAGTTGATGGTCCTTGTTATGGGCTATTCCGGGCACTCCGAAACCCGTGGAAGTCCTGCCGAAGCTTAACTCCCTCCAAAAATATTTAATGTACACCATGTAGCTCTGAGAATCGCATCATCGATGCATTGGACACCCACGCCGAATACTTGGCGTTGCTTGTCCCATCTCTACCACAACTTGGTAGAAAAGCTCCATGTGCTGTCAGAAAGCTATCCCACCGATTTCAGCAAATGTATTCTATTGAGAACAACAGCTTCATCGAATTACAATCATCGTATATAAGCCTACTGTTTGAGTTTAGCATTCTGTAATGTAGATAGATAGAGGTATTTCTTTGGGCAAAATTGAGATCAAATGGTCCCTTCTTCCATGCATACGCATCTTCAATACTGCGTGGATCAAACGATAGAAAACGAAGGGGAGGTAAACGGTTTGTGTTCAATATAATTGGAAAAAATAAAATAGGTGCATCTCAGATTGCAAAAAAGTTATTTGAATGCGCTCCCACTACACTTGATTTTCAACATTTTGAAGCAATGACCAAAGAATTGGATTTGCATGGTGTTTTAGGGTAAGTTTTAGCTCTCATCATTCTTAGACCTGTCGTTCATTCATATTTTCGGCATTCTTCAGAGCAAACGTCAACCAACCTTTCCCTATTACCTCCTCTCCTTTTCTCATGGCTTCTTCATGCCCTAAAGAGCATTCCTACATCCCCCCTCCATTCTCATAAGTAAGAGTTTCAATCTGGAGAGTGTAACTACAGTATGCCATTCTTCCCGATCCAACATTGGCATGTGACTGAGACCTCTACCACCTTGTCTCCCACTCTTTCCGACTCACCCCTTTGCACTTGCTCCCGGAACAACTTTCCCTTTTCTTTTCCCTCCCATCCTACTGTTAACCAATTCATTATGACCCAAAGTAGAGCCCGATACTCCTGGTCATTCTTTTCCTTATGCACCACATCCCAAATATTAAAAAAACAACGATTTGACATTCACTCCGTGGACGTACTTGAAAAAAACGAATATTTCCAAAAAAATGCAACCAGGGATTGACGACGAGGCATAGTTTTTAGAAATTATAAGAAATGTAAGCAAATAATATCCCAAAGGCGTGATTATTTTCTCCTATCGAATCACTTCCCGTAACTTAATTGTTTTGCATAATGGTCGCAGATCCTGCAAGCCGGAGCTCAAATGAGCCATGATAGCGCAAGGAGTTGTGTTATATTAGCTACCAAGATTTGGAAATCAAGTTGGTCGTTTTCATCTTCTGACTCCTGATCATTGACCTTAAATAAACTCTCCACCTGGGAAAGGCATTGTTTTTCCAATGGCTTTTTATACGAACTAAATCATGACCAAAGTGTCCCTCACAACTAAAACCACACATCCTTCTGAGGATTAACGGACCACTACGCTCGCATACTTTTCCCTTCTCTGAGAGTTGTCGACCAAGCAACCAAGTATTTAGGTCATGGGAAAGATTGATCATTTACGACGAGTCTATATTGAATCACGACGTAAATATTTTTCTAATCTGAAAAAGCTCGCTCTTCAATGTCACAAACAGCCGCATCCTTCCTCCAACTGTAAATTGCAAATCAACTCGTGATATCCCCAAGAATTTAGCAGCTGCTATGATAAAAGGCAGTTACGAAGGTCAAGTGGTCATTTTTCATCGAAGAACACCACAAACAAAACGGTCACTATAGCCACAGCATCGCTCACGGCATTACCAACTCTCCAGCCTCTGACACAAGGAATCAGCTTTCGAAAATCACCTCTCTTTAAGAGAATTGTTGAAAAAGTCTATGGTTCTTGAAATTAAGCCAGATTTTGCAATTGAATCCGTCTACTAAAAATCAAAGCTTTCACAACAAATTCCAATAGAATTAATCGTAATAATTTAAGAGTAAAACATTGAGTTACGGTGTAACATTGATTTACAAAACAAATATGCGCAAAATAATGCAATTTGGGATTATTTTAAATACGTACATATATGATCAATTTCCTAATAAAAATTTCATACATGGAGATCTTTAAATAATCATTCAGAACCTTTTTTCATTCCTTATCTGATTTCGACGATATACGTAGAAATGATTTCAAGAAATAACTCGTTGTTGAATGGCTGATCCACACCCACTTGCAATACCATAGCGGTTTTTGCGCTCATTTGTTCGGTCATAAAAATTATCATCAATCGGATTTTCTATAAATATACTTCGTTTAAACACCAACCATCAAAAATAAAACATTCTTTGCGTTATGTTAAAAATGGTGTCGGGGTCTGATAACATGAAAGGGTTTTGATAATCCCTTGATTAATTGATCCGTGTAAGACCAGACCAGAATACTCATCACTTGTATAGGACCAGCTAGAAGAAGGATATTTTTCAAAACTGGAGATGATACAAAGAAAAGCTGCCAGATATGTACTGGGGAAACATAGGAGGATGGAGAGTGTGACTGAAATGTTAAAAATGCTGGGCTGGGAACCATTAGAGTAAGGTAGGCAGGTAGAAGAAAAATAAGCAGGCTTTGTGGAATGTTCCGCATTTTGAAGGGAGTGAAAGCTTGGGCAGAAATAAGTTAAGAGGCGGGAAATCCAAATTTTATCGGGAGGAATGATCACAAATTCAAGGTGAAATACCGGGCACAAAGAAGAAGTAAAAAAATCCATTTCTTAATAAAACAATTGTTGATTGGAACAGTTTACCTGCAAAAATATTCGAGCCCTTTCCTAACAGAGTAAATACTTATAGGAAAATATGTCAACAATTTATATAATAATTCGATGTGTTTTGTAAATTTGTACGTAACGGCTTAGTTTTGATTTTTTTTCTCGTTGATTGGGAAACTGATGTTAATGAGACGGGGATTTTCTTTTTTTTTGTGTTAGAGATTGGTGTTTGGAAATTTCTATAAAGTGGATTTTTTTCTGACAGATTTTATTTATTATCTTTTGTGATATTGATTGGATCTGAGATGTCAGGTTATTTTTCTAAGGAAAGTTTGATTGTAATACACCTTGTTTGCCACCTGATATTGCCAGTCTGCACATATGAGTTTTAATACTAATAATTGTTCCAATAGGTCTAAGCACAGTAATAATAATAGAACAATATAAAATTGCAGTTTGGTCCTTCAAAAATACCGCGACTCATTGCCACTATATAAACTATTGTTTGAAAATAACTTCTTTACATTAAATTCTGGTTTTTGTTACATTCAATGTAGCAATCACTGTCTGGATATTTACTCCAAAGTTAATCCTAATAAACGTTGATGCCTTACGACGATATCAACATCATCAAATATTATGCAATAATTTAATAACTACAAACAAATTGCGTGTTTTTTATATTTTAAAAACACAACCGAATGTCAGTTCTTCTTTTAATACCATGCCAGTAAGCTGCGCAATTTTAAGCTTTCTATTTCTTTTTTCCCTCCCTTGGACTACAACCTTGACGTGTTGGAAGGACTTGTTCCGATGACCCCTAGGGATGTGTTGATGGAAGAAAAGTTAATTGCTCCTGGTAGGGTCACCCATGCTAGATAGGTCAAGGGTTAGGAGACAGATTAAAGGTAGTCCGCGCAGCGCCTGTTCCTCAGTAAGGCGGTTGCAAAGACGTCTGGCCCCAGTCATTGAGTAAGCACGTAAAAAACACTATCGAGGAAGGCAACGGGAAACCACCTCAATTATTAATCCCATGATTTTTATAATGGACAGTATAGAGAAAATGAGTCCTTGAAACTACGGGACTCGACCCAGTCGGCCAATTTCGTACCCGGTAGCAGGAGAGGCAAGGCTTCTGCGGTCGTAATCTCACGAAAACCTTGCAAAAAGAAACCGACAGCAGCAGGACAGAAGACGATGTTATGAAGTGTAGACTCCGTTTCAATAGGATGAGACAGGAGCGGCGGTTTAGGAAATGGAATGCAAAAGCATAAAATAGATTGACAAGGAAGGAGTACCAACAGGATGTAGAGAAAATCATGGATGAGGGTAAAGAGCTGAGTACTATCGACGAAAAATGAGATTGTATCAAAAACGTTATACTTAAAGCCGCAAAAGACACAAAAGGAACCGTCATCGGGAAAAGGATAAGGAAGCGATAGATAAGGATGACGGTAAAGAGCTGAGTACTATCGAAGAAAAATGAGTATGTATCAAGAAAAGGATATTGAAGGCCGCAAAAACTATAGGAACCGTTAATGGGCAAAGGACGATAAAATCATGGATCTCGGATGAGATGTTTAGAACGGTAGATGAGAGAAGGAAATGGAAGAATGTAAACTCAGAGCCAAGCAAAAGGAAGTACAAAGAGTTGAATAATAAATTGAGCTTTAACACCGAATCTTTCGACCACTTGAGGTATAAAGGAAAGGTAATTTACACTGAGATCTGCGGGTCTTTATGTAACCAAGTACTCCGATTAATTGGTTAAGAGATGGCGTCAGACGGCTGTTTCAACCACTCAAGGAGAAATGCACGACACAAAAAGGAAGGGCAGTGGGTAAGCAATCATTTCACATTATAAAGGATAAAAACAGTGCGTTTCGGGACACGCATAGCCAGAAGAAAGAGACAAGCCACATTGGCCAAATACACATGGTCAGAGCATCGACCCGGTAAGTCGAAAGATCCGGTGTTCAAGTTCCGGTTTAGGAAATATTTTTGCGCATGTGGTTTACTCGATTCCGCCTTCCCCACTTCTCCTGTGTTCGTCCTTCATTCAGGTTCCTATCCCATTTCCTTATATCTATTTCCATGTAAATGAATATTTGTTCACCACATGGTGGGATTTCGTGTTTGTGTATATAGTATGCATGTACATATATACACGTATATATGTACATGCATATACAGCCAAGGGAATATAAGTTTATTTCCGCCGACCCTCGTCTAATAAACGATCCATCTAAGGAAAAATATTACAGTGAACGTGATCATGACTAAAACTCGTTCGAGATCGGAATGCATTAAATTATTTCTTTCTACGCAAATGTGTACAATATCGGAAAAAAACGTCGATACCCGGGGCAGTCGGGAGCGGAGTTTTTCGGTGGAATGCCGGCAGTCCTACTTGGTCGTCGCGCGCAGGGGATCGCATTATTCTTCTCCGCCCTTCTCCCCCGTCCGAAGCGCCATCAACCTGTGGAACTCCCCAGGCGCCATTCTCTGGATAAAATCAAATCCCGAGATTCCCTCCATTCGTCGTCCTTATCCCTGCTCTCTGCGCTCTTCACTTATCCACCCATACCTAATGGCGCAAATGACCACACGAACAGAGGGAGTTCACAATGGCCACCGAGACTACCCCTCCACCAGTACTAATATTGAGTCCTCGCTCGATCCCACAGTGGTTGGGGGGGAGGGGTGAGAAAAAAGCCAAAGCTGAGGGGTATAATGGATGCAGAGCGAGGCGAGGACAGGCGAGCAAAGAACTCTGGGTATTGGGAACTTGCCGTCCTTTTGTGTGCGATAGAAGCCTCTTTGGTCGCATTGAAATCGCAGTCACTCGGTGAAAGAAGTCCAAAATTGCGATCAAAATTGCGGCAGGAATCATTACGGTCTCCTTCGTCACTTCGGCAGCAGCCAGAGACTGACGCCGGGCGCCACTCGCTTGGAACAATAGGGTGGTGTAATTGCGGGGTGGGAAGTTTCATGATCTAAGTGACTGAGTGTGCGGTTCTAAGCAATCCAAAAAAATTAATTTTTACTCTTCTCCAATCGTCCTTTCGTTTATTACGCCATCCCACTCCTACTTTTTATTCCAGTCGAATGGAAAATTTTCTTTATCAAATGCTAAGCTTAGCACTGAAAATTCATGGCGGAATACTTTTAGTTTTACTTTCAAATGCTTAGAATCTTCCGAAGGAACCGTATTTATATCTTTCCTTTTATTTATTATTAGGTATTATAGGTATTAGGTTAGGTATATCATAGGTGTTTTTTGTGGTTTGCAATTGAAAATACATTTTGCCTATAATGGTTAGTAAATTGTTTGTTTGCGAAGAAAATAATAAAAAATGCAAATTAAATTACATCTGTATAACCTGATATCAACAAATATTTTTATATAAACTTCTGCAAATATTATTCATCAAAATTCTCACAAGGAAGGATTAATTAATACAATACATTTACTTTACATGATTATTTTGTTCGGTGAGTTGCCTTTGGGAGTTTTTTCAAAAGATTTATACTAACACACAAGCTATTAATTGAATAATTAATAAAAGGGCCTGGATGTATTATTAGGAAATATATAAGATCAGATTCCATACATCGCTGTTTTTTGATGATATTTAAAGTTAAAATATATAAAAACGAGGGAAAAGAGAAAACAAAAGCATCCATTAAAAGATGATTTATTACAAGGCACTGAAGAAAAATTCGATGAAACTTTTTATTGTGGAATCTTCCGGTCCCAAAACGTAGTCTTTGCTAACAAAAGATTTAAGTGTTGATTGGTGGCGTATGAGATAAGGTAATACAAGATGGCCAAAGAAGCAAAATATATGGGAGTAAAGACAAGTGAGAAAGTTCTGGGCATAGCAGAATAAGAGACAACATTATTACGAGATATCTGATGAGGAAAGAGAAAAAGGATGAAGAGTGGGATGGGATTCCGAATGGCAGCGGGGTACTGAAGATCCTGACGGAATGAAGGAATGTTAGTTGGATGAGGACAAGATGAAATGAGGATAGTCATTTTGGACGATGTGAAGAGAAGTACAACAAATGTGGAGTAGGTGCTTTTAGAGTGCTTCAGTTGAATAAGAGCGGTTAGATCGAGTATTTTGTATAATGAACATAATGCTTAACATCCATATTTTCCCAACAGAATCACGACAATTTGTCATAGTTTTCCTGTTTTCAAAAAATCTTATTCCAATCTTTAGTTTATTAATAATAAAAATACCAATGTTATGATGTCTAATTATACATACTGTACGTACATATACAGTACATATTTTATGCAAAATGGTAACGCATTTGAAGAGAATTTTGAACTTTTTTACCAGGCCCCTTGTCGGAGAAGCATAAAAAAAGTCATGGAAGGGACGTATGGAAAATCCCTATAATGTATGCCCGCTTCATTAATAATTCAAAACTACATTTTTCATTTCCTTCTTTTCATTCTCCCGTAGGAGGCCTTTCATTCTCTTCAGAATATATTCTCGCCAAAGACATATAACGTTCGCAAAACCGAACTCATTAATCTTTTATCCATCCAAACGCATCCGACTTTTTTCATTTCCTTTGATCTCACTCACTTCTTTCTCGACGTGAGTAGCGCGTCACCCAGGGCTGAATGGTTCCAGGGCTTGAAAATCGTTCCATATCCCGCCGAGTCGACGACTCACTCCCGTAAACCTCTCCCATCCTCACCTGCAATGAGCACGCGATCAGATGGACGAGGAGTTCCCTTTCGGACCGCGGCAGGTTATTTTCGATGCTGTTTCTGATTCCCTCGTGTTCACATTGCCGAGCGGAGAGACCATCATCCGACGCCGGGAGCGCTAAGCGAATCGACCATGCAGTACCGAAGAAAGCATCACGCAACCGTCGGGTTTCTATCTTCGGGGTCGATTAATACATTTCCTCGAGTTTTCCAGTGTTTCCAAAGTGATCTATACAATTATGTTGTAACAGTCATGTCGTTAGAGGTTTAAATTGTCATCTCCACCGTTTAGTGTTGAATAGATTTATTAGAACAATGCAATTAAAATTTAAAATTAATCACCTTACCTATGATTCAATCACCTAGGAGCGAGGTGGAGAGGAAAGTGAAGAGAAAGAACGAAAAGGAGGAACAGGACGAGAGGAAGGAAAGAGGCTAAAGTAGGGAGAGTAGAGGCAGTGTAAAATTGAACGTAAGTCTTGATTTGGTATTTCTTTTCTAGATACATTCACGTTATTCTATTTACCCTTTCTTGTTTACTTCGTTTTTTACTGTCAAAATATTTCAAATACTCACAAATTAACTTTATTTTCACGCTCAAAAAGACCCTTCGACCAGCGATCAGCAATTTGCAGCATTTTCGTCGCGATCAGCGTTTGTATCTCACACCTTTTGACATTCGCCTTTTTTGATTCATGATGAATTTGTAATACTCTCCCCATATCTCATCTTTTTAATTTTGTGCTCGCTTTTCTCATCTGTCACGACCAGTACTACAATATTCGTGACTCATAGTTTCCAAAACCTGAGACTCTCGAACCTACCGCTAGCTTCCCAGCTAATAATAGCACATACTTCTTATTTTACCAATGAAACTCGATTGGCTTTGTATTTCTAATACCTTACAGTTGTCTCCACATCGCCCATTGAATTGCTGTTGTCAGCTCGGATCCCTTTGCAATGTAACGTTGTAGACTGCGGTACTTTTAATTTCGTTTTCATCTTCATCATATCCTTTCTTTTTCAGTACTATAGGTGGCTCTTCACTATTTTTTCATTTCCCATTATATACGTTATACTCATTACCGCAATTCCACTAATGGGTCGTCGTGTGGTTGTACATTTATATATATATAATCATAATAAGGTAATCTACCGGATAAGGTAGGTTTTCGGATAGACACAACCACCAAATAAATTACATATATGCATATATATGTATATACATATATATGTGTGTGTGTGTGTATGTATGTATGTTTGTATGTGTGTATGTATGTATGTACACACATATTTATATATAAATATAAACTTTATCTGTTTCAATAGCTAAAAAGTACTAAATGCAACAAAATTGAAACTATTCAAACTTAATATTTTCTCATTTTTTCGTTAACTTCTACTCGAAATTAAATAAATTACCTTGGTATCGTTAATGACATGGCTTCAGTTGCAGGGTTGCTGCCTCGCCAATTAAACACGACTCCCTTTGTTGAGCATCCAACCAACGCACAATCGCAGGTGACCTACTCCGCAAGTTCCACGCCCTCAGCAGTGTGTCTCTTTCGTTAACATTTTCGCCCCCTAGAAGAAAGAGTTGAAAAAGTTTACCTAAGCCATCCGATGGGTGAACGAAGTAATTATAACGAAGCGATCCGCTCTCGGATTGTGAACAATCCCTCGCATCGTTAGCAGATGCCAGGGACGGCTTACTGCTGGCTGTCTGCCTGGCTGACGGACTGCAAATCAAATTAAGGAAAATAATTCTCGCTCCCACGTCTCCCTCACAGCCATTCACATGAGTGCATGGATCGTACTCTAACAATTTGCCCCATGAGACTGAATTACGAAGTCGTTTGTGGTTTTCACTCATATTAGCGCATCAGTACGGGTACTCCGTGTTGCTTACATACATATCCATCGTACCTTTCATTTCAGGTGTAAGTAAATTAAAAAGACTTACTTAAGGTTATTTCGGGTAATTACTTTCTGCAATTAGTTTCTTATATACTCTCCTAAACAGTCCTTTATCCCCAGTAAACTCCTCTCTACTTCCCTCTTCCAACGATTGCCTTTTCCCACATTTTATAGAGATGCCATTCGGTCTCTGTTGTTTCAATTATTCCTCATCTTGAGAATATTTTCTGCCTTATTCGACTATGATGTTTTCGGAATATCAATTTTTTAAACAATGTATACTTCTCTAAAAACACTTTTTAGGTGATGCTATGGTTTCCATAGAGTTAGTGAAGTGTAAGGCATAGTCTCAAGAGTTCGTAAAATTAGCATAGTAACTGGAAATAGGGATCCAGCTTCTTACACTAAAAAGCAAAATGAGTGGGAATTATATAAAGTAAGGAAGCCCACTGAAAGAGGCTTTACACGGTACATAATTAGGCCAGTATATTAAAACGTAGAATAAAAACATGACGCAGTTGTGGATAGCTAAGTTTATGTTTGTCTATTAAGGCCATTTCCATCTAGCAGTCATAATTGACTGCTACATGAGAATGGCATCAAGGGATTTGAAATCAAATAAGACCGTGTGGGTTTAAATAATATTTCTGCGGACCTACTTAAAATTTTTGGAGAACTTTGAGGAAGAGTTTTGACCGATTTGTACCAACCAAGAGGAAAGAATGTGCCCAGAAGATTTCTACTGATCAGCGTTAATTTCCATTTCAAGAAAGGAAAGGAAAGTTGGTGGCAGAAAGGATGATGGACACAGAGAATTTTGAATGGCTATGGGATTTTGAAGACTGTGTTCGAGGGGAGAACATTCGACAGACTAGGAAGGGGTTGGAAAAGAATTTTTATTTAATCTCGGATTTCATGTTGTCTCTTACTAAGATAATTAAAGAAATGTGTTCAATCTCAGTCTATCCAAAGCCTGGCTTTAGCGGGAGAATATCAAAAAGACGTGAAGGTCTCGTTTTTAAGGAACTGTTACTAAGAACTTACCGAGACATCTGGATCAAATTTATTCTGAATATTAAGCAACCTTTACATGCATAATATTATAAAGTACGGCTATAAGTGGTGATTTGTTTTTGTTTCACGAAGTCGTAGATTGAAGTAACTCGCAGTGTGGAGAAGATAGAGGCTTGCAGAGAGATTAATTTCCTTCATTTGAAAAATTACTGTGCCCGGAAAATCAACGAAAAAGTTATACCTGAGTATGGAAACGATAGCCCGTCATAAGACACAGTTGTGAGGTGCAATAGGAATTTTTAAACTGGCCACAAGTTCCTTACAGATGATCCAAGAATTCGAAGACCATCACTCACGGATGATGCTGCCACATTGAAGAAAGTGAAGGATTTTAACCTATTAGATGCGAAGAGCAGCCATCCAAATGATCATGAATGAGACGGATTCAAAATTATTCGCGGAGAACTACTGTACGTGTCAAAAGTTTCAGCGCGCTGGCTTCCACGACTCCACTTCAGATGCAATTACGGCGCGACCGGCAATCAAAGGGATGTAGCTTTGAAATTTTGTCACATACGCCCGATTCTCGCCCCAAACATTATTTTCGTATTTCTAGAACTCAATAAAAAATGTCGGGAGCCAGACATTTGGCAACACAAATGACGCCATTCAAGAGGTAGAAGAATAGTTTTTGGCGCAATCTGCTCAGTTCTACAATAACGGCTTTGGAAAGTTCAAGAAACACTAGGAGAAAGTCGTAACTCCTGGAGGAGAGTGTGTAGGGAAGTCTCCAGGATTGCCAAAATAATTTAATTTCTATTTCGATTATTTTTAGGGGATACTAAAAATTTTACGATTTCCCCTTGCAAAGGATTTATTTTCATCAATTGCCTTAAAAGACATTTATCAATGGAGTGAAATGCTTTTTCTTCTGTAACATATATCCTTGAATGTCTTACCTTTTAGGAATGTCGTTGCTCTTTATGCTTGCAGCCATAAACCAAAACTTTACCAGCACAAAAGTCATAATTAATGGTTAAAATATGAAACACCAAAAAGTGGTGCACAAAAAAGGACAAGAATAATTCTAGAAATAAGGTCAATACAGAAAACGAAGTCCCTGTAGATATCTCTCTAAGACATTGAGTCACAAAATGCTCCACAGGCGGCCAAGCTCTAAAGTTATTTCACTATCAACTAACACACCGGCGATCAATATCATACAAAATTCCCTATGGTTTTAATTCCTCAGTCAGCCCTCCCGTCTCGCCCTCCGTGTGAATAGCAAATCTCGGGAACCGAAAGGGATGGGAGTTGAGGGATGAAATTTGTCGGAAGGGTTGAATAATCCTGTTGGTTCTGTGTAAATATTGCTCTTGGGATCCCAGTTTTAGAAGTTCTCGGATATTCAGTGGAGGAAGGAAAACGTACTTTTTTCCACAAAATATTAACACACTGGGGAGATTTGAATAATCAAAAAAAATATTTAAACTGGATCAACCTCTCAGGAAATAGTTAGGCCACTACTCTGTTTCACTTGGTGCCTGTTACAAAAATACACGAAGAAGTCCAGACATTCAGATGGAGAGCTTGAGTAATCGATCCCCAAGGGCATCAATTACATGAAGTAAACACTCAAAACCATTCGATGCGTCAATATATAGACTTATAGCAATAAAATACTAAAGCTGATAACTAAAATAGAGATTTTTAGGGGAGAAAATATTTCAAAAAACAATTTTTTCAATTTACATTTTCAAATTTTAATATTTTCTCCACATTATTACAAAGTAATAAAATTAAAATAATGTTTCATAAGAAAGATAAAATTTTTCAATACCTTTGAAGCAAATCAACAAGACAGTCGTCTCCCGTCTATGTAATTGTCAAATGCGTATTAGTAATTCATATTTGCAAAATAGTACTTTTTCGGAGTGTTTATGACTAAGTAAACGTTCCGATAGTGATAGCTACTAATATACAATAGATAAATAAGTTATAACTCATCTATTACCTATATGAAAACATTGCAGTTACACATGGCTGAAATTAAATCCAAAGGTTTCGGGTAACTGGTTGCCCAACTCCATTTCCCAACCTACTTACGTAATAGTTAATCGATTCCGCGGATAATTTGAATATGCTAAAAAATAGCGCAACATATTTGATTCTACAAGTCAGGTTTGTTATTGAGAAAAAAATTTCACTTTCCTCATTTCAGTCAACACTACACATTTGATATAGTAAACTTTATATGAATTTGTATAATGTAATTAAGGTCATGTAAGCGCTATACTAAGTCATTATTTTTTCAGTATTATATACGGCAACTGGATCTTAACATTTTACTACTTTTCATTGTTCGCTCGTTCCTTTGTGACAAACTTCTTACTATCCGTTTTAGTCCAATTCGCCACTTTCGATAGAAATCCGAGAGTCTTCACCTTTGCCAAAAATTAGTATGGACGTTTTCCAGGATTAGTGGAAAATTTCCCTTTTCCGACGCATCTGCCTCAACCACTTTCTGGGTTTATCTTGCACGCTTTATGGAAACCTATAATCTTTATAATGTAAGGATATCTATCTTCCATAAATGTTTTATGTGAATATTTATATTTCAGTGTCTATTGTTCCGTTGAAAAATCTATGCGTTTAACGCATTTCTAATTTTTTCCCTATTCCTTTAAGGCCTACATTGTGGAATTCCCTTATATCTACGCAATACCACGTGAGTCGACGTAAGGGTAGGTAACGGAAGGTGTTCTGGTACGAACTCTTTTGCATAAATAGTCACTTATATATAAATTTAAATGATATTTTCTCACGTATAAATACATGCGCACACATAACCCACGCACACATTCCTATCGACAGAATACAATATTGGCTGAGTTCGAGGAAAGTGTTATAGTTTGTCTTTTTATTTTTGAAAGAAGGCATATATCTTGGCATAGGCTTGGCACTACGAATAACGTTAAGATCTTACAAAGTGCGAGGGAGGAACGAGCACTTGAACCTACCGGTGCTGAGACAAGTCGTTCCTTCCATGTTTACGACGTCGTTGTCTACGTATCTCTTCTCACAGAGTGCTAATCATTATATAAACATCGTACAAAACAATTTCTAAAATGTAAATTGCATAAACTGCGCAAATAATGTTTGACTCTGCTCCGACACTATCTAATCCAACTATTTCCCTTCATGATTGCCAGTCCACGATGTTAATTTTACTCCTATCCGACGTATACGCTTCTGCTTCCAGTTTATTTACGTACTGCTGTAGCCATAGCAACTGCTAAAATATTGCCGTTGGAGATATCACTTGGGACTCCGCATTCATGGCTCATCTCAAAACCATCCACAGTCGAGATGGAATTTATCTAGAGACGCGTCTCAATTAGAACTGCGCTCATTTGGCTGACTCTCCATTTCTTCATCCATTCAGAGTCTAGCAGCTCAGGGTGTAAACTTTCTTGGTATGACTATCGACCAATACCAACATACTAGTATTCGACATAGACATTAACTAAGGCTAAAATTAAATAATTTTTGTATACTATTTACAAATGGCGGAATAATCAAACTCATAAGAACAATCCATTCGCAATATAAAAGACTTGCTTGAATTTCCATATTCTTGTGGACGATATAGTTAACCAGAGGGGTAATTTAATTTTTTTTTCGTTTCTGGCATTCCACTGTGCGGAGACAAAGGAAATTATTCACCCCCGCAACGAGTCACGAATACAGTCGACTTTGATAAGTCCTGCTTTATACACATTTCATTTCCTCTACTAAATGTACCGTTTTAACTTTATGATTGGCGTGTATTAAGGCCCATACATTGAAACATGGGATACTGATCGCTGTGAAATCGGAAAACAAAAGCATTGAAAGACTTTAGACTTCTCACTCGGCTTATTCAGCAGATCGAGATTTTGATGGTAACGCGAAATTTGCCCCATTACACTCTGTCGTGGGCTCCGTCAGTTGGCGAGGTAAAATGACGCATATGCAGGAGGTATATTTTTTCTATCACTAACACGATAAATATCTTTACGTTTGAACAATAGCTTATATTCTAACGCAAAAAGGGGCATCCGTAAAAATAACCAATGTGCATATTTTTGTATAAAGAGTATGCCAACCAAAAATATTTTTGATAATCTGAAAACTTACTTCAGAACTGATTGCATTTCTTACGATCCCGTTGGATAAAAATCTTGTTTGCATGATTCGAAAGAACTTTAAATTGAGAGAAAGCTTCTTTCCCCTCACAGCAGCTGCCGATCGTGCATTTTTCATTTTATTCGAGCGCTATGCCGTAAGAGAGAGACGCAGACGTTTCTGGAATCGCTGTGCTCTCAGCCGGAGGGTTGGCGGCTAGCGGAGGAGTCCCAGATGCCACAGAGGAGGTGGATGTGGTCGGGAGGAAGCGCAGCGAAAGAATGGGACCCAAATGGGTCCCCCCCCTTAGTCACACTCCCTCACGCCCTCTGCTCACCGCAATATGAGCGCATGCAGCTGTGGACTGCCGGTGAGGTCCAAAAGGTTGATTAGCTGGACACAGCGGTGGCATGTCCTTACCACACCGTTCAGCGACAAATCAAATCGATCCTAGGGCGTACCTACTCAAAAATCAAACCAAATATCTTCTCCTCTCCTCCCCCAAAAATAATGAACAAATATGTCTTTCGCTGGCGAGATTTTGCTTCTGATACGGTGGAGCATAGTGCATTTTAACCTCCATTTCCGAATTCGCTCAAATCCGATATTCGAAGGCAATGGGTTGTATACCAATTAAATATGTGATAGTTTACTAATTTTTCCACGAACGAGGTTCCAAGCCAACTAAAGTCGTTCAAAGTCAAATAACATTTAGGCCCTCACCTATATAGGCATACAGCTGTAGGCCGCAGAAGGGCGGATGAGTTTGCCTACCTTACCGAAATTCCATGCATTCCCATTAATTTTCCACAGTTCGCAACTTCCCCGGTTTAATGCCATAAAAATGAAATTTCAGTCAATTTCTCTAATCTAAACTATTCTGGTTAAATATTCCACGAAAACTCAGTTTCAGTAATAATCATTGCAGTAATTATTCACCGAGTCATTAAAAGTAAAGATTTTTAAACATTTCGAACACAAGTTTTATCATCATTTTTATCATCGGTTTTAAAACATTATTTTTAAACTCGAACACAAATTAATTATTCCCTCTCACCTCTCCTTGCAGAAATTTTCATGGACAATTTAGAAGAAAAGATATTTAATGGCAAAGATAAATTAGTAGATAATGTCCTCTATTGGTTCAGATATGTGGATGACGTTTTATGCGGCTGGACAGGGACCGATAGACAGTTGACGAAGTTCCATCAGTTGTTAAACTCCTTACACTCAGCCATTAATTTCACTATGGAAAAAAGCGTGGAAGACGAAATCAATTACCTCGACCTAACCATAGGCCTACATAACCAAAAACATACCTTCAAAATCTATAGAAAGCCCACCTACACAGATCAAGTAATTCCATCAGATTCGTGCCACCCTATATCCCATAAGCTAGCCAGTTTCCACTCCATGATAAATAGACTCATTAGAATCCCGATGTCCCAGGACAACTGGGACCGTGAAGTAAACATCATAAAAACCATTGCTGTTAACAACGGGTATAACGCCAACCTCATTGATTTGCTCCTCAAGAAGAAAAGAAGAAAACATGCCACCTCTATCTGCACTACACTCACACAGGACACGAACAAGTTAGATCGGAAATGGTGCAAAATTCCGTTCGTGAACCATCTTTCATACAAAATAACCAAAGCCATCCCCAAGGACAATTTCCGAATTTCATTCTACATTCCATCAACACTATCCAAGTGTTTAAGCCAGATTAAGGACCCGATCGACAAGAATAAAAGGAGTGGGGTGTATATGCTTGAGTGCGAGTGTCAGGCCAGTTACATTGGTCAAACAGGGAGGAGTTTTGACAATCGGATCAAGGAACACCGAAGAGGAATTTATGCAGACAACACGAACTCTAATCTCACGAAACACATAATCGATACAGGCCATCACTGCAACTTCGAATTTAAAGTGCTACATCTACAAACGAAAGGGCGCAAGTTGGACGCACTCGAACAGTGTGAAATAATACAACACACAATTAAAGGAATTCCCCTCCTTAATGATGTGTTTGTCACTTCACACTCCCCCCTTCTAGCCATCAATTTTCCCCCATAGTTTTCCCCAATTTTAACCTTCCTTTCTCTTGAACCCCCCCCCTCCTACTTCCTCCCCGTTAACGTCCACCCCTGCCCCCCCCCTCCCCGTTCTTCCGATTCCCCGGATGGAGTCGATGGAAAACACCACGGATCCCCCGACGTACCGCAGGCGTCCTAAGGACGTCGTCCAGCTAGCGGAGCAACGACCCTCGCCACGGGACATCACCCGCGAGGCCCACGGGCTGATTGTTCCGGCCCTTCACTGCGGCGGGGCCCTCTACAGCTCAAGTGTTTATGTTCATTATCTGTGCTAATCCGGTTGTCGTATTGTTAATTCTCAGTATGGCCCCCCCCCAAAAACCTCCACCCCCACCCCTTGGATTTCCCACTGTTCCTCCCCGCCTCTTTGACTCCTCCTTTCAACCTTCCCCTCATGGAATTCCCCTGTCTCCTTTTCCCCCCTTTCTCCCCCCCCTTTTTTCCCTCCTTCAACCCCCCCACCCCTTGTTGCAACTATATATGTGAAGAAGATACGCACTTGTGCTCACACCTGATGATGATGTGAAAACATCGAAACCGGTAGTGTCGAAATAAAATATCTAGTGGAAAATTGCAATACCTGTGGTTTTAATATGTTACGCTTCCACCACATCACGCCTGAGACCTCATCATTCGTTCGAACACAAATTATCTGAGGGAAGTTTTCAATTCTATTATCTATGTGGAAGAATATTTCACCTTTCACTTCCAGACGGTGCTATTAAATTTTTTCCGCTTCGCATTCCTCTGAAATGATTTCAGTCAACATTCAAATCTAGAGGCTCCAATGGTTAAGCTTAAATCTACATAGAGCGAAATGAGATGCGAGTCTTGATATTTGCTTCGATTTTTAGGAAAGTGTAACATAGCCATTAAGAGCACCGGAGATTATGTTGACCGTTTGCGGAATTAAAGTATTTTCTTTCAAAATACCTTCTAGAAATTTTTGATATTTCGTGACTTTTAAATTTTTCTAGACTGATATCCACATAGGAAACTATTTTTTCTCTGTTTATTCCCTTACAAGATATATGCTGCCATACCAAGTGCGATCAGTTTGACCGATCTTATAATTTCTCCAAATCATTTTTCATATTTATTATTGATGTATACATCTTTTTTCAGAATAATTAGTTTCTAATTATTAATACTTTAAGTGGGCGGCATGCGCTTTCTATTTGCCTTAAATGCTCATTATATTAATAATATTCAATGATATTACATCTTCAAAAAATTAAACCTCTGTCTCTGACCAATAACCGCATTGCATCAAAATTTTTCCCTTCTGGTTTCTCTTGCACATACATACAATACTTCTGTCCTTTTTTCAATCAACCCTTCTAACCTTTCCTTTATTTTACAATAAGGTTGGAATTTGTAATAATAATAAGATTTTGGAAATGATACCATGTTTTGAGACCTATATCCATTCATGTAAATTTTTCATGTTAATATCCCTATGCAATGTTATGATGCTGACTCTGAGCCAATGAATAAAACACTATTATTCAGATCCAAACTGCGCGTAGATTAATGTGTGTGGCCAAATAAAGGGACAAATATTATTCATTTTTTATAAATTTTGGCTCACATGTGTTTTAAATACCTTAATATTTGATTTTGGTACTTGAGGAGTGATAAGTCTACCGAAAGTAAGGTCTCCAAACAGTATGCCAGGTTTGTGGAATATAGATCAAAACTTTAGGCTGCAACGTAATTCAGATATTTTTTTCACGTTCCAGGGTCTTACAAAAAAGTTTAAAGAAAAAGTTTTCATCATATTCTTTGTGAACAGTATCAAAAATGAAATCTTCGGGGAAAGTTTGGTGTCAATTTAAATAATAAAACATGTGTAATATGTGATGACATCGAAGCTTGAAAAAGCACGATGGTAAAAAAATAAATTTGTTTGTAGAAATAAATCATAAAATAATCACAGTAATCAACCCGACGTTCTGTTTGGTAGGTGGGCTTTTGTAGGTGGTTTGGTAGGTAGGTGGGCTGAAAGTTTTTGGCTTCTGCATGCGGTTATTTTTCCTAATTTACGGGTGGTGCCCTAACACCCCCCGCCACACGCCCTTGCGGAGGCTTGCGGGGTATTGAGTAGATGTAGGTAATGGTGGAGTTCACCCAGTACGAAACCCAATACGGCGTGTGAAATTGACGCATCAGGGTAAGGGGGCAAGTTCCTACGCTCCAGGAAGATCTGGTACCCGAAAAATCACACAGCTTGGGTGCAGCTGATGGTGTCCAGAGAAGCTTAAGCCGGGAATCGAACCCGGACCCTCCGGTTACTACTACTACGACTACCGCGACTCTGATTAGAAATGAGTGTTGCGGAAAAAATATGTCGAATAAAATAAACTTCGTAGTTTCCGGCTTGACTTTGTGGAGCTTATCAATTACGGAAATAAAAATACAGATATGTCAATTGAACATAATGTTTTAATTTTATGACCCGGGTTCCAAACCACCTGATAATGATGTTACTACCACCTGTTAATGATGAACGTATCTCTACATGAAACTATGGAACTATGAAACCGGGTCGTAAAGTTAAAACCTGAAGTGGAATTAACATAGCTGTACTCTCCTTTCCATTGTATGAAGTAATTTCAATATTTGCTGACAGTATAAATTCATTACATATTATTGCATACCATGTTTGAATATTTTTAATTATGCACCACAAATCTATAAAAAACATTTAGGTCTCAAAAAGGCATTAAGCGGCGCTCTTAGGCATGGAGAAGTCAGCCCAATGTTTCACATCCCTCAAAAGAGCCGATTTGTTTAGTTTTTTACCGCTCAAAGAATATCAAAAACAACGAGAAATATTATCTGTTAACTTTGCTGACAGGTGGAAAAGTCATCATTTTGGAACAAGCCTTGTAAAAGTTGATCAATAACAACATTGGTGAATACCCGGTGCCTATACGTTAGGACACATAGAGTAACTGGGATCGACATTAGTCAGATTTAATAAAAGAGTTACATCGTGTGGGGCGTAGGGCATGCCGAATGTATTTCCTGTAGACGTGTTTTATGTGCGGGGCGTAACTTTGTCCCTTCGTGTGCTCTGTGGATGCACCCCTTGCCACGCACCTTCCCGATGTCTTGTTTGCAGGGAATTATGTAGGTGTAGATGTATAGCGTGTTACTGCTGTAACCTTCCCAAGAAATGTTGGAAACGTAAAATAAAAATATCCAGCCAACTATTGGTCTAGCAAGTAATTAGTTTTTGGAAAGGTAATGAAGTGAATACCACAGCATACTATCATTTCTTCGTACATCTTTCTCCAGCAGAAAATTTATAAGGAAAAAATATCTAGTAGAATGGGCCACACTTAGTAGGAGCCTCATAAGTTGAAATACTATGAGAATAACATATCGTCGTAGGGAAAAACAACCGAACTTCTTCACGCGAAACAAAAACAAAATTTTGCCTCGCAACTGGATTATAAAACCAAAGCCACCCACCTTTTTGGGACAAACCTCGAACTAGGCAACTGATCACAACAGTTATGACTACAAAATTGCCTATACTATAGGATACACGCATTGATGTCGCGAATTCGTTCCGAAATCTTCTTACTCTTTCATTATTAAATAATTAGATGCCGATAAAACAACTAATAAATAATCTTCATTGGAACAAATTATAACTAATCAAAAATTAATAATCGTTCATAATAGATCACGAAGGATCATTATTCAATCAAATTGAATGACCCTGGTTGACCGTGGAGGTAATTGAATTAAGATTGACAGTGGTAATGTCAATCTTAATTCAATGTTTAATTCAATGTTTTAATTCATGTAATTAAGCATAACAAAATATGCATTCCCTACTTGGGAACGTGAATAGCAGGAGATTCAAATCAGTTACGGTTTGTGTGGACCCACCACCACCTATCCGCGTCCTACTCCCTCCTTCCCCTGACAGGGGGTAGATCTCCATTGCGTGCCAAACACGATTGGAGGGGAGGGGAGCAGAGGGTGCTTTCGCTGAACGGGTGGTCGGGCCGAAAAGGGAGAAGGGGGACCAAAGTGTTCGGTCGGATGCTCTTGGTCCGGGCCGAGTGTTTCGGAATTGAAATGGCCGAGCCGACCGCGGACCTTTCGGCAGGGTCCCGAGGAACTGACCAGTGGAGTTAAAATGCACGCTGGACGGACAATTTTCGCGGCGTAGGCGGAATGCGTCGCCGAGGACAACTCGCGTTTAATGGCGCGCGGGTTGTTCGAGAGCGGCCATGCACACCACGTGAGGGATCGAGCGTGTGGAGCTATAGAGGGAATCTTGGGAACTCGGGTCGACCACTCGTTCTCGATCCGGCCACGGAGCCGACGTAATGGTCGTCGCTCGAACGAGCTAAAGGTCATCGCATATAGTATAAGTGCCGGATTGTGAGACTGCAGTAGGTGGCAAGCAATGCACACCCAGACCTTAATTCGCGGAGTAACCTTCGGAGTAAGCTATTGCAATGGTCTAAAATTGCCACTACGCCTCGTTTCATTCGATCGGGCAGAACGATTTCCACAAAAAAAGTAAAATTTCTAGATATCACCCGATTGGAAACACTAAAACAACAAAAAAACCCACACACTGCTTTAACCACTTGAGCTATCGAGAAAATGTACTTTACACTGAAATCTGGGATCTTATAAAGCGCCAAGTCAACCCGGCAAGTGGAAAGATCCGGTGTTCAATTCCCGGTCGAAGAAAATACTTATACATTAGTGGTCTGCTTCATTTCGCCTTCCCCACCTCTCCTGTGTTCGTCCTTTATGCATGTTTCTTTCCCCTTTCCTTATATCTATTTCTATGTGAATGAATATTTGTTCGCCGTACAACGGGATTTCGTGTTTGAATGTGTATTTGGCTAATGTGGCTCGTCTCTTCTTCTTGCTATGCGTGCCATGAAACGCACCGTTCCTAACCTTTATGATGTTGTATGCTTGCTAACCTACTATCCTTCTTCTTCTTGTGTTTGTCTATTTCTCCTTTGGTGGGTTTAACGGCTCCCTAACGCCATCTCTTGGCAAATGAATCGGAGAACTTTGGCCCTTTATTAAATCGCAGATTTCAGTGAAAAGTACATTTTCTCGATACCTCAAATGGTAAGAGCATCCGCCCCGTAAGTGGAGAAATCCAGCGTTCAAGTCCCGGTCGAGGAAAATATTTTTACATTATTGGTCTGCTTGATTCCGCCTTCCCCACCTCTCCTGAGTTCGTCCTTTATGTGTTTCTTTCCCCTTTCCTTATATATGTATTTCTATGTGAATGAATATATATGTATACAGAAATATATATACATTTAAATATATACATATATATACATATATTTAAATATATTTTTATGTATATACATACATATATATACACATAAAAATATTTTTGTTTTTTTATATATTTTATATACATTTATATATATGTAGAAGAAGATAGTTTAGGTCCAGGCATACTCGACGATGAAATAGAATGGGTATTAAAGGAGATGAAACTAAATAAGGCCGTGAGGGTGGAAAACATCCCTGTAGAAATGTTGAAATGGTTAGGGAAAGGTGGGAAGAAGGCCATATATGGACTGATTCGTAGTATCTATGAGGAAGGAATCTGGTCGGAAGATTTTGTGAGATCGGTGTTAGTTCCTATTTCAAAAAAGGCAAAGGCTTCGTCATGTGAGGATTACAGAACAATAAGTTTGATATCCCACGCAGCTAAAGTTATTCTCAGGATCATCAACAAAAGGATGGAGAGTAAGGCAAATGATTACTTAGGGGATGATCAGTTTGGGTTCAGGAAAGGAAGAGGTACGCGTGATGCCATTGCAGTAATGAGATCACTAGTCGAGAGGAATATAGAATACAACCAGGACGTTGTTGCCTGTTTTGTAGATTTCGAAAAAGCGTTTGATAGAGTGAATTGGGAAAAATTAATGCGTGTATTGCAGAAAATAGGAATGGATTGGAGGGACAGGAGACTGATCCGCAACTTGTACATGTCTCAGACTGCTCAGGTGCGAGTGAGGAACGGAGAGTCCGGATGGCCAGTGTTAGGAAGAGGTGTAAGGCAGGGTTGCCTATTGTCACCGGTGCTTTTCAATGTATATAGTATGTGGAAGAAATGATTGAAGAGGCATGGGAAGAACTGGAGGTAGGAATGAAAGTCGGAGGGGAATTCGTAAAACCGGTTAGGTTTGCTGATGACCAAGCATTAGTTGCTGAGTTAGATAAGGGGTTGCAAGCATTGCTGAGTTAATTGGAGGTTCAGTGCGATAAATATGGGATGAGAATCAATATTAATAAAAAAGGTTATGCGATTTTCCAGAAAGAAGAAGGCTAAGCTAAACATGAAAATAGGAGGGGAAAAATATATCAGGTAAAACAGTTTACATATCTCGGAAGTGTTTTGGACAAATACGGTCAAAGTAGTAGGGACGTAAGGAGAAGAATTGCGCTAGGCAAAAAGACTTTCTCAAGGAAGAGGTAGTTGACGGGGAGGTTGAGTAGGGAGGTTAAGACAAGACTCGTAAAAACTCTGATATGGAGCGTAGCTATGTACAGCGCGGAAACGTGGTCACTGAAGCAGGAGGATAGACGTAGATTGGAGGCTTTTGAAATGTGGGTGGGGAGAAGAATGAAGCAGGTGAAATGGACCAAAAGGAAAACAAATTAGGAAGTATTGGAGATGATGGGTGAGGAGAGGGGTTTGTTGAGAGAAATTCTATGGAGACAGGAAAAATGGATGAAAGGCGTATTGAGCGGTAGTGGAATGTTGAAGAAGGTAATAGAGGGGAGAATGTTGAACACGCAAAGAAAGGGCAGGAACAGGATAGGGATGTTGGACGGGATGAAGAGAGGAAAGAAGTACACCGAGATGAAGAGGGACCTGATGTAGATTAGGTTACTGGACTGGGTTTTGTTTGGAGTTGCAAAATGTCTATTTGATAGTTGTGTCCATCCAAAAACCTACCTTTACCGGTAGATTACCTAATAATATATATATATATATTATTTTATTGGGTAAAAAAAATAATATATATATATATATATATATATATATTATTAGGTAATCTACCGGTAAAGGTAGGTTTTTGGATGTATATGTATATATATTATGTATATATACATATATATGTATATAAACACGAGTATATATAAAAAATTATAGACATGATACTTGGAACATCTATCAATGAACCAATTAAAACACGAATAATTAATTGAAATTTTAAAAATTAATATCTTCTGCATTTTTTTATTTTTATACATAACCTCACACACTTTTCCTTCAGTTGAAACAGCAACTATAGCATATCATATAATTACCATAGAGACGACTTATTACCTGAAATAATTGTTTTTTTTAGATATTCACCGATGGAAATAACGTTTCGGCAATTGCTTAATAATTTGTGCATTAACAAAATATTTTTCACAGTTTTCAATGTTTAAACGGCCAAACATTGACTTAATCTCCTCAAAAGATCGCCTATGTCGGACTTAGCCCAACTACTTACATTTTTTGTCCCGTTTGAGCTTTTCCTCTTTGCATTTGTCATCCTGAGTATGCATTAAAAAGAAGAAATCATGAAAATTGTTCCAAAATATTTTAAACGAACCAAGAGCGAACCGAGACAAAATATGCCGCGCCATCATCGCGTGAGAAAGCGCGTTGTAAAATATTCGCTTAACTCTTTTAAAGCTGAATAACATGATTAATCCCTTAAGAACAAAATGAATTGTGAAGCTGGTGAGAATAAGGTTTAAAAAGACATTTTTCATGAAAGCATGTGTTTCAATTCACCCAATGAAATTAAAAAAAAGATGAAGATCACCATGATGCCAATGGGGCAATGCTTTTCAATGCGACCCTCATTTCTTAAGATAAGATTGTTTCCCGACCATACCTATATAAAATTACTCAGACTTTGTTCCCCTACATCTGTCAGCGTGTCTTTCTCGGAAATTACATATTCGCAATTATGAAATTATGAAAATATGCAAAAACTGCATATTTTATTACGCAAAAAGATATTTCGAAAATTGAAATGAACTGTGAACATATCATGACAATACTTGATTTCTGTCCTTACTGGATTTGATACTTAATAATAACTTGTAATTCTTGATTTGATGACTGTCTGAAATAATTATTTCACCAAATCAAATACTTCATCAAACATTTAATAAATAGATGACGGAAAGAATGTGAAATTAGCATCGAGTAGAGATAATATAATCAAAGTTATCATTCAAGCAACTTAAAAAAAATAAAAGCATTCAACGAAAAAATAATCCAGTAAAACCTACAGACGTGAGTAATCTTTTTAATTTTTAACTCACTTAAAAGTAAACAAAAGCAAAACCAAACAAAACGCATACCATAACATACTCAATCGCGCACTGAATTGTGTAATCTAAAAATATAAGCTGAAAATGCATAACACCATCACTATATTATTAAAATAATAGTTAACCTTTCATTAACGTCCAGACATACTCGTATTATATGGTTAAAAGGACTAATAATAAGAAGGTTGTTTACTCTATCTGAGAAGTAGAAATTAAGATATATATCGATATTACAAACATTTAAGGTTGAAATACTCTAAGACGCACATAAACCTCCGCATAACAAGTAAAACGCATTCGAAGAAGCCTTAATGTTGCATCGGCAGACGTCCCCACTTACATGATTTCTCTCTATCTACACAGTAATTTGTGATAGTGACATTGACTGGAAAGTTGGGTAATGTAACTACTTCCTAAGTAAAGCAACATCTCGGCTAATTGTATTTTTGTCCAAGTTTCACACTTTTTCATGACCAAGTATCCCATTTTTCATAGGTACTTCGTTAGATTCCTTTTGAACTGCATTAGAGTATTTTTCTTCTAGTTCATTGAAATTTTTCCTCCCCGAAAGTGAAGTGACTTAATATTAATCACCGTCTTTTAGGATGTTGTAGATGAATAAAATATATGTTCAATATAATAAATAACTTAAATTTACTACTTATTCCACCGCACACAAACGAGCCTGTTTTTTTCGAATGACCAATCTGAGTTTTAGCCAAAGACCTATAACAGTTCCATTACAGATAAGGAACAAATCTCAAATTGAAATGAATTAAAATCGTAATAATGGGTGTCTCTAATTAGAGTGCACTGTAAAATCCTTGGAAACAGGGTAAACCCTGGGAAAGGGTTTTTACAGCGTAATTAAGAAAAAGGGAAATTACAGCGTAAAATCATTTCTTTCAATATATCCCCGTAATTACTAGATTAACTTGTACCTCTAATGCCTGAATCTAGCTTGCTGCCCCGGATGGAGAAAAGAATAAGGTTCAATACAACATAATCATAATCAGCATGGAAATGTATTACTTTTGCCACCCACCTGCAACTTGCATCTACAGAGCCACAAGCGTTCTATATAAACATTACAATATTTTAAATTAGGACGGAGAAAAAGCAAATAAATATCATGCGCAATTTTAGAACAGTTCTAGTTTCAAATCCTCACTCAGGTGCAATACATCTTATTTAAATATCTGTTTTGATATAAAAACTTTTTTGTTAAAAAAATTATTGGATATCGTTTATTATACGTTTTATATCCCAAGGGAAATTAGAAAATAAACTGTTACAGATATAAATAAAACGATTTCTGGCGTAACTTGGTGGAAAATCTTCATACTGACGTTTTTATATATCAAACCACTTTACTTTTCCGTATAAACTTTTTATTTTAACGACCCAGGTTTGGTTATAGCAGAACATCATCGGGTCTGATGATGACCTGATGATGTTATGCTATAACGAAACCTGGGTCGTGAAAATAAAAAGTTTATACGGAAAAGTAAAGTGGTTTGATTTATTAAAACGTCAGTGTTACAGACATATCGAAATCATTTCAACATTTACAAAATAAGACACAGAGTCACAAGGCGAGACCCGATTGGAATATCTTTGGCCAAGCGAGAAGAGCACGCGGCTCGTCAGGCGAGATTATACGGAAATGAACTCGAGAGCTTGCTCATTTTGTCAGAGCAAGAACGGTGGAAGCAAGCGACTGTCCACGTGGTGGCTTGATTCGACGTGTTTTGGGTATTTCCCGAAGGATACTCTCCGCTCTACCGAAATGAGTAACATTATGATTTCATTTCCGCATTTGCTAGTAGCAGGGTCCAGGATGTGACTCTATACGGGGACCTCTGCTTTTCAGGATATTTGCTCTCCCAAGTCAGTTTTATACAATTCATACTAAAGAGATGGTGTACTTGATAGCTTAGAATAATTTAAATAGCACATTCCAACCGTATTTTATCTTTTAAAATGAAAAATCTTATTCCACTGCATAATTTTCACACCATAAATTTGCTTTATCACCATAGGGACTGGAGGTAAAGGTTAATATGTGTTAAAACGTAAGGAGGAATAATATTGTGACCCTAAAAATGGCAAAACTTCTCCTCCATAAAAATTCTTTCCTCTTTATTCAAAGATCATTCTCCAAATATTCATTAGCTTGGTTGATCTTGACGCACTATCTCATTTGAAATTTGGCTGTCAAAAATGAGGGGAACATGTTACACCAACCTCGAAAATTTACACCTGACAATTACAAATGTGCAAAAGCAGAATTTGTATGAACATCTCCTCTCATTTCAACTCCCCATGCAGGAGAGAGACATTTTAAAAAGTTCCTCGTAGGAAGCCCTCGTCAGTCGCAGTGGAGATAATTCTTTCCGTCAACGTCCCCCGGGCAACATGGATCGCCCCCACTCGAAGGCGCATATTTTAATTCTCCGAGGATTTCCCGGATTGCAAAGTTGGAAGACGGAGTTCCTCGGTAATGAAAGATAACCGATCGACTCCTCGAAAAGATTTAGATTGCGTTCTTCGGGTCATTGTCCACGTGGAGAATTCCCGTGCTCGGACGAGATCATAGCGCGATTCTGGCCGGGGAAGAGAAAGAGAGAGGTGCGAGGGTGGAAAAAAAATAAACTAGGATAAAAGATCTGGGATGGAAATTTCCCCAGGAAGAACGCCGAAAGCGGCAGAAGCAGCTCGGACTCGGTGGGTTGAGGAGGAGCTGGATTTGGGGAGGGGTCGGGTGATGGGAACGTGGGAATGGATGCCCCGAGGGGGGACTGGGGCAGAGGGCGCGCGAATTGCTTTGCGCGCCAAGTGTCTCCTCGCCTCCAACGCTCACATCCCTCTGCCTCCGCCTCGAGAGAGGGAGTGCGAGTGAGTGAGTGAGTGGTTGGCGGGGGGGATTGAAAACGGGAGTACCACTGCTTTCCATTACGTCTTCGTCCTCCCTCCATCTCCATCCACACAGCGTCCTTCTTCCTTCCTCTTCCCACCCCCTTCCATCCCTCTCCCACACCACCACGGCCACTCTTTCGGAAGGGGAGGGGGTGGGGAGAGATAGGGCTCTTAACCCTTCGAGGTCGACGCGCGCCACAAAGCTCTTCCACCCTCCCTCTCCCTCCCCCGCCTCTCTCTCGCCCTCTTTAAAGTGAGAGAGAGAGAGAGTGAGCACTCGTGCCCTCCTGTTAATGAGATCTCGAAGGAGCGATTCCAAAGCGCTCCTTCCCCTCCCTCCCTGAAGCATCATTCGTCGTGTCGCAGACGGCCTTTCACTCGCGAGGGAGTGAGAGAAAGAGGGAAAGAAAGAAAGATAAGGAAAGGCTGCTAGAATTGTAGAAAGCTCTCGCTAATTGCCGCGAACGGGACAGGGCGCTTACGGGGCGGGGGGTTGCGACGACCCCTTCCACCCCCTCCAACCCCCTTCACCCCACACTCTCCCCCGCTCACACACACACTAACACAAACCCTCTCCGTAGTACCCCTTGGAGCGCTCCTCTGAGGCTCCACAGCTCTCCACCTCGCCCACACCCGGGGGTCACCCCCACGCAAAAGACCCCTACCTCTCCTATCCCTCCCCTTAGGGGATTACACACGGGGGGAGTCCCCGGGCGGAGGGTGATGCGAGAGGGTCGGCCCATATCTCGGCGACCCATTCCGCGGAGGTGATCATCGGTCGACACCTGTTCCCGCCACCATCCAGCCCACCACGCCCCCCTCCCTCGTCCCCACCCCTCCCCTCCTCTTGGCCGCCGACCTCGACAACCTCGCGCCCTCCGGCTCACACCGTCACGCCACGGCGGAGATTTGAAGAGAGTCGTCATGTATGTCCGGCGAGTGGACTTGGTTGAGTGTGTGGGTGTGTATGTATTTGCATTCCCACCGCTTTCAACCGCTCCCCCGGTTCGAGGCTAAGCGGTCGTCGGGCACTGTCGAGTGCGCCCGCCGTGCTTCTTAATGGGAGGATCGGCGCCAACCCCACACTTGCCAACCCAACAACCGCTGAGGCGTTCACAAAACAAGAATTTGCTCACACACACATACGCGCATATGATATTTGTATATACGTGTGTGTGTATATATATACATATATATATATATATATATATATATATATATATATATATATATATATATATACATATAGAAACACACACTATATGAAGTAGACAAAGACACAGAGAGGTGGACAAAGACAAAAGAAAATTAGAACCCATAGCTTGGGTCATAATAGTTTTAAAAAGAAACACAGTAAGGAAGAGACGATAGAAATGTACATATTTTATATATATGTATGTATGTATATGTATATATTTATATATATGTATATATATGTATGTATATGTATCTCTTTATATATATGTATATATATACATATAAGTATCACGCGTACCTGTTCCTTACCTAAATCCAAACTGATCATCCCCTAAGTAATCATTTGCCTTACTCTCAATCCTTTTGTTGATGATCCTGAGAATAACTTTAGCTGCGTGGGATATCAAACTTATCGTTCTGTAATCCTCACATGACGAAGCCTTTGCCTTTTTTGGAATAGGAACTAACACCGATCTCACAAAATCTGGCCGGAAGATTTTGTGAGATCGGTGTTAGTTCCTATTCCAAAAAAGGCAAAGGCTTCCTCATGTGAGGATTACAGAACGATAAGTTTGATATCCCACGCAGCTAAAGTTATTCTCAGGATCATTACAAAAGGATTGAGAGTAAGGCAAATGATTACTTAGGGGATGATCAGTTTGGATTTAGGAAAGGAAGAGGTACGCGTGATGCCATTGCAGTTATCAGATCACTAATCGAGAGGAATATAGAATACAATCAGGACGTTTTTGCCTGTTTCGTAGATTTCGAAAAAGCGTTTGATAGAGTGAATTGGGAAAAATTAATGCGTGTATTGCTGAAAATAGGAATGGATTGGAGGGACAGGAGACTGATCCGCAACCTGTACATGTCTCAGACTGCTCAGGTGCGAGTGGGGAACGGAGAGTCCGGATGGGCAGTGTTAGGAAGAGGTGTAAGGCAGGGTTGCTCATTGTCACCGGTACTGTTCAACGTATATGTAGAGGACATGATTTAAGAGTCATGGAAAGAACTGGAGGTAGGAATGAAAGTCGGAGGGAAATTCGTAAAATCGGTTAGGTTTGCTGATGACCAAGCATTAGTTACTCAGTCAGCCAAGGGGTTGCAAGCATTGCTGAGTGAGTTGGAGGTTCAGTGCGATGAATATGGGATGAGAATCAATATTAATAAAACAAAGGTTATGCGATTTTCCAGAAAGAAAAAAGCTAAGCTAAATATTAAAATAGGCGGGGGAAAATAGAGCAGTTTACATATCTCGGAAGTGTTTTGGACAAATACGGTCAAAGTAGTAGGGACCCGAGGGGAATAATTGCGCTAGGCAAGGAGGCTTTCTCAAGGAGGAGGGAGTTGATGACGAGGACGTTGAGTAGAGAGGTTAAGACAAGACTTGTAAAAACTCTGATATGGAGCGTAGCTATGTGCGGCGCGGAAACGTGGTCACTGAAGCAGGAGGATAGACGTAGATTGGAGGCTTTTGAAGTGTGGGTGTGGAGAAGAATGGAGAAGGTGAAATGGACCGAAAGGAAAACAAATGAGGAAGTACTGGAGATGGTGGGGGAGGAGAGGGGTTTGTTGAGAGAAATCCTCTGGAGGCAGGAAAATGGATGAAAGGCGTATTGAGCGGTAGTGGAATGTTGAAGAAGGTAATAGAGAGGAGAATGTTGGGCAAGCGAGGAAAGCGTAGGAACAGGATAGGTATGTTGGATGGGATGAAGGGAGGAAAGAAGTACACAGAGATGAAGAGGGACCTGATGTAGTTTAGGTTGCTGGATTGGGTTTTGTTTGGAGTTACAAAATATTTATTTGATAAATGTGTCCATCAACCTACCTTAACCGGTAGATTACCTAATAATAATAATATATACGTATGTATGTATATATATGTATATATATATGTATATATATGTATGTATGTATGTATATATATATATATATATATATATATATATATATATATATATATATATATATATATATATATATATATATATATATATATGAGCGGGTCGCGGTGGTCTAGCGGGTAGAGGGTTGGACTACTGACCGGAGGGTCCCGGGTTCGATTCCCGGGCAAGGCTCTTTGGGCACCTGCAGCTCCACCCAAGCTAGTTGATTTTTCGGGTACCAGATCTTCCTGGGAAACCATAACCGGCACAGGGAAAGGAACTGGCCCCCCTACCCTAATGTGTGAATATTCACACGCCGTCGGGCTTGGTACACGGGTGAGCTCTACCATCACCTACTAAACCGACCTTCGGGTTGATTACTGTGTTTATGGTTATTATTATGTTACGGTTATTATATATATATATATATGTTGAAACCCCATCGAAAATACCCGAGAGACAATTCTCCCCTTATAATTTGAACATTGTAATACGTATTTTAACAGGATATTAGACATGCCATCGAAGGATAATTATTATTAAGGGCGTTTTAGTTTCCTGGCAGAATCGTAGGAAAACTCGCTAGAGAAACGTTAGTTGGGATCCCGCACGGGTAAGAAATCAATAAACCGATGAAACAAATTCGGAGTACGTCACGCATTAATAGATGACATTCCCTTCTACCGCAACGAATCATATCATGATGCTTATTCGATAAAAATGTCCGACAAGAACTTTAAACATTCTGAAAATTATTATCACTACACTATTATCGTAAAAAATTAATCGCAACGAGAGTCATCGCCATTATTTGTTCATGGCCACTCTTTAAATTGCACGTCAATTGATAATGAGAAGTACGCAGACATGCATTGAACTTCCGATCTGAGGAAATTAAAATCAATCAGGGCGATACAATGCATGTGCCTTTAATGGAAAGACAGCGTCAATTTCTCTCTTTCCTAAAAGTAAATTGAAATTGAACATCGGTCTCACTGACGATCGCTGCTGTCCATTTACGCAACGCTGCCGATGGATTTCGTGGCAACTCGTGGCTCTTCATTGAGAACAATATATTGAGTTTACAGATTGGAGGCCAAATTGGACGGTTGAAGAATGCGGATTAAATTGCACGTTGTTTCCATGGTTTTTGGTTTCCTCTTAGCCCCTCAGATCTCCATATTAGTACACCATGTCACAAAGCTTTACCTCACCTCCGGGAGGAGGATAAGGTTTCAATGTCACATTTTTTTAATGTTAATTTGTCTACAATATTTGTGTCAAACATATTTACAACTTATTCAATCGTTTTTTACACAAAGCAATGCACAACTATAAGTCTATAAAAAGACAATAAAACACCGTTGTTCGAGCTCATCGTTTCTTTTCTTCCATTAATCAAAGCTAAATTAAAGTATGTTATAAAATAATAACATCTATAACGTATTATGACAGTAGGCATTTAAATTGAGGAAGATAATCGTGAACATGCAGAACATTTAATCTATTTAGATTTTGGAGGAGTGTGGGAGGGGCATTCCAAACATAATATTTTGTGTAGAATTATAAAAAAAAAGAATTACCTTATGTAATGATTCGTTCGTGAAAAGACAGAAGTTACGACAGATAAATAAAGACAAATAGATTAGTGAACACTAAGGAGGAGAGCAATTTTGCATAGCTCGGAAATTCGGCCGTTGAAGAGAGGGGATAAGCATACATTGGATACTTTCGTGATGTGAAAGTTGAAGAAGAGAGAAAATTAAATGGACGGAATGGGAAAAAATTGATGAGGTTCAAGGTATGATGGGAAAAAAGAGATAGCAGTTTGGATGAATTCGAAAAAGGTAGGACAAATATATGATGCGAGAGGTATTGAGTGGTAGTGGGATGTTGAATGCCGGCAATATAGTGGGGAATGCAGGGAGAGCGAGGCAGAGGGAGGAAAGGACAGGATACATATGTTTGTATGTATATGTGTGTGCATGTAATTATTAGAAGGCCGTACAGAAATTCATGAGTAAGGTATGGGAGATGGGTAGAATACAAGAAAAATAGGAACTATTAAAAAAATAAATATCAGAAGCCTCAAACGTAGCTATAGTAACTCTAATTAGGAAAATAACAACCAAAACATTTTAAATAAAGACGAAATTATAGATGATAGAGGAAAATAGAAGAATATAAATACAAAGTTGAGGAAGAAATGTCAAAGAATTGAATAATCAGCTGAGGCGGGTACTAAAATAGCGATAGAATCTCGATGAAAGATGCAGTGCAAGGATATAAAATTTTTTTTAAAGGAAGGTGATAGGAGTCCACTGTACAGGAAGTTGAAACTAGCGTCAAGAATTATGAAGAAAAAATACGTGCAAACAAGTCAGGAACACAGGAAAGAAAATAGGAAACGGAGAATTGAAGAAAGATGGAAGAAATACATGTGGGAAATGTATGGTAAAGGCATCAAGACAGAAAGTTAAGATATACGTAGAAAGGTCTATATGACGTAGATGATGATAGCATTGGTCTATGCACACTTGTACTTTATGGCGATATAGAAAGGGACTTATAACAATTGAAATCAAATAAGGCCGTGATGTTGGATAACATTATCGAGGGTTTACGATACGTACGAGTTTTCATTAACAAATTGGTCGAAATATATCTTCATATCATTTCTAGCTTATATTTCAAAAAAGTAAAAGTCAGCCATATGTGAAGACTAGAGAATAATGAATTGGTTTTTGCACGAATTTCAATTAGTCATATAGATAATCAAAAAGAGGAGGGAGAGGAGAACAAATGATATTTTAGAGCAAGATCAGTTTGGTTCATGAAGGAGAGGGCACAAATTGCAGTCATAGAGAGATCCCACTACTAGAGAGGATAATTAGATAATAATCCTGTATCACATTTTTCGAGTGGGCGTACGAGAAATTTCATTAATAAGAATTAATGAATATTTTGCAGAAAAAAGGAGTAGTTTATTGGAAAGATAGGAGACTTGTCCGCCACCGGTATATATCACAACTGCTCAGGGGCGAGTGGGGGATGGATATTCAGAATGAGCAATGTTATGAAGAGGAGTAAGACAGGGATGTCCATTTCCTCATCTGCTGTCCAACATATATGTAGAGGATACGGTAAAAGAAGCATGGGAATCACTGGAGACAGAAATAAAAGTCGGAGGGGAATTCATAAAATCAGATTTGCTGATGATGAAGCATTAGTTTGAAAGTCAGCCAAGGAGATGCAAGCATTACTGATGAAATTAAAAGTTCAGTGGGATTGGTATGGGATGAGAATAAATGTAACTAAAACAAAGTGTATGCGGTTTTTCAGAAAGAGAGAGGCTAAGTTAAACGTTAAAATATGTTCGCCGTATGGCGGGATTTCGTGTTTGAATGTGTGTGTATATATATATATATATATATATATATATATATATATATACACACACACACACACACAAATATACATATAATTTTATAGAAATATATATATATTATTTCACACAGAGAAATAGATGTAAGGAAAGGGGATAGGAAAACACATAAAAGGTCCGGTGTTCGAATCCCGGTTAAGGAAGTATTTGTACGTTTGTTATCTGCTCAAATCTGCCTTCCTCACCTTTCCTGTGTTCGTTTTTTATGTGTTTTCGTATCCCCTTTCCTTATATCTATTTCAATGTGTGAAGTAATATTTGTTCGCTGTATGGCGGGATTTTGTGTTTGAATGTATATGTATGTGTATATATATATATATATATATATATATATATATATAACAGTTTACAGAAGAAGGGTGAAATTGGTGCTCTATACAGCAAGGTTAAGTTATTATCGGGAAGTAAGAAGGCAAGATCCGAGCTAACAGTTAAAGATAAATGGGGTAAGATAATAGTTGAACCAGGAAAAATCCATGAGAGATGGAAGGAATATATAGAAACACTGTATGGTAAAGAACTTAGGCCGACAAGGTTAGACATAGAAAAGGAACATGACGTAGAAGAAGATAGCTTAGGTCCAGGCATACTTGACGATGAAATAGAATGGGTATTAAAGGAGATGAAACTAAATAAGGCTGTGGGGGTGGACAATATTCCTGTAGAAATGTTGAAATGGTTAGGGAAAGGTGGGAAGAAGGCCATATATGGACTGATTCGTAGTATCTATGAGGAAGGAATCTGGCCGGAAGATTTTGTGAGATCGGTGTTAGTTCCTATTTCAAAAAAGGCAAAGGCTTCGTCATGTTAGGATTACAGAACAATAAGTTTGATATCCCACGCAGCTAAAGTTATTCTCAGGATCATCAACAAAAGGATAGAGAGTAAGGCTAATGATTACTTAGGGGATGATCAGTTTGGGTTCAGGAAAGGAAGAGGTACGCGTGATGCCATTGCAGTAATGAGATCACTAGTCGAGAGGAATATAGAATACAACCAGGACGTTGTTGCCTGTTTTGTAGATTTCGAAAAAGCGTTTGATAGAGTGAATTGGGAAAAATTAATGCGTGTATTGCTGAAAATAGGAATAGATTGGAGGGACAGGAGACTGATCCGCAACTTGTACATGTCTCAGACTGCTCAGGTGCGAGTGAGGAACGGAGAGTCAGGATGGCCAGTGTTAGGAAGAGGGCAGGGTTGCCTATTGTCACCGGTGCTTTTCAATGTATATAGTATGTGGAAGAAATGATTGAAGAGGCATGGGAAGAACTGGAGGTAGGAATGAAAGTCGGAGGGGAGTTCGTAAAAGCGGTTAGGTTTGCTGATGACCAAGCATTAGTTGCTCAGTCAGCCAAGAGGTTGCAAGCATTGTTGAGTGAATTGGAGGTTCAGTGCGATAAATATGGGATGAGAAGCAATATTAATAAAACAAAGGTTATGCCATTTTCCAGAAAGAAAAAGGCTAAGCTAAATATTAAAATAGGCGGGGAAAGAATGGAGCAGGTAGAGCAGTTTACATATCTCGGAAGTGTTCTGGACCAATACGGTCAAAGTGGTAGGGACGTAAGGAGAAGAATTGCGCTAGGTCAGGAGGCTTTCTCAAGGAGGAGGGAGTTGATGACGGGGACGTTGAGTAGGGATGTTAAGACAAGACTCGTAAAAACTCTGATATGGAGCGTAGCTATGTACGGCGCGGAAACGTGGTCGCTGAAGCAGGAAGATAGACGTAGATTGGATGCTTTTGAAATGTGGGTGTGGAGAAGAATGGAGAAGGTGAAATGGACCGAAAGGAAAACAAATGAGGAAGTACTAGAAATGGTGGGGGAGGAGAGGGGTTTGTTGAGAGAAATCCTATGGAGGCAGGAAAAATGGATGAAAGGCGTATTGAGCGGTAGTGGAATGTTGAAGAGGGTAATAGAGGGGAGAATGTTGGGCAAGCGTGGTAAGGGTAGGAACAGGATAGGGATGCTGGACGGGATGAAGGGAGGAAAGAAGTACACCGAGATGAAGAGGGACCTGATATAGATTAGTTTGCTAGGTGGGGAGTCCCAAAATGTTTATTTGATAGTTGTGTCCATCCAAAAACCTACCTTGACCGGTAGATTACCTAAAAAAAAAATATATATATAACACCAAAGCATTCCCCAGATACGTAAACTGTTCCACCTGATCTGGTTTCAGCCCTCCTATTTTAATGTTTAACTTATCGTTTCTCTTTATGAAAAACCGCATAAACTTTGTTTTATTTACATTTATTCTCATCCCATACCAATCGCATATAAAAAACATATAAATGTGTATGCATATAATTATGTATATTTATAAACACTTATATACAGGGTTCGTGCCAAAATAATATAATTATTTTTTTCAGTTATTTATTGAACAGATATGCACAAGCACTTAAAATTCTACACATTTGAAAAATAAACTTTATACGAGTATATATTTGTGTAATGTTTTTAAGGTAATGTAAGCGCTATATTAAGTCATTATTTTTTCAGCAATATATACGGCATTAGGGTTACTTAGATAGATAAGGCAACTTAACATTTTACTACTCTTCATTGTTCGCTGGTTCCTTTTTGTCAAACTTCTTACTTTCCGTTTTAGTCCAATTCGCCACTTTCGATGGAAATCCGATAATTTCCGCCTTTGCCAGAAATTAGCATGGACGTTTTCCAGAATTGGTTGAAAATTTCCCTTTTCCGATTCATCCGCCTCAGTCACTTTCTGGGTTTAGGGGTTCCTGTGCTTTTATCTACTACTTCTATCTATTTTTGTCTACAGGTTCTTATGCATGTATTTCATCATATGTATCCCGATAAATAATTGAAAATAGTCAATAGGTGGAAAATCTTCCTAATTTATCAACAAAACACCCCGCAAGTTGAAGACGAGAGGCGAAGATTTTCCCAGCCATTTATGCACTAGCCTCAACTTATCCATAAATATATCTAATTACATTGTAAAGCAATGGGTATTTTTACTAAATCTTCAGGTTTTTTTAAATGAAATATTTTCGGGTACTTGTACTTGATTTTCTTTTAATAGAGCATCTTATGAGGATAGAAAAAATAGAATAGAAAATCTGCCGGTGACAGTGACTCTCTCTCTCTCTCTCTTTTGCTTTAACCTCGTGGCCCGGTCTACCAATTTCGTGTGGGGCCATAATAATTCCCCCTCTGTCACAACCAAACTTGGGTGCTTCGTACATTACTGTAAGTCGCAGTCCAGTCTTTTCCCTTCATCATCCAAGAAGCTTTCAACCTATTTGTTCCAACATACCGCCCAACTTTCCCTTTTCACGTAGCAATTTTCAACGAATTTTCAAATTTTCTCTGAACGATTTCCTTGCTCTTTAATTTAATTTTCTCCTGTGGATCACAAATCCTTGTCCCGTATTTTAAATTTGACCTAACTAAAGCATCTTAGTGTCTCTCTTTTACCTTCTTCTGAATTTTCCTACAGCCCGTTAGATGTAACCTATTTCCTTCAAGGCGTCTTTTTTCTTCCTGACTCCAGGAAAACTAGTTATTATTTATGATGCTAGTGTACCACTGAAAGATTTATTTTGTTCCGAGATGCTGAATTTGATCTTATCTGTTTTAATTTTATCTTTTTTGTTCATTGTCCAAATACTTCATCACTAAGCTAGTTTCTATGTTTAAAATTAACCACGATTCCACAAATCATGTTGTCTAAATTGCTGCAATGTAGCTCGATTTCTAAAGTGGTTCTAATTTTCATGTAATTAACTCATTCTTCTGCATGTAATATAAGGTTTTTACTAACGAGGGAACAGAATTCGTTAAAACATGATCAGAAACGTACGTGTACCCTAATTCTTTCCTATGGCATGCCCGGGTGTCAATAGCCACAAGTGAGCACAGCCCATCGATTGACAATGTTTTACGGTATGATAAGAATTTCCTTATACAGCTTACCACTTTCTCAATAATACCATACAGTTTTAGCTTTTTAGGAATTTTCCGTAATAAACTAACAATCATATGCTTTAATATTTTGCAGGGTATAAATATTAAATAAATCGTTACGTTACAACTGGGATCCGGCCTTCGCCGCCTTTGCAGAAAAGGACTACATAGGTTTATGCTAGCTCCCAGCTACAAGGTACTTAAATTCAATTTATAGATGGAAACAAAAAATACCAAGACCGTAAACTTGATTGACACTAAGTGATAAGAAAGAAAAGGAAAAAACACACACAAAAGTCAAAATAAATAATAAAAATAATAGATAATAAAACAAACAACCACTCGATCACTAGGGTGTGAAACGAAATAACTTTCCCTCTCGTGAATCACATTCACACACACACACACTCAGGGTGTGCAAGAATCCCTCCTATGTCAGTGACCCGTCAATCACACAAATAAATGAAAATTATATTATTGCCATTGACCCGTCAATCACATTTATTAATATAAAACTATAACACGGATGTACGCACGCTCTCGCTCATTCACTCAGATGTGCTCGAAAACAAGGACCTTTGTGATTCACAATTACTCACACGTTCAGGGTTTACCAGGATTCCTCCTATGCCAGGCACTCGCCAATCACACATAAATAACAAAACGGAAAATAAGGGACTTCGGTAAAAACGCAATCACTCAATCACTCAGGTATATCGGACCTTTGTGAATCGCCCGCACTCACTCACTCCTCCTATGTCAGGGACCCGTCAATCACACAAACAAAATTAAGAAACTAAAATCGTGGGTAGGTAAGTGGCTAAGAAAACCAAAAGGTTTTGGTTTTCTTAGGCACTACGAAAATTTTACTATCAACCCTGGAAAAAGAAAGTCAAAGTTTCATGGATATTTTTGTTTCTTTCATCTTTCGGTAGCGGTAGAAAATGGCTTCAACATAAACCGTAAGATTAGTGAGACTCATATTTTTTTCTGGAATGATTCTTGCAGCTGAACGCTGATAAGACTGGAACGCTGAAAGTACTGAATTTCCGCATTTGTGCGACTTGAGCACATAAGCGACACACTCGTGTTAATTGATTCGAGTCTCGACGCACCAAAGCGGAGGTCGTTTAGCCGTCACGAGGACTAAATGGTGAGATCGAGGGTGATATTCAGGAGGTTGTGGGTGTAGGGCAAAAGATGAGACCCTCGCTAAGCCACCCCACCACGCCTATCCACGCCAAAAGGGGCCAAGGGGGAGGCGGGGGCCCGGGGGTTGGGTCGAGAAGTGGGCACGAGCCTCCTCGTGGGGGCCGACTCGGAAGACGAGGAGACCTAAAAGGTGGAGGTGGCGAGGAAAGGGCTTGGGCGTCTAATTCTCCGGAAAGATGGGAGATGGGTGAATGGAGCCTGGTTATTTAAGGGCTCGCGACAGGGGAGCAGGGTCCTTAGGGCCTCTCAGCGAGCTATCTTATAAGATAAGTGAATGAATTTAAAGATAAAATAATTAACGGAGTTGGAATGAGATATAACCCCTCACCGTAACTCTTCAACTTATACTTGATGAAGGTAAAAATAAATAAGTGCGAGGCATGGAAAGCAAAGAGAATGCGGTGAACGGGAGAAAAAATAACACGGTTCGTCGTTTAACGAACGACGCCTCAGAGCAGCGGATGAAGAATAACTGTGGATGTCCTTGAATGCAAGGGACCAAGAACTCTAAGGATACGAGATGAGCATAAATAGAGGAAACACCAACATCCTAGTCGATGTAGAGAATAGCCACAAAATGATTAACTAGCAAAGGTGGATTGATTTCATCTCTATCAAAAGGAATAAGAATGGGATGGCAGAAACTAAGACCCACACTATTCTTGCGGTGTAGAATCGCTCAAGCTAAGGTGGATGGATAGAGGTAAGAAAAGAGTGAGTGAATCCATTATGAATCGGACAAATGAAAAATTAAGGAAAATCAAATAAACCCCATGAAAGTTACCATCCAATTAATTCATGCTCCATGAACCCTAAGGGTGATGGAGCCACGGGAGAAAGGCACAAGAGCTCCCACTGTGAAGACTTCCCGTATACGACTCCTCGTACATCAATTGATCCAACCCCGAATGCATCCATGGATTAGACCACCAGGATGTAAAAGAAAAACATTGACTTCTAAAGAGGGGAAATGTCAACGGAGACTCATTTTCCTCTTGCACGTACACGAGACGATATTTTTGGAAAAACAAGTCGTGTTAACGTTGAATAAATACGGAGTAAGTTCCAAAAGTAATGCAGTTGAATTTTCCGCTCTTCTCCTATTGGTTAGAGTGTGATCAAATTACTAATAGTAGATGAAAAAAAAGTAAAGATTTGCTGCGAAACCGGTCTCTGTGCTCTCCAAGCTGTGGACGAGGCAACCTTTGCGCGCTGACCGTGTCACGAAAGACCAACCAAACGGAAATTCCAAGTGAACTTTTGCAACGTATTGAAAATGAACCTGATTATTTGCTTCAACGTCATCACTGGTGATCAAACCTGGATTTTTGTAAAACGACCGATAAGCATAATGCCAAAACTCTGAGTGACACACAGACCAGCCCCCAAGCCCAAAAAGGCAAGAATGAACAAATTAAAAGTGAAAAAAATGCTCATTTTCTTTGTCAGCAGCAAAGAAGTGAGCCATAAGGAGTTTGTTCCTCAAAGGCAGACAGTTAACGCAGCCTACTACGTAGATGTGCAGCAAAGACTCCGAAAATGGGTCTTCAGGACGAGAAGAGATCTCGGCTACCTGGAAACTCCATCACGACAACGAGCCTTGCTACAGCGCGCTACGAGTCGGCGAGTTCCTGACCAAACACCAGGTGACAATGCTGCCCCCCTCTATAGTCCTGACGTTTCCCCAGCAGACTTCTTTTTGTTCTCTTGGGTTAAGGCAGAAAAGGAAAAGGAGCCCGTTTTTCGTCCATAGAACCAATCTGCCATAACAAAGACCTTGTGAAAGGTCCCCGAAAACGCCTTCCAGGGCGGGTACCGGTCATAGCAGAGTCGCTGGCAAACATATGTAGAGGCCCAAGGACAGTACTTTGAATAATTTTAAGTGTTTGTGCAAATCTATTAAATAAATTACTTTTAAAAAATAACTGCATTACTTTTGGAACGCAGCTGTACTTAAACACAGTCACGGGGAGTGAGACATTTATTAATTAGATGCGTGGTTTAATAGAAAAGAAGGCTATATCAAGAATAGATCCTTCAAAATACGACACTAGAGGTGCAGGTACGCTGAAGATAAATATTATAGGACTTAAATAAGAAATGAGAAGGTAGACAAAACATTAGAAGAGGAAGATCTCATTTGGAAGACTTCATAAAAAAGAAGAGACATGTATTTGGAAAAATTCGAAATGCAATGGAATTGAGAGGGAAAAATAGAAGGCAAGGTTTCACGGCGGAGATGAGTGGAGAGACATGAGTGCTAAGTAAAGAGGGATACTGGATAGAAAAGTTAGACATGAGGACAACGGGCGAATTAGCATCGTTTAGTGAGGGATGGAGGACTAAAGTCAATGGATTTTCAGATTGAAGTACATACCGACTAATATCCGTCTACTCTTTGCTCGAACACCTCATCAGTGAACGACGAACTGCGTAGCTCAACCTCTCTAATGACCATCGCTGGGACCGAATGGCGCCTTACTCCTTCCTATATATCTCTTTCTTCCCTCAAAAACCTTCCCTGATCCCCATTCGCATCCTCTTCTACACATATGTATTTCAACCTTTCTTGGTTTAATAACTGCACGTTGGAAATGGCGTCCATTTTTTTTATTTCGGCCGATTCCATACTCATGCAGAATACATTTGACAGGTCAGAAGACCAATGTTTATTTGCGTCAAGTTATTTTGTTTGTACTATTTATTATCACATATCACCAATATATGCTTTTCATATTTGCGAGGAAACCCCTGGAAAGGATTCGCTTGATCGGCGAAATGGTGAGGAGGAAGCGATTCCACAGTGAAAAATTTGGAAGGTTGCCCGAGTGAGTGAGTACTACCTGTTAACAACTTGTTCCTCTACTACGATTAATCTGCCAAAGCATTTAGCCAAAGGCGATTTATTCCAGCGCGCTCATGCAACTCAAGTCCAACAGACATATTTGTTTGACAAAGTCTAGAAATTAGTAAATCTAAACTTAGGCGAACACTAAAGTTAACACCGAAAAAAATATTTCGTCTTCTTCTGCACATTGTTGATTTCATATTCCTTTGTTCCTGAAGCAAACAACTAATTGATTTTGAAATCAGCATAAAATATTGTGGTTTCTTTTATTAATTGGGACTATAGCTTTTTTAAATCAAGCATACATTTCATATTCGGTAGACTAATTCCACCCATTGGGATATTACACGTATCACAACAAACGAAATGAAATTGTCTTATGGTTAAAAATTGTGTGCATTTTTTAAAATCTTTTGTATCCTACGGGTTTATTCTCCCATAACTTTATTGGTGATCTGATTTTAAAGAGCCCATTTTCATATCGAGAAAAATAAATAATAAAGGAAACGCAATAATTTTGCACATTTCAAGCAAACTGCACTGACCGGCTGACGGTGTGCATTTCACACGGCATAGGACTTAGTTACAAGCGAGATTTAATCTATTAAGCCGAACTGCGCAGTGAAAACTAAGGTCGCCTTTTTTTTAAGTAAAATACGATAATTATTTTCCAATTGGTCAATTTTTTCAAATCATTTGACGTTAATAAATCACTTGTGATTAAGGAGCAGCGTGGTACACGGCGTGCCCAACAATTACCTCCAAATCCGAACCATTCAGCTTCATTCACGTGACTGCTTAGTTAGTTACGAATGGAGATTAATGTCAAAGTGTTTCAAAACAACCGCCATAATAGCTCGTCGGCCTGACATGGCTTTTTTTCATGAAACGAGCAAGGAACGTGAAATTTAGCATGAATGTACACGTATGTCATTCGCCGCAGCGGACGCGGAATATTTTAAGAGGTGCAATTTATATTTTTAATGGACTCGCATTTCCCTTGTCCAAAAAAGATAACTGAAATGCGCGGAGAGATTTTTGAATCGCTTTCAATTTACTTATATAATTAATTTTAAATTACAGAAAATGACATTCATTCGAAATTATATTCTTTCAGAATCACGATTTTTGAACCGCTGTGGAAGGTAATCAATAGCGATAAAGATTACTTCTTTCCTAATGGATTTCCTTCCACCCGTTTTAAATAGCACAGCTAAACCATGAAACCACTATATCGAAGGCATTAGATTAGGCCTTTCATCTTGGATGGCGCAAGAGCCTGAATTTCGTCAAAAACTCTTGGCCTCTTCGATCTTCTATCTCCATCCGTCTTGCCGCTTCGCTCACCCCTTGACCTACCCATAGCAGCCCAAAATGAGAAACTTTCACAGTTCAAAAGCCATCCGCCTTAGACGGGATTTGGGCCAAGGCAGGGCAAATGATTTTTACAATCTGTGAAAGTCCTCCATTTTCTATGCACACTAGCGTATGAATCTTCTGTAACTGTAGCGTCCTCTCCCGCAGTTATTTGAATGTCACTTGCGTCTTCGGTTATATTATGGCTGTCACTTTGCCCTTGGTTTATCCCACTGGCTCATTCTCTCCAACTTCCAAGATAAGGAGAAAGGGTTCTTCGCCTTTCATCTCTCCGACATACTTCGGGCATGCTCCGTCCATCGAAGTCTCAGTCTGGTGCAGGTTAAGATTCTGCGTCACCAATGAAATTCATTCAAGGTTTGTATAAAAAGTGTCAGTAAAATTTTCGTAAAAAAAGACCTTTTCAAATATTACTACAATTCCTCAGAATAAGACAAATGGCATCTTTTGAGCGTCGATGCAGGTTTTTCGAACACTTGGAACCTCCCTGGTAGGCGGATTCCAGAAGGTGACTAAGTGTACGCGTGCATGCTTCTTTGAAGGCACTTTGAGTCCCATACGTGTCCTTTGAGGGAGGATTTTACTTTTAGGAATAGGAAATAATCTCTGGTGCCAATTGGGGACTATAAGGGTGTTGGGAAATTGTCGCAATGTCGCTGTAGAAGGTCTTCGCAAGCAGGCACTCGACTCTGCTCTTGGTCGTCCGTCAAGAGTTTTGGGACGAGTTTAGCGCTGATCACTCGCATCACCGAAGTTTCAGTGATATTGGTGTGTGCACTGTCATCTTATCAATATCAATACGATCTGCAATCATGCGCACACTTAACCGACGGTCTGAATTCAGCACTGCTCGCACACGTTGCCGTCGGTTCTTGACGTCGACGGTGGACTAGCGCGGGGCTCGTCCTCCACACTCTCTCAACCATCTTTGAAGAGCTTCTGCTACTTAAAAACTGCAGTTTGTGGCATGGTTTCATCCTTCAATACGTGGCAAATCATGTTCAATGTCTCCGTACCCGATTTCTTCGGTCCAATACAACATTTTATGGCGTACCGTTGTTCACTTCATTTTCCGCTTGCACCGCGTCACTCTGTAGGGGTTCTACTAAAAACATTACCTAGCCTGAACAAACGCTCGCAGGCAATTGACGCTGGGTGCGTGTTGAAGGTCAAACCCCCCACCAACAAGTCTGTGCGGTGTGACCGCGCTGCATTACACAATCACGTCAGGAAAATATTGTTACTGATTATTTTTATCCATAACAATTATATTTTGTGATTAAATATAGTGAGATACCACCGTAAATATCACGGCTTAGCATTTAATTTGATAGACGTCGTACTCCACTTGTAGTGCGATCCACAAAGCATCTCAAGTGGCGATCGAAATAACACTAATGAGTACTACGATTACCTTAATTTGACCTAGAGCCCTCAGAAAGTCCGTAAAATATCCACCGCATCAACTTGATTCCAATGCATATACTTTATCATTCGAATGCATTGACCACCTCTTTCACTGTTCAGAACACGAATATTATGCGTTGCGTGTTTCTTTAGGGACTCATAGCAATGGATTAAGCCGTCATTGCCCATGTTTCCCCTCCGTTCAGTAAGACTATGTGGCCAGTTTCATACCAATCTGATGAAATATTTTAGCCCCCAGCGGGTATTGTTTTTTATTGATTAATTTTCACGCCAGAGAGCACAAGTAAGGAAGGCTCAAACTACCAAATGATAGAAATGAAAGACAAATCGCACTAATGAAGATACGAGGAGGAAGGGATTGATTACAACCAACACATGGAGTTTATCTTTCAACGCCTTAGGATCAGCAGAAGCAAGAAGCTATGGAAGTGTAATGCTACCTAATTATGATGAAAATAAAATGGAAATTTAAGGGTAATAAATGGAGAAGTACTTCGAAGAGGCGGTAAGGAGAGAACCCTCTGGGAATATATTTTTTAAATGAGGAAATTAATTGGACACACCCTGATTGCTGATAGCTTCTTGAAGACTAGCTAATTAAAGGAAACTCAAAGAGTAAGAATTTAGGAAATTGGCCGGGAATGAATTGCGTGGCGGAGAAAATGTAAGATGGAAGCGTAAGGAAGTATATAAAATAAAAAGATTGGAAGTTACAAGATATCAACAACGAGAGCTGCTACAAACCAACAAAATCACGCCCTAAATAAAAAACAATTAAAATAAATACTCAGGGAACAAACAATTCATCAGTAGAATAAAGACTGGCAGAATTCCGATAAAGGTATTCACACTAGAGAAATTTTCCCAGACGTCATTGAAAGGCTAAAGATAAAATTTAAGCTAACTAAAAAAGCGACACAACTCCTATCAGACCACGGAAATTTTGAACATTACCTCAATAAAATGGGAAAATCAAGGACTAATCTATGTAGTGCCTGCCTAACAGAAGACACAGCTAAGCATAGAATAGAGGAGTGCCTACAGTATGAAAAACCCAGACATGAAATTTGGCATAGCATGACTTATAAGAAAAGCGAAATGCGTGAGATTGTGCTATTTTGCCTTAAGCATAACTGAAACCAATTATTTAAAATGGTACAATAATATTTGATAATGGTACAATAAGGTTTGATAGAATGATTAATTGTATTGTATGTTTTATTGTATAAGTAAATTGTATGTAATTGCTATTTAAGTTAACGAGTAATATTTTTTCCTAGTGTGCGATCAAAAACTCCTGTATGACTTGGTAAACTGAAGTGTTATCATAAAATAATATTTATTCCTAAGACAACTTATTATCTCTATTTATGCTAAATTCGAGTCCAGCATCACTTTTGTTATTTAATTCTATTTTGTCATCTTATTTGATATTTCTTTCTCATGTTGTGTAATTGATGTTAATTATATCAGAATACTAAAGGGGGATTAAGCGTGAGCAGGAACCCCCTCAACATATCGTGCTATATATTTTGTATATGCTATTCTTTTGTATTTGTTTCTACAATAAAAAAAGGGAAGGTGTGGTTGGGGAAACTCCTTCACCACCTTTTCTTATTATTATTAGTAAACCAATCCTCCGACAATAATACATCCTCTGGAAATAAATAAATGGCAGTATGCGTACACGAACTTGGAAAAAATGCACAGATTATATAATAATATCCTAAGCCGTCAAATCAACGTGGTAAAGAAAATGCGGAGAAAATTGCAGTGCGATGATATGGAGTAATTTCAGAGAGATTGAAAAGTGGATGCGCTATAAAAGAAGCAAAAAAATTGGCGAGGGGAAGGTTAGAAGGCAACGGCGGTTGGATATACCATGATGCAATGAAGACATTGAGAGGGAATAGGATAGCTTGGAGAACTATCCAGTTCCCGGCCAATCTTCGGATCGATAACTTATGACGGTGATGAAATGACCAACGCCATGCTAGAGGGGAGAGAGATATATATTTACGGCCTAAGAATACACCAAAAGAAGCGAGGAAATTCGATGATTGTTGTTCGCGCTTCTAAGACACTTCGAGCCGCAGGGAAAACATTGCGAACCGGAATGGTGCAGATCTTCTATGGCAACAAATGAACATAATCCTAATACTTCTTCTCACTCGGAAACTCTAATATTTCCATACTGATAAGTGTAAGAGGAAACAGTGGAGATTCAAAAGTATACCCTAATTTAAATAAGTTCTTCACGAAGCTGAAACCAAAAAATGGTCGTCACGGGAGCATTTTTTGGATACTGAATTTTCTCTGACTCTCTCTTATTAACAGTAGAGAGAAACTATAAGTGAAGAGGCATCTGAGTAATATCCCCTAGCTTTTAGGGGACTCTTTCATGATTAAATATTTAGAGTAACTTCATGTATTTGTTACTACGTATATTTGAAGCACAAGACACTGTTATGTCTAAAAAAAAGTCAATAGTCTTAGTAATCTTTAATGTAGAGCGTTTGGCTTCTGACTTCTAAGTCCCTGTCTGAGTCTGAGTTCTAAGTCTGAATTTTAAGTCTAGGCAATGTCTTCAGCCACTCACAAATAAGTTCACTCTGTAGGGTTATCTGGCTACCATATTTTTATTAGGGGTTTTAAGTATCACAAGAAGAAGGACTGGGCTCCATCCTTAAACATTTGGGTTTCACACCCTGCAGGACTTAATAAAATGGGAATTCTAATCTCTCCTACCACCAGTAATACTTGGGATTGTTGTGGGTAGTAGGCTTACTTAAAGCACTTAAGTATATTAAAAGCGTCGGTGCTTGTAAAATACTAAAGGGCTGCAAAAATGGCCGGATAGGCTGCAAGCTTAGCTGTAAAAATCACCAATTTATGTTACTAAAAACTGGGTCATCTTGAATACATACATTATATATGCACCACATACCATTTCAAAAAATACCAAGTTATTAGTGTTATTTCTGGTTACAAAATTCACATTACTTCAATCCTTATCTACTACGAATTTATATTACGAAAAAATTTCACTTTACGCCTATTTATCGCTTTTATCAGCACAGCAGCAGAAAGTAATAGCAGATTTAAATATTTAAAATAAATTAAGTTACATACGTATTTTTAATTAACTAAGATCTTAGTCTGGTATCATATTTTCGTTGTGCGCCAGTGTTCAATTGTGCATTAATGCAAATGGAAAGAGTGGGGCATTTATGCAATGGATTTCATAATGATGCATGCCAAAAAATATAAATTAATCATCATTCAAAGATTTTCCAATAAATGTATGTAATGCTTTGCTATTAGTCAAGGCTTCATTGCAGTTTTCCCTTGATGATTCCCATGGACTCTCAATATATAACTATCAAGTTTTCCCAGAAATATTGGGGGATTTGAGAGTAAGAAAAAGCCATGGACATTCCTCTTAATTTTTATTTTACAAGTCATCCAGTTCCAGCTGAGCTTCGACCCAGAGCTTCGAAGATTACAAGAAATTCCAAATCAATTATCTTTTCGCAGGTAGAAGATTCAATTTCAGACAAACACCATGCCATACCATCCACCAGCTCTTACGATTCGCATATCCTTAGCGGGCCAGCATCGTGTGAGAGACTGGCGCAGCTAATGGTATTTTGTTGGAAGTAAAAAAGCTACAAATCGCCTGCTGTGATATAATCGGTTACTGTGACCCAGTTGCAAACGTACGCCTCCAAAGTAATATTTTTTATTTGTATTCCTACGATTAAATTCAAACGAATAGCTTGTCTCATGGATACGAATTTCTGTTTAACTCTCTTCAATGTAAATATATACTAGGTTCTGCTGCTTTTAATAAAATATGCGAACCATTAGTACACATTTCCTAATTTTTCACAGTGATCCCCTTTGCACCCTTCATTTTTGAATGAAATATCAATAGAATGTTTGCATCTTACAGGAAATGTACAAATTCCGTTATTGTTTGAACGGCAACTGTCTTGAAATACTGTCTATCAAAGATCTCTGCGAGTTAAAACACCTGAATTCACATCACCTCATAAAAATGACCGGCAGCAGAAAAAGACGAAACATACGAGCATCCAGGTGTGTTTTTAATGGAAAAAATGTGTCTTCTGAAATTTTCTGTGAGGTTAAAGCCAAGAGTCTTAATTTCGGAAACTTTAAATGACTTGAGTTCAATATTTAACATCGAAATACAAGTTCAATTTAAAATGCTGTAAAAATAAAAATATACAATGCCTGCCGTTTGATTCGGTCTCACCAGCTACCAACTCTAAAATTATTTCGACCCCTCTTTTTCCTGCGGTATGAACGGTTCCAAGTCGCGAGCGTAAAATGAAATCGCCTACATGCACACACAGTTTCGTATTGCGGTTTCCGTGAATGGAGACGTTTTCTCTGGCGAAGGTAGTGGTGATGGTGGCGGTGCTCCGCTTGGATAAAAGTGAGGACAGCGGCGGCTACTTAAAAAATTCAGGGATCTCAAGTGAGATGCCCCCTTCCCTTCGAATAGCCGTTCGAGATGGTGGAAAGTTATTTCAGGCCGCATTTGGTAGTCTAATTCGCCGATTCCGCTCCGCTCCCCGGCTGACAGCCTATCCCTCCGAGGAACGCGCGCCAGACCTCCTCGCCTCACGGATTCAATCCGGAGATAAAGTTCGAGCGAGTAATCTCGCGCGCACACGGAATGAGTAATACTTCTGTGGTGTTGTCTGTGCATGCGCATCCTTCAAGACGTCCGTCGAGATTTCTGGAGGGCACACTTTTCATCCGCAGATTGCCCTGAATTCTGCCGCGGAGACGTAAGGCGGGGAGTGTTGAGTCACCGACTACATTGAAGCGCGACTCTTAACTTAAAATTCAGAACACAAGTAGCCTGTGCTTCTTATTTTGGAGTGGTCAAAAGGCTAAGATGACCATGACTGCGGTTGGATTCCGTAAAAGAGGAAAGGATTCCTTTTGGTTGAGTTGTATGACACCTGAAATCCTTTAAAGATCTCAAATATTTAAGTTTTTATTTCTGTTATTTTTTCAGTGAATAGCGGCTCCCTCTCCAGGTTTTCCAACAAACCTGCAACCCCTGATGCTTCTCCGCATCCCAATTCTCGGGTTCCAGTAAGATAAATACGAGAGTGTTAACCGAGGGGGCGAGGGACACATCAGGACGACAAGGAGGAATAACGACCACCATAAGAGTGGTCGCAATTTTCCCATTAGACGGTGCGCGAGGGACAGATGAGGAACGCATGACGAGGATTCCCCTTCGGCACCATAAGACCGCCATGGCCTCCAGGACCGTTTATCCGTTTGATTTCGACCTTCCTTGGGGATGTATTTGCGGATGTAAATGAGCTCTGCATCATCCAAATCCAATACTGCTACCGCCACCACTACATACATCGTTTGGTAACCTCGATCGGGAGAAAATTGAATCCGTTTATCGAAACATGAGGGCATGAGCAAATACATGACCCCTTGCGTTAGATGGAGGGGACACTCCCTCCGTCTCTCTCTCCCTTCTCTTGTTTATGGCGACGACCGCGGGGTCTGCGGGTGGGGGGGGGCGCAGGGAAAAGGGATGAGAGCGAACCCAGGAGCATGTGTGCGAGTAATAAGTGGTAGCGGTCTAAGTTTCAGTCTGGGTTACTGGGTTATGCACGGCGGGCCATCCTCCCTCCAGAGCACGCTTGCAGAACGGCCGGAGGGCCGCACCGAGCGGGGAGAAGAGGGGGTGGGAAGCACGCATGCCCTTCGGCCGCGAGAGTGTCCAAGGCACCCCCCTCGCCCCCTCACGACATGCACATCCCCCCTCAGTCCCCGCAGGGGGGAGGAAAGGAAGGGGGAGAAAGAGTCGCCATGACACCCCAGTACTGAGAGCTTAACCACCCCTCTCCTCCCCTACCTCTCTCTACCCCCCCGGTTCTTCCTCCCTCTCCCCCTGGTACTCACCCCCCCCACTGCTCGCCCGCCCGCCCCCCTGCCCTTCGCTGAGGAACGCGCTGCGACAAAATACATAATGGCAATAAATTTTAAGCCGTTCCTGCCTGCAACCGAGTCGACATCTTTCGGCCAAATGGGGAAAGCACTCCCACCCTCCCCCCCCCTCTTCCCGTTCCGGCTGAATTCCACTCCGGCTGATATATCGATCGCCCCCGACACCACGCGAACCAGCGGAGCCCTCCAACCCACCCGCCCACCACCACCAACACCAATCTCCTCTTCCCTCCCTCCCACCATCCTCCTCTCTTCCCCCTGCGCCCCCCGTCCGCATACACGCGAGGAGAGAGAGCGGTGGGACGGGGGCAGCGCACGCAGCGGAGGCACGAAACCCACCCCCCTCCACCCGACCTCCCACCCCTGTCTCCTCCCCTCCCCGAAGCAGGGGGACCTCCTTCCGTCCTCCCCAGTAAACCGCCTCGGAAAATGAAACATTCAATCTTTGTGGTGGTGGCGCTCTGCTGCTGGTTCTCGGAAAGCGACGGAGTACATATATGCACTCTCGCAGAATTCCCCCTCCTCCTCCTCCTCCTCACCCTCCTTCCCCCCCTCCCAATTCCACCCTCCTTCCGTATCAGCACTCCTTTTCTCCCACCACGGCACCCCAACGGCCACTAATTGCTAAATTAATCATTATTGACCATTTTAATCCAATAAATACATATATATGCTTGCTCTTTAACATACCCGAAATTAGCAAAATTATTTGTTTACATATATTTCCATATGCACACGTCAATAAATAGTTAAAATAATTATGGTAACGTCATAGTTTTTTGTTTCGCTAAAACGTTTTACTTACATTTGCACTCATCAAAATATCTATTTGGCATCTTATCATAATTATAAAATTATATATTATTAAAATATATTCATATATATATGGTATTACTTCCAAATACAAACCGCAAAATTATATTTCAATTTTCAATTACATGAACTATGAACCCTAGCTAATGATGGAACGCACTATACTTCAATTTCATTAAAACTGACAATTGCAGACTACCTATGTTAACTGGCCGTTTATCGTTGTCATACACGTTTTGCGTAGGTCGCTGATATGCTTCTCTAGTTAATAGTTTTCTTAGAAAATTATTAAAAATAAAACATTCTAAAACATTTTCATTTATATAATTCAAATCAGATGACTGATTAGAAGATTAGTTCGTCGCAATCTTGGAAATTTCCCAGCAAAGAAAAAATACCTATGATATCATACAATGTTTAGGTGAACTTGTTAAAATGGATCATAACAGTTTCCTATTTTAACAAATACCATGTTTTCTGAAAAACTGCATTACCTTAATTTTATTACTTCGGAACTTTTTAATTTTTCAGTTTTATGTCGTAATTTTCCGCATTATGGGTCAATTCAAGTATGTTTATTAAGTATTTTTCCCTAATATTTATCTCATGCTCTGTCATCTCATTGTTCTCCCATGAGTGTTTGATTATTTCCACACTATCCCAATCCCCCGGGAGTATTTTCATTCGTGATTTTTTTTTCGAAGGAGGAGACCAAGATTCTCTGCCGCTCTGGGTTTTCTCCGCAAAATTAAATCTTTGTTTCAGATTACTACTTACAGAATCATTCCTGTTGTTTTTTGACTCGAGCGCTCTTGATCATTTCTTTTGTGCCGCTCTTACCTCGTTTTTCCAAGAATACTGTTGCGGATTAATAAATGAAGGAGAGATATCTCTTAAGGTTTCGGTTTCGTCTTAATAAAGCTGTGTGCCCATCTATCTATGTTTACTTCTTTCTCTTCCCTCCCGTCCCGCTCCAACCTCCAACTCCTCCGGCCACGCGGGGATCAGAGATGAGTTGCGAGAGAGGGAATTGGGGGATGGGGAGAAGTATCTTCGGGGTGGGGAGAGGAAAAAAGAGATGGCATCAACCACCAACAAATGATGTGCAGACACATACACAATCCACACCAGTAGTGAGAGACAGAGAAAAATAAAGAGAAAGAGAGAGGAATCGAGCCAATAAGTCAAGAAGCAAGCAAGCACTTCGCCATCGGAGCATATGCACATCGTGGTGTCGAGCTCGCGCGCGCGTTAATGTCTTGAGTGTGTGTGTGAAGGGGTTCGGGGCGAGGTGCAGGAACACGGCTCCGTCTACCGCGCTTGGGTGAAAGATGAGAGAGTGGGAGACGTACGTTATGGGAGGAGGAACATTAGTTGAAGACGGGGAGGCGAAGGAAGTGAGGCGGTGGCGTGTGTGAATTGGATGCGATGGAGCCCATGGCGAGGAGGGAGCATGAGAGGATCTTATGCGGAGCGGTTAGGGAAGATGGGGATGGGAGAGGAGCGTGAAGAAGGTGGGCATGGCCCAGACCCTTCTTTACCGTACGCATAATTCTCATGGTGAAATGTGCATGATCATTTCAAGTGAACTTACCAAACAAATATTCCTACAAACGGTATAGTTTCAGGCTTAACTTTGCGGAAACTTTCCTATGCTGGAGAGAAATGATAAGCAACAATTGTGGTTTCCACTATAGTATTTGTGTTCACAAAATCCAGGTTTTAGCACTTCGTGTCACCTTCAGATCTACCTCAAGGTCTACCTGAAGATGACAGTGTTCAAACCCTGGTCGTATGAATAAAAATACTATAGTGGAAGTCATAATTGTTAATTATAATTTCTCTCATATGTTCCTTGACTATCTCTACTTTCTTTTCCGTCATGGTAGATACATTTGCATCATGAAAAGGTTCACTCTGTGACCTCTGAGAATAATATTATAAGCCCAATGCAAAAAATTTAAAGAGAGTCATAGCCAAGGCAAAAAATCGTACATAGCATTTTTTTTTGGTTTTGATTCTAGAAACAAGACTTATTAAATTAATATAGCGATGAACTGTCTTATCATAAACTTATGAGTTTATGATACATTTCTTCAATGAGTTCTTTAATGTAACTTTATACAAAATTAATGAAATAATTATTTTGATATATCAACATTTTAATAAATGTTACGCAACTCGAAGCGGCTCACCATTATCTACCATTGAGTCATGTTATTTTATTGTTTTTAAAATTAGTTTATGGGTGTTTGCGTCATATATCCTGCAATCAATTTATGTAGTATGGAAACTCTTCCTGCCCAAACTATTTTCCAAACGGATATACATGGACATATGCTAATCCACAAAATAAGTATTAATTACCTATAATATTCTAATATACATGTACATGCTAAAAAGCTTTGAATAATTATTCTTTGAAATCAGATCAGCCAAACTCTATGTAAGTAAACGTTTTTTCTTTTGTTCTGAAAAATAGTCCTTTATTTCTTATTTGATAAAATAAACATAATTTTCTCATGCGCCCGACAAGGTCCGCAATGATAAATTATATTTCTATTGCAATTGTCATGTTCTCGGATACATTTTGCCATTAAATTAATTGGAATTATCACGTTGAATAATTAGAAGCGATCTTCTTCCATCGAAGTAGCAAATAATGACACGGCAATGGATTATTTTGTCCGATTTTAGTCAATAGTGGAAGAACTGGAGAGCAGCGATCGTAATATTTTGATAAAAATATTTTTATTTTGCAGACCGCTCGAATTAAATGAACCTTAAATGCCATATAACGATTAAAAACCAACTTAATTGCTCAGAATGACAATATTGCCCAATACAGACAGAGCTGAAATACTGTAAAATGTCAACGATGAAGTCAATTTTTCACAATTTGATCATCAATTGGTCTTCGCTTTAAATTATTTACCGCTAAGTCCGCTGCTGAACCTTTCTCTTTTGAAATTTATTACATTTTTCAAGGCATTAAAGAGCATCAGAGATCTGGTAAAAGACAAACTCGGCGTAAATATTAAGTGCACCCACCGTTACACTAGCTATATCACCAGGGGACTTGTGAGGGGTGTCCCCGACTGGACGGGCGTGGTGAACGGAATGAATGAAGGTACGACAGGGATCCAGTAATGTACCCTCTCTGATGCAAGTTATTGCTATCACCGCCTTTGTCATTTGACTCATTTTTTTAGGGCCTTGCAAAAGTTTCCTTAAGTTGAATGGGACTGCAAATAAGCTGTCTCGTTTGTCTTATTCGTCACCAATGATACGGAAATTACCCGAGCAACCCCGAGAGTGTCATTGAAGTAATTGATGAACTAATCGCAGAGATTCCAAACGTGTGGGCATAATTAATCTGGCGTTATAGGGAAATATTTCATGAAACTTTGGGTTTCATGAAATATTTCCCTAATCCATTTTCCATTCCATCCAAAAAATTTAAAGAGAGTCATAACCAAGGCAAAATATCGTACATAGTATTTTTTTGGTTTTGATTCTATAAACGAGACTTATTAAATTAATATAGCGATAAACTGTCTTATCATAAACTTATGAGTTTATGATAAATTTCTTCAATGAGTTCTTTAATGTAACTTTATACAAAGTTAATGAAGTAATTATTTTGATATATCAACATTTTAATAAATGTTACGCAACTTGAAGCGGCTCACCATTATCTACCATTGAGTCATATTATTTTATTGTTTTTAAAATTAGTTGCGATTTATTAATCCCCTCTTATCATACAAATCATACTATATTGATTCGGATGCAACAAATATAAATCGTCTGAACTCAAAAAATATTTTTAAATATATATTTATTTGTTATATATATAATTAATATAATATACACACATATATAAAATATATTTTATTGCTCCGCTGTGATATACGTTCCCGAGCCTGGAAAGCCATTTGTGCGGTTCCTCGCACGTGCATCCTTTTCAAAAAGTGATCTCAACCTCCCCTAACAGCTAAGAATGGGTGGAGTTCAAAAACTTGTGATCCAGGCAGGCTGAAAGAGGTCTGGAATCAGCGAACTGATGCGCGTCCTGCGGGGGGTCCTTGCGTCCTCTTGATCTAATGGATGGATGGCGTACCCAAGCGGAAAGTTTGGAGGGATGGGCGTGGAGTTGAGCGGAGGGGCTGGAGGTAGGTGGCGGAGACGGGAGGCGGGGCTCTACGGGATCATTCGACGACACCGTCGTGCAAGTTATAATAGGGGAGGGGTGAGGCGGCGGGGGGAAAGGAGAAGGGGGACCCGGGAGCGAAACTCGCTGGAACAGGCGATGGATGACGCGAACACATTTTTAACGTATTTAGTGCTCCACGGAACGCCCGGTGTACGAAAAAAATTCACACCATATTAACTTCAGCTTGGAGAGCATGATATTTCTGCGTCAAAGAGGCATCGGGGAGGTCCATGTAAAACTTAGTTGAAACTTTCATTAAAGTATTATAAATAATGTCGAGATATTCGACTGAGTTTTGATCATAGCACTTCAATAAAATGAAGACCCTTAATTCATCATCCTTTTCTCACTTTTCACTTTATAAATGGTTTCGCCAGCACCACAGGAAGTTGAAATTGAAAACAGTTTAAGAGATGATATAAATTAAATGTTTATTAATTGACTTGGGGTTTTTGTTGCTTGTTTCAGAGCCATTTTACTGATAGGAATCAATTATTTAATGGAAAAATAATTGTAAAAATACTGAAACGGTATTTTCATCATCGCAAACATTTGGCAATAGATTAAAATGAATATAAAAATGCCATTTACTCTACGCTATACTTTATCGCGAACGCATTATATTTTTTGCACTAATTTTTAATAAACTTCCCAAATTAATTTTCCTTAATACCTTCTAAAATTGGTCCTCTTTACGAATCACTGACACTTGGAGAGAATAGTGACAAATAATGCTTAGAATTCGTCACCGGAGGATACTGCGACATAACAGGAGACTGTAGACGACCGGCTCCAAAGCATGTTTAAGATCCAACAACCCAATCAAAAAGGTTCTTGAGCACCCAGCTATGGGGATTTGAAGGTGAGACATGCAGGGGTACACTACGAAGTGTTATATAAAAATATTCAGTTTATTAAATTGGATGTCAAACCATGGCTGACGGTTTAACGAAGGAGTAATATTTTAGTAGACTTCTGATTCATCATTATCCTCATTTATTGACTGGCGTTAGTTCACAAAGGTCTATTACTAACTTCATATTTTTAGCAGTATTCTGACGGATTACGGCAGGTTTTCGATAAACGCCGACACTATACACGCTACCGTACTCTCAAGATAGCACGATAAAAAATATCCTTAAATCACATACTACATATTAAAATAACACTATTTAGTTCGGGATGATTACTACCTAGCTTAGTTTTAATACAAAATTCCTTTTATTTTCCTTCTTCTACCTCTTTCCCAGCTTTTTCCCCTCTATTACCGTCTTCAGCGTCAGAAAACCTCACAGTATCTTCTTCACTCTTCTGTCCATCTTTCTTCAACTGTTTTCAAACTGCCCTCTCTCATCCCATGCCACACCGATCACTTCCTTTGTGTTCTTTCCCGGACTTCACAACCTCATCTCTAAAGCCTCAAAGTATACGATTAAGCTATTACTGATCTCAAACTACCAAGTTGCCGATCCATACAAGAATACATTCCAAATTAAATATTCCAATAGTTTTCCATTATATTGTGACTTAAGGTACCTGTCATCAACTCCCAACATTACGTAAATTATATTTTCTTAGCTTATTAGTCTTATTCTCAATCAGTCCTTCATCCACCGGAGTTCTTCCTTTAACGTGCCATTAATCTTCCCATCTTCCTCCAAAGCACACATTAATTAGGTGAGTTGTTCTACCTCTTCTAGTTTATGAATTCCAAAGTTAATATTTACCTTAGCCGTCCCGTTTCTTGAAGTCACTATTGTTGGTTTTTCTATGAATAATTCTAATCCCATATCAATTACATAGGTCCTTCAATGCGCAAAGTAATGATTGTAACCATTTAACTTACTGGCTAACTATCACACGATCATCCGCAAATATAACTGATTTGGACAGTTATCCACCTACTTTTGCTCCCGCTCTTGCTAGACATTATCTCAGCATATCATTGAAAACAATAGATAATAATGCATATTTCTGAAATAGATCCCTACATGGCACGAATCATTCCGACTCTCCATTTTCTATTCTCACCTGCTTCGTAGGCTCGGGATAATTTATCTATCCCTCCAGTATATTCCTACCTTCTCCATCACTTTCATTAATAGTGCCCAGTTTACTCGTCGGACGAATTCTCAAAACCGTTGAAACATATGAATTCATCCTAGCTTTTGACCCTTCCTACTAGTGAGTTCACTATCACTATGGCATTACGCGTACTCGTCGCATTTCCAATCCCAAACTCCTTTTCTCCTAGGTAATCATTTTCTCTATTTCCCTTCATTTTGTCAATGATCCTGAGTACTACCTTTGAAACGTGTAAAATGCATAGTCCTTTAGTTCTTATGCAAGGTTGCACAAAAAGTATTGTAAACAATTTTTCCTGACATGACTGTGTTCGCGTGTTCGGACCACACAGGCGGGGTCTGGGGGGGGGTCTGAACTTTATCAGGCACCGAGCGCCAATTGCCTACAATCGTTCGTTTAGGGTCAACGACAACGCGTATGGGAAGTGCTGAGTTCAGACCGTCGGTTAAGTTTGAGAGTGATGGCAGATCGTATTGGTACTGGTAAGATGACAGTGCATACCATTATCAGTGAAATTTTGGCAATGCAAAAGATCTGCGCAAACTCGTGGCAAGATTCTTGAGCGCTAAAGGCTTTAAGATAATCGACCACCTGATTTACAACGGCATTACGACGACTCCCCAATCCCTTTACACTTCCGACTTGGTACCAGTAGACTAGATCCTATTCCCAAAAGTGTAATCTCTCCTCAAATGACACCACAATGGAACCCTAGGTGCCGTCAAAGAAGCTTGCACACCTACCCTTAAGGACCTTTCGGAATCCGCCAGCCAGGGAGCCTTCGAGTCGTAAAAAAGCACTGGAAAAAGCGGATCTACGCTTAAGGGATGCACTTTGAAGAATTTTGTGGCATTGTAGCAATATCTGAAAAAAATATAATTTTTCCAAAGTTTTCCCAATACTTTTTATACAGATTTATACAGATATATTTATATAGATACTTGTATTCTGCTTGCTATTTTCCCCTTTTTTTGTTGGGTGCATAAACTAATGATTCAACAGCATTACGGTCAAATTCTTTCTTAATAAATGCTACAAATGAAAATACACCCTTAATATGAATAGAAATATAACCATCGAAACTCTTCCTTTCCTCGTTTTCCTAAATGTTTTCGTAGTTCTTAAGATTTCTTATCAACCCACACAGTCTCATTCAATTTCATTTCTTTTGATGATCCTTCTCTCTCGCAGTCAAGTATTCCTATCTTTCCTTCTTCAAAGATCATAATCCTCCTTATTGTTTCCCGTTTATATATTGAAGCATTTGTCCATAATTCTTAGATGGGACCCCTACCTCTGCTCCATATGTTAAAACACGTATCGTGTTTTATAAAGCTATATATGTATGTTTTTTTATTTTTATACATATATATATAAAGTGGGAGGGGTATACGTAAAATCGGTTAGGTTTGCTGATGACCCAGCTTTAGTTTGTCAGTCAGCCAAGGGGTTGTAAACATTTGCTGAGTGAATTGGAAATTCAGTGCAATAGATATGGGATGAGAGTTAATTTTAATAAAACAAAGGTTATGCGATTTTCCAAAAAGAAAAAGGCTAAGCTAAACATTAAAATAAGAGGGGAACAAATAGAGCAGGTAGAACAGTTTACGTATCTCGGAAGTATCTTATATAGTGAAAGAAATTGTTATGAAAGATCGCCAAATCACAATTAGAGAGGTTGCTGATGATATTGGCAAATCGTCTGGAACATGCCATGACACTTTTACAATTTTTTGGGAATGAAACGCGTGGCAGTAAAATTCGTTCCAAAATGTTTGAATTTTGAACAAAAACAGCGGCGAATGGAAGTTGCTCAGGAGTCACTAAATGAAGTAAACGACGATGCAGAATTACTGAAACGTATTGTAACAGGTGACGAAACATGAGTTTATGGATATGACGCTGAAATTAAGGTTCAATCATCCCAGTGGAGGCATTCTGGCTCGCCAAGACCAAAAAAGGCTCGACGAGTGCGGTCGAACGTGAAGGTTATGCTCACAGTGTGCACTTCGATTTTAATGGCATAGCGCATCATGAATTCCTTCCGCCAGGTAAAACGGTCAATAAAAAGTTCTACCTGCAAGTTAAACGCCATTTGCGTGAAGCAATCCGAAAAAAACGCCCGGATCTGTGGAAAAACAATTCATGGCTTTTTCACTACGATAATGCACCAGCTCACACTTCATTGTTTGTTTGTGAATTTTTGGCCAAAACATTACTGTAACGTTGCCCCAGCCTCCATATCAGCCAGATATGACTCCATGTGACTTTATCCTATTTCCATAAATTAAGTGAACCTTGAAGGGCCGTCGTTTTACAGCCGTAGATGACATTAAAAGCGCATCGCTGAAACAACTAAAGGCTCTCTCAAAGATCGAGTTTGAGCAGTGGTTCGGGGATTGGAAGAAGTGCTGGCCTAAGTGCATAATCTCCAATGGGGACTATTTTGAATGTGAAAACATCAATGTATAAGAATAAATAAATATTTTGTCCGAAAAATTTAATTCTCGTTATTTTTTTAACACAACTCGTATACACACACAAACACAGTAATCAACCCTAATGTCGGTTTGGTAGGTGATGTTGGAGTTCACGCAGTACTAAGCCCGACGGCGTGTGAAATTCACAAAAGGAGGTTCGTTTATTTCCCTGTGCCGGTTATGGTTCCCCAGGAAGATCTGGTACCCAAAGAATCACATAACTTTGGTGGAGCTGAGAGTGCCAAGAGAGACTTGCTCGTGAATCAAACCAATAGCCCTACGGTTAGTAGTCCAACGCGGATGAGTGGTAGTCCAAGGGACTACCACTCATCTTATTCACGAGGATAATACGAGTATACATTTAAAGTTTTTATTTGCCTTGTAAAATGTTTTGATTTAGAGATACATTTGCATGATCGGCCTAATTTCAAGACATCGTTTTTTGTTCACTCTCATTATAAATTGTATTTGTTGCATTTAATGTTATTTATTATTTAGAATGACTTCTAGATAAGCGAAAAATTTGACAATCTTAAACTCATTATTCCCAGTTATTATTTGTTTTCTGCGCACGTCTACTCTGTAAAGATTTCCACTCTCTTGATCCCTCGCTTGATCTTTCCCAAATTTCCTGTCCTCTCTATTGTCCCAACAATTCAAATCGTATTTTCACGGTTGAGTTCTCTTGTGATGAACTTATTTTTATAATATCTTCTTTTGCGCTACTGCTGTATATCACACTTTGCAAGGATTTTGCGCGATGACAACCCCGCGGAAACCTTACCTTTCCTACATCCGGGCAAGTCACACGGTCTAGTGGGTTGAGTCCTGTAGTTGGCAGGACCAATGTTCATAATTGGTTACATATTTTATTGGTATACATACTTAAATTAGTTTCCCCTTTTCTTCCTAAAATGTCTTTTTAACGTTTCGCTATCACTAAAATGGCCGCCTTACTGTGGAATTGCGACACGGCGTGACTTAGGTTTCGTCTGGCTCCCACCCGTTGACCTATGGGTGGCCTTACAAAGCGCTCCTGGCAACACATATCATCTGTGGGTCTCGTCATCGCTCAGCTCTTCCATCACGTTAAGGATACAGTCCACGGAGAAAAGTGTATATAGTGTCTTTTCTATTTAATACGTCCGTTATTTAACGGTAAATAAATAACGATTCAGTTTCCAATTGCCTCCTTTGCTTAAGAAAATATTTTAAACTATTCAAATCAATTCATCGTCAACTTCCCTCAATCCTGATTTTTGTCCTTTGCTCAATGATTCGTTTATTCTCGCCTAATTTTTTATTTACCGACCTTCGAGTTCAACGGTCACTTGGGTCTCATTAACTTGAGACTATGAGTATGTATGCCAAGATTCTTATTATAAAACGGTGAACGCTGAGGAAGAATATTTTCAGAGATATTCAACAGTGGATGGCAACATTTTTATGCTAAAACGAGTTCGACAGTGTATTAGGGAAACTTAATTTTCGTCAACACTATTATTTATGCCGTTACAAGTGATTCCGAGCAGAAAAAAGCATTCATTCGTTAACATTTTAGTTATTTTCCGGCTTCGCAGTAGATAAGACCCATAAAAAGAGAACTCGTCTACGAATGGTTCCGGCAAAGTAATTTGGCAACGGCCGACAGTTTATGACCCTGCCGACGAGTGTCGAGCCAAAACAAAACGTGGCGATCTCACGACGCGTCATTTCGAACACTCGAGCACCGCGATGCACACCCAACGCCCGTAGGCTCAGGGTGCGCCGATGAACAAACGCTCGCTGAGGGGGTGCCTCGTTGAGACGCGTGTGAGAAGATGCCATATCCTGGAATATTCGACGCTAGTATGGTGTTGCAATGCACAACAATGCGGCGTGCGAGGTGACCGTAGAGTGTGAAATAAAATATGGCGTCGAATTGATGTGGATCGCATGATACGACGTGTCCATTGTATGAGTGCAACGCGGTTAAAGAGAAATGCTATATTTCGTTGGTTGGCCTTATTTAGAATATGCTTTTGGTATATGGGATCCTCACGAAATTGGATTGAATGCCGAATTGGATCGCGTGAAGCGTGGAAGAGCTAGACTTGTAATACGTTGCCACGAAAAAATTACCCAAAATATTAGAGCAACTAGGTTGGGAATCACTCAATGGAGCGAATGCTAAAATACAGTTTAAATCTCTTGCATAAATTGGAAGGATGTCTCTTTGGCAGTTAAGGCAGATAAGGGATCAGAATAACGCTGTCGGACGACGCTAGGAGGGCAAAGTATTTAGGGTCAAAAGTAGCCTGATTTATATTCACCTCCTGCATATTACCCTGCGAGCTACTCTAGCGGTAGCTTGCAGAGTACTATGGCGAAATAAGTTGTAACGTTATGCGCATTATATGCAATGTTTGATGCCGACGCAATTTCACTCCATCCGCTCGCAAGTGATTTCGACCGCCCATCTCTCGATGCTCTCAAATTCGAACGCGGCACCGCCGAGGAGTGAGAGCACCGCCATTGAAGGGGCCTCCCATTCGCAGCAATCCCCCTTCCTCCGCACTCCCCGTCCCCTCCAACGCACCATCCGTCTTTCATTCCCCCGCCCTTTTGTCCTTCGAGGGAAATTGGAAGGGTGCTGGGAGAGGAATGATCGTATTGTTCGGCGCCATCGCACTACCCGCGGCAACGTCTCCTTCCAAGGCGACTCCCCTCCCCTCCCCGCCCACCACCGGCCGGCCCCCGCACCCCCCCCCAATTCCCCTCCCTCGTCCGTCCGCGGAAACGAGCGATTAGAGAGGCGCCGCAGCGCAGTGAATCGCACCACGCCCCTCTCCCCCTCCTCACACACACATTCCAAAACGGCCGAAACTTATCCATTATTATAAATAACGTCAATTCAAACAAATCATAACATTTACTTCCTTTATCATTCTACAATTCCCATCCCAGACCGAATAAAGTAACTTTATCAACTACAGTTCGTTCTTGAGATGACGTTTCCAGGATTTGTTTTCATGAAAAGCAAAAAAAGTAGCGGCGCAAGACATCTAAAAACGAAAAATATAACTAACTTCGACATTAAGACACTGTCTTAAAGTGAATCCACAAGGAGTTTATTTTTCAAGTTCCATGATGAGTACTGGATTGGAAATTACATACACGCATACATGGTATGCGTGTATGTATCACACCCCTGCCACACACCCTAGGGGTGTGTGGCACACACCCTAGGGGTGGCAGGGGTGTGATTACACACTTTGACCCAATATACTTTTTCACTTAGCGCTGTCAGGCAATGCTAATCTGATCACTTGTCGTTCGTGGGAACAATGACATCTTATAAACTATCCCTCCTACCGCAGTACATTGAAAAAGAAGAAATCAATGAAGGGTTACAAAAAGCGATGAAATATATCAAAGAGGGAACCTTGGAGGAATTAAGGAAATATAAATCCGACTCCGTTCCTTCCTCGGGATTGCCGTGAGGATATTTGCAAGTGCAGATATTTGCACTCTTTGTGAATCTTTTTTTAATGATACCTCCCAGAATTTCATTTTGTCTGTTGTCCAAACTTCTCCTAAACATTTCCATAGAGGCTCGTGTTGCAATTCCCAGATCAACTATCAGAACGCAAATCAGTGTCTGATTGTAATGTTGTCGCATTCGTGAATTGTGCTCGTTTTTGTGGACAATGGACTACTTTCATAATATATTGAGGAATATTCCAGGAAAAGGAATGGAGGAGGAAGAGTATATTTCTACAAAATTCGAAAACAGATTTCGGACGATGAATAATAAGTGGCCTGGCTCTTTCCTGCATTCATTTTTTACAACAAGTTCTTCTTTTTATCCACTGGCGCGGTTGCAACGATGTTGTCATCATCAGACGTGGCGATAAATTGTTGAAACTCGGTCGTGGGAAAAAGATATTCTATGGAAATGGACACCGGGTCATTTCATGCATATTTTAAGCACTTCGGCGAAGCTAGGAGCAGTCCGATGTATTGAAACTAGATTCGCAATCATGCGTAGTATTTCTGCACAAACGGAAATAATGACCATATAATGATTATTAATCGATAAACTTCGCGTGAAATTCGATGCATTTATATTCCACTGCGGCTCTAAAGAAAATATTATCGAAGCGTTCAAATATTCTATTCGTCCCAAATTTATTTTAACTGAAATCCAAACGAATGTAAATGTAGTCCAAAAATCCTACTGCAGCAATCGCAAAATATAAAAAAAACTAGATGCAAAATGCGTACCATGACTTTTTCCGATTCTTGAGCATGTAACAACGGTTTAATTTCTTCAGGCGAATGTAAAATTACTCACGCGCGTCGGTTCCCCGCACGGAAAGCTACATAAAATTGACCCAGCCGGATGCATCGCGATTACTCTGATGATCAAGAATAAGCAGGGAGGCGGCTAGCTCCCAGGCATGCACGCGCATTACGGTTCAATGAAATGCCGATAAGGGAGGCGGCGGAACGGGAGGACATTCCGTGACCACGTTGCGGTGAGCGGACAAGTGATTCGCCCACAGTAATACGTATTCAATTCCCAAAACGTATTTCTCACGGCAGGTATGCGGCAGAAAATTGAAGTGCTACTGCTACCAATCGAATCTCCATTCTGTTTTTTAACAATTTATAATTGAGAAAATATTCTCAACATTTCTAGGGCTCGAAGACAGTTGTTTTATTAATCAAAATATAAACATAGTAATAATAGATACGTATATATAATATGTGTATATATATATATATATATATATATATATATATATAGTCTGACACAGGTACAAGTTGCGGATCAGTCTCCTGTCCCTCCAATCCATTCCTATTTTCTGCAATACACGCATTAATTTTTCTCAATTCACTCTATCAAACGCTTTTTGGAAATCTACGCAACAGGCAAATACGTCCTGATTGTATTCTATATTCCTCTTGATTAGTGAGCTCATTACCGTACCTCTTCTTTTCCTAAACCCAAACGTATATATATATATATATATATATATATATATATATATATATATATATATAACAGGCAAATACGTCCTGATTGTATTCTATATTCCTCTTGATTAGTGAGCTCATTACCGTACCTCTTCTCTTCCTAAACCCAAACGTATATATATATATATATATATATATATATATATATATAACAGGCAAATACGTCCTGATTGTATTCTATATTCCTCTTGATTAGTGAGCTCATTACCGTACCTCTTCTCTTCCTAAACGTATATATATATATATATATATATATATATATATATATATATATATATATACGTTTGGGTTTAGGAAGAGAAGAGGTACGGTAATGAGCTCACTAATCAAGAGGAATATAGAATACAATCAGGACGTATTTGCCTGTTGCGTAGATTTCCAAAAAGCGTTTGATAGAGTGAATTGAGAAAAATTAATGCGTGTATTGCAGAAAATAGGAATGGATTGGAGGGACAGGAGACTGATCCGCAACTTGTACCTGTGTCAGACTGCTCAGGTGCGAGTGGGGAACGGAGAGTCCGGATGGGCAGTGTTAGGAAGAGGTGTAAGGCAGGGTTGCCCATTGTCACCGGTACTGTTCAACGTATATGTGGAGGAAATGATTAAAGAGGCATGGGAAGAACTGGAGGTAGGAATGAAAGTCGGAGGGGAATTCGTAAAATCGGTTATTTTTGCTGATGACCAGGCATTAGTTGCTCAGCCAGCCAAGGGGTTGCAAGCATTGCGGATTGAATTGGAAGTTCAGTGCGATAAATATGGGATGAGAATCAATATTAATAAAACAAAGGTTATGCGATTTTCCTGAAAGAAAAAGGCTAAGCTAAATATTAAAATAGGCGTGGAAAAAATAGAGCAGGTAGAGCAGTTTACATATCTCGGAAGTGTTTCGGACCAATACGGTCAAAGTAGTAGGGACCTGAGGGGAAGAATTGCGCTAGGCAAGGAGGCTTTCTCAAGGAGGAGGGAGTTGATGACGGGGACGTTGAGTAGGGATGTTAAGACGAGACTCGTAAAAACTCTGATATGGAGCGTAGCGTAATGTACGGCGCAGAAACGTGGTCGCTAAAGCAGGAGGATAGACGTAGATTGGAGGCTTTTGAAATGTGGGTGTGGAGAAGAATGGAGAAGGTGAAATGGACCGAAAGGAAAACAAATGAGGAAGTACTGGAGATGGTGGGGGAGGAGAGGGGTTTGTTGAGAGAAATCATATGGAGGCAGGAAAAATGGATGAAAGGCGTATTGAGCGGTAGTGGAATGTTGAAGAGGGTAATAGAGGGGAGAATGTTGGGCAAGCGAAGAAAGGGCAGGAACAGGATAGGGATGTTGGACGGGATGAAGAGAGGAAAGAAGTACACAGAGATGAAGAGGGACCTGATGTAGATTAGGTTGCTGGACTGGGTCTTGTTTGGAGTTGCAAAATGTCTATTTGATAGTTGTGTCCATCCAAAAACCTACCTTAACCGGTAGATTACCTAATAATATATATATATATATATATAAACTTGGAAAAGACGCTCTCCGGCGACGCACAAACACACAAACACTAACACAAAAAACACTACACACATAGAAACATAAAAGAAGGACACTTACATTGGATATTTACGTTTCGACGGCACGGCCGTCGTCATCAGACGACGGCCGTGCCGTCGTCTGATATATATATATATATATATATATATATATATATATATATATATATATATATATATATATATATATATATATATATATACGTATATAATAGATACGTATGGATAGTAATAGGTATGTTTGTTTGCCGACGATTAAGTGATTTACAGAAATGTGCGTATTCTTGGGGACAAAGAAGCTTTGTCAGATGAACTAAATGTTATACAACACTGGTGCTACGCTTGGCGATTAGAATTAAGCCTAAAAAAGTGCGTAGTGATGCTTTTTTGGAAGAGGAGCAATTCCAACCCGAACGCTTACTGCATTAGGAACACAGAAATAGAAAATGTAGACTAAATTAAATACCTAGGCGTTACCCTCACTCACGACCTCTCCTTGGTGAAACACATACTAGGGGGAATATGTGGATAAACTAACAAAAAGTAAGCATTGATGATTAGAGAATTGGAGAAATGTGACGACAAGATTAAAAAGAAATCTCACCTTTCGCTGGTTAGGCCTCATATAGAATATGCTGCAAGAAAATGGGATCCTCACGAAATTGGATTAATTGCCGATTGGGATCGTATGAAATGTAGAGGAGCTAGATTTGTAAAACGTTGTTATGATAAACTTGCTAGCGTATCAAAAATATTAATGGAGTTAGACTGGGAATCAGTCATGAAGCGAAGGTTAAATGACAGATTGAAGCTATTGGATATATTGGAAGAACGTCTCTTTAGCAATGATATTGACAATGTATTATTAGCCCCATCGAAATACAGTAGGAGAGATCATGTAAATAAAATTAGAGAGAATTTTAGAACAGATAGATTTTTTAGATGTACATTTTCCCGCTAACTATAAGTGATCAGAATAACGTTGTCCGGCCGTGGTAGGGGAAAAATATTTTCGGTTGAAAGTAGTCTGGAGTGTAATCATACAAGCTCTGTCCCAAAAATATGTTGATCCTGTTGGGCTTGCTGTTTCCTAGGTAGACGGACGGATGGGCGGGCGGTGGTTTCTCTGGAAAGGTTCAAAGGAGAAGGGTCTCTGGAATGGCTGGAAGTCAGTGGTAGTTGGCTCAATTCCTTCACGGAGTGCGGATCGCCCTTTTGTTAAACCTTTTGTACTCTGCCACACACCCTAATGGGTGGTTTTCAGGGTTATATCTAATAAAAAATGTCTGTATAACTATAGATTTCATTATTTTAGGTGTGGTTCAGTTCAACAGTGTTAATAACCCAACTTTTCATTATTAATCTTTATATCCCAAATATTTCCAAACAGTATAAATGTGCATTACAGCTTATTAAAATTATCATCCTTAGTCTAGAGGCGTGATGTAAATAGTGCGAACACATTCCCGGTTTTTAGGTGGTTCCTCCAAATAATATGACAAATGAACCTGGCCTGGTGGTAGCTATTATAAATACCAGAAATTTAATCATGGAAAGTCTTTATAGTGTAAAATAGAAGTCAATTAAAAGTCAAATGTAAGGTGGATTTTCGTTAATCTGCATAACAGTGTTTTCATTGATTTCAAACTATCATATAACCGACTATTTTTTAGGCGGCTGCAACGGTCTCCCATTGAATCAGTCACTAAATTGATAGAGTCAAATTAAAAACACTATTAATCAAAGTATCTAAAATTTAACTATTATGTTCCCAGGAAATCTTAATTGAATAAATCGAATAGTGAATAAAATTAGCGGAACAAAGAGGGAGTCAAACGCAGAAGAATAACGTGTTTCGGGAGAGTGAATGCAGGACAAATGGAGTTTTTAGAAGTCTACAAAATATTGCAGTAGTGTTCAACGTCCGTCCTAAATCTACCTGTAATCGACTGAACACTAATTTTGATGATTTAGTTACATAAACTATTACTTTCCGTCGTAATCCACCAGAGAACTTCTGCTCAACTTGAACGTCTTTCTGTCCATGACATTCCCTTTTTCAGTTCGCAACCTCCACCCACCTGCATGCTGTTAATTTTTTTTCGTCCTTTTACCCGGCATGCCTCTCGCTAATACAGCTTTCAACTTAGCAATACCTCTCATGGCCTGCCCGTTTTCTTCCACCTTCGAAATTCCCCGAATAACTTCCTTTCTTCCCCCGAGATATCTATCACTTGTCTTCCCTCTCTGCGCGGCCTGGCTCCTCCCTCCCTCTCCATAACCAAGTCTCAAAAAAATTAATTCCACGCCCTCTTTCATTCAAGTGAACCATAAACCCCTTCGACCCTGCTCATCAGTGTATTTACTAACCTTTCCTTCTTTTCCTAACTTCAGAGTCTCTGCCACCACACCCCTGGCAACCCTTAGCTACGTATATCAACCCCACTGGCCTGATTACTACTACGCCATTTTCATGGGGAACAAACTGACTATGCTTTTGCTAACTGACTTAGCTGCGAATATTGAGAAAGGTAAGTATGATCTAAATTTCGTAGGTGCATGCTCATAATGTGGATGCAAGGGTCATAGATTTGAGGTTTCACCTGGTACTACGCAAGTCACGTCTAGGGTGTACGACAGGAGGTAATTCCATGCCAGGCAATCAACATCAAACCTAGGTGTTGCATGATTGTCAATTACCAATGAATCATGTTCAGCGATTCAAATATTCAGAATACTTTTAGCAACAGCCGTGTTTAACAAACTGCGGTGTGTAAGAAGAAAATACTTCCCTATGCATGATTGACGAGTTTCTGGTAAGAATGACAGAAAAATGAGGATTAGATGACTATTGACATTAATACCGTTGAAAAAGCAACCTGGGGTCCAATTTATGCAATAAATTAAATTTTTAATTTAACACTCACATTGAAACAACGACCAAAATATATTCTCCACAGATTTTTATTGGTTATACGCATTTCTCCATGTTATGGCATCATCAGGACAGAGGGTTTGATACACGCACGGAGTTTGGTCAAATGTGCATGACATTAAGGGTGGGGGTTTCCCGCGTAACTTAAATTTACATTATAGCTCTTTGCAAAGTCTCACCTTCGTTTTTATGCAATACGCATTTTACCAAACTCCATGCACAGACTGTACCTGATAATTTCATAACTTGGCGAAACGCGTCGTTGCAATAAAAATCTGTAGAAAATTACTGCTGCATGTGTGTTTTAAAATAAGTATTCAAAACGTCCACGAATTGAGACCAGGAGCATCTCGGTCTATCTGTAATTCATTGTTCGAAGAACTTCGCAAAACTACGCGAGCTCTTTTAGGTTCCATCGCATAAAAATAAATATTTAATATGAGTTACAATACCTCTCATTAAGTGATGTTGAATTCAGTATCCATCTCGTTATCAAAGAAATTGGACACATAAAAATAAAAAACGTTCGTAGAGAGATTTTTATTATTTTAAGGATTAAAGAATATAAAAACATACATTATAGTTTTACATTTTTAAGTTTCCAAAGGTTAAATTTATGAGAAAGCGCTTGAACTTAGGGAGTTCGGTCGCTCACGGTCTTTCGAGTAAATTTTGTATTGCACTGACTTCCCCACGCCTAAATTTTCACCTGAACTATACATTTTCCTCTCCAGTTATTAATTATTACCATCAGCCTTCATGCTCTCCCGAAATTCTATTTTTTCCCGTATATGCATTTTCTACTCACCCTAACTTTTCCCTCCTAATCCTCGTTGCTTCAATTTCTCTCACAGCCCTCCTCTCATCCCTGACAATAAGTTATGCTCCACCGCTTGATTGCATCAAAATCTTCATTCTCACATCAACATTTCATGCGCCTTTTATCCAACTACTTCAAGTGCCAGGTTTACACCATTCGCTCCTTTTGAACTTGTCTTCTTGATCTATTTTCACATGTCTGTCACCACTTGCCTCCTATTTAAGAGAAACTTGCTTTCCTAGGGATAATCTCCTAATTTCCCTGCTGCTCAATCTACCTCTCTTTAAAACACAACTGCCCTTCGCTGTCGAGTCGATCTGATCTAATATATGCTGATCTACTTTAAATTAGCAATAACGTAGTCTTTCCACTTCTCGAGAATCTTATTACTTTCCCTTTCTTATGATTAATCTTCATGTCACAAATAGCGCATTGAGGTTGCGATGAACCTAGTAATAAATTAAATTCTTTGACTAAATATCCAAATTAATAGCAACTGTCGGTAACGAATAACTCGTCTTACTCACTTTCTAATTACTGCCATCACGACTCACTCTTACCTCCGCCGCCCTTACTTAACTTGCCGCAAAGGCGTCAGCTGTTACTCGCCTCTCTCTAAACATGAAACGATTTTCGCTTACGTTGGAGTTTGTAATATTTTATTGTATAGGTAATCCTCACTGCTAACATTGCAGCATGTAAAAATTAATATAAGGTCCAATTGTGAAAACCCACGTCCTCTATCGGGAAGGGGATTAAAACCAATCTGATGAAATTTTCTGAGCGAACTCCTCCCTCTTTAATTCTGAATAGAGTTCAACATCTTTTTTCGATCCCATTTTTCGATAGTGTCTTTAAAAATTCTAAGGGTGAATTATGGGTTTCCGTTTTCTGTATTCGCTTTCGTTTCCAGCTAACTTTTCTTATCTTAACTCGCTGCCTTCTCTCGTGTTGTCAGTATATCTATTCCTCTTGCTGCCAAGTGATGGTTCTCTTATAGCGCGTCCACTTGTCCCTGAGCCTGGAATTCCTCCATGCCATCGTAGTACTGCCATCGTACTCTTTCCTCCAAGTTTCTTTGGTTGTGTTGGGTTCTCGACTGAGTTTATTGTTTATTAACCTTCACTTTCACCCCAAATCCGTTTAAGGGTTTTTCCGCCTCCTACTTTTTGTGCTCCATATAATCTCTCCCGTAATCCACGATTTCCTATATCTATCGTACTTGTATTTGCCTCTTGTCTCTGGAGCTCTTTATTCCCCGCTGATGTATGGTCAACCACACTTCCTCTAACGTTTCCATCCTTTTATGTTTTCATTAGCGTTACTTGGTATTTCCCCTATCGCCATTACGTTTAGTCTTTAAAATGCGCCCTCGTAATCTCCAATCCGTGCTAATCATTTGAATTTCAAACAACAACCTATTACCTATAAATTATGCTGCATCCGCCAGTATTTTTTGCGCTTAGTATGTATGTTTTGAATGGATAAACTTACTTTAGGCTTTAGACTATTTAAGACAGGTAGGTAAACGCCCTAAGGCTAAGAGCATAAAAACTTCCAACGGATTTTCTCTGTGAAATTTTGACCAATTGGTATCTAGATGACAAGCTGAATATCGACTCATGCAAATCTCTGTGGGCCCCCGAGCCACCAGCAACGTCCGGTAAGAGAGAAAAAAACAGTTTCCAGCTTAAAATAGTTTTGCGAATGGCTTTTTTCGTTTGACAATGCTCGTTCATATGAGCGGGAAAAAAAGACACCGTCATAGAAAAAGCCTGTGAGGGCTTAATGTATACGGCGAAAGTTTTTATGATGCACCGGCCACGTCGGATATTTCCGAATATCAACGTTTTTATTTGTGGAGAATCTTTTTTGTTGTACGCATATGCGAGCTTACATTTGGGGCGAAAACGTCTGGGGGAGGGGTGTGAGAGGTGGGGAGAGAGGGGGGAGGGGGTTTAAGGCAATGGGAGGGGGCAGGAGTTGAGGCTGGGATCGGGGAGGAGGGGGAGGAAATTTGGGACCCAGGACAGGGAGTGAGTGATGAGCAAGACCGACGCGCAGACAGACGGACGGGCCGGACGATTCCAACCACGCCATGGGTGCAGGGGACGACGACACCCTCTCCCCTTTGCACCCCTTTCGATATATCTCAACCGAATGTAGGCCATCGTCGCCGATGGTGCTGCCAATATGTTCATTCGAGTGCGAGAATGCCTCTTCCACCCCTCCCCCCCATCGTCTGCCCCCTCCACCCCTCCCCCCCATCGTCTACCCCCTCCATGCCCCCGCCCCGGCCCCTTCCCCCGCGTCCCCGAATGCCGAAACGGGCGCCGATAACAATAGAGTGGGCAGGGGAGAGGAGGGACCAGCGTGCATCCCGTCGCGCCCGAATTACACTTCCCCCTCTCGACCGCCAAATATTCGTCCTTCGGAATTTCAGTCTCGCGACCATGAACGCATGCATGATGCACGTCTGACCGGATCGTGTGCGTATGTCGGAACCTCTGCTCCTGAAACCATGCGAGACATTAAATCCGCTCTTATTGACCGCGGAATCTTGTGATGCCTGGCGCAAACACGTATCACCGAAAGGGCCTCGAGGTTGCGCCTTCATTCTTTTTCTAATGATTGCCCGAGTGTACCCACGCAAAAACCTCTCCTACTTGATTCGGTCTCGACCACCTGGGTCAGTGAGTGCTTTACCGAACTGTTAGAAGCGAACAAGTTAACTCTCGAGCTTATTGAAACTCGCCGCCGGGCGTACGAGAATTCGTTTGACGTGAATTATTTCACTTTCTCATTGATTTTCGATCGCCAATAGGTTTTGCGACTCGATAAAATGTGCACACAGTGCGCATGTGCAGTTGAGATATGGTATATCCAGGGTCCTCGGTTAAAGTTTTCACGAACGGGATGAAAGTGTGCCGGTTTCGATTGGTCAGAAAAAAGTAGAAAATTAATGAGGTGTTATATGTTTCCATGTGTCTGCGTTTGTAATGCGTCTGTAAATGTCCTTCATTTGTAAATGGCACATTACATTAACTAATGAGAAAACAAATCAGCGCAACAGGTGATTCAAAAATAAATGATGAATCTTTACCAATACGAAGTCAAAAATTAAGATAAGTCTCAAAGCAAAGTGTCCAAACAGCACGTGATACATTTGTCCTGAGATTAAAACGTGGAATGCGATTGTTGACTGCTTCGAAAACGGCCGGTGGGTATAAAACGATCAAAATTCAAGTCCTTGATTTTCAATATAAAATACACTTCGAGGTTTAATATTTGTTCCGATACGGCTGCCATTTTTCCTTTATGCTATGTACCCATGGGTTTCCAAGTTGACCAGGAATACTATATACCGGCATTCCCTTTCGGACCAGACAGGGATTCTCCATTGCTTTTTTTAATACGTGAAAATGTGTACAGAAAAAAATCAGACAAATTACTTGCACAGAAATTTAATTCGTAAATAACCACTAAAAAAAGTCTGTGTGGCAATTTAATGCAATTTTGTCAAATGCATGAATCGCTAATGCTCATTTATGTAGGGTGATGTTAGAAACCTCACGGAGAATTTGGAGTACGCTTGCGACGTTCATGGCTAGGTAGACTTTTTATCTATGATTAGGAGCTCTGGTGAAAACTCCTAGCCTTGAAGGGCGTTCGCACTTCAACCTCATCTCCGTTGCTGTATATATTTGAACGTCTTGGAAACTTTAACTTTTGGCAGCACAATCCGGAAGAGTTCCCACGAAGTGCATGTTAATCAGTTTCTTGAGCTGCGCACCTCAGATTATGCGTCATTGTTTAACGTCGTTTGCTCCCCTTGAACGATTTTTTGCAGTCAATGGGGTATTCTCTATCCTCACCAATCAGCCACCATCCCAAGTTACTTACTGATTTTTATTTTATTTCAGAATGTAATTTGAAAATCCAGGTGGAAAGGTACTGTTAAATCAATCAATATTTGAATTATACAGTGGTAACAAAAATTAATATTCACAGTTACAAAAACATAGTTAGCCAAATCAATAATTTGATGCAAGTCCGATAAAGACATGAGAATAAAAAGTAATTCAGTCTAAGTATTTGGTCATTCCCTTCTTGAAGCTCCTGACGTTTACATGAAAATATTTTAAAATTTTTCCACGTGATATGCTCTAATCCTTTATGCCTTATTTAGGAAGGAGTCCTTACTCATGTCGCATCTTTGAGTGAGGCATTTTAGTTTGTGTATGATTTCCACTTCCTCTGTAACAGCCAGCTATTGTTCACCCTTTGACGTCTCCCCATGCCCCATTCCTCCCCTCCCGTATAATTCAAAACTTTTCCTCAGCCTTCCAATTATCCATCTCTTTTTTAATCTATCACATCGCAATTGCCTCATCTTGCCACTTACGCTATCTTCCCTTTTGAATTTACCTATATTGTGCCAACTCATTAGAGCTTTTTCATCTCTCTCGTTTGGGCAACAGTTTTTGCTAATGTCTTCCCTTCTTATTTTGGTAACCTTAATACCCTCAATTCTCCAACTAAGCTATTTGAGATTTGCCACTGAGCTCAAATGTCGATATTGCTAGGATTTCAGGATAATGCATAGCCTCTTAACATGCATGTTATTATATCCAAATATCTGCTTCAAATAGCAAATTCTCTCAGCTACCTCTCGTTCTTTTAGCTGTAATTATTTTATTCGTAAAATAGCTATTATTTTTTAAATAATTTTTTTGCTTTTATACTGAAAATTAATGAAAATATATTGCATGTAATCAAAAAGTTAAGCTCTTGATTTAGAAGAAATCCCGGTTCAGAAAACTAAACTACGTTGCAAATGATTATTAAATTACATAAAAAAATTAATGTTATCGAGTCACAGAGAGGGCATCATAAAAAGGCCATAAATTTGCCGCCGTTTCATTTTTTGAGAGCATTTTGCAGGGATAGTGGTCCTTGTCGCAGGTGTTTATTATATTTGGTCGAGTTTTTTAAAGTACTCGATGTGTTTCGTGTTTTAAGGATATCAATGATTTGACTTCATCTTACGAGGTACGAAAGTGACTGAGTACAAGTCAATTACTCGTAAGTGATTGTAAATGCCATAATTATATTTTATAAGGTTTCCGGAAAAAATCAACAGAAGTAAATTGAACAAGTGGACGAGAGAAAATAACAGGATGCAAAACTTTTAATACCAACTACCTCAGTGAATGAAATTGAAAAATTTTGAGCATCGCAAATTTTAGCTATTTTAAGCCTGATCGTCCGAAGACACTTTCGCTGACGACCGGGCGTGTGGTATGGAGAACGTTCCAAACTTAGCAATCGAGTGGTTTTAGTGGCGCGATCGCATCCGGCGAAAGAATAAAAGGACGGAGGATGAATGACGGGTCTCTTCGACAGTCTTCAGGTTGGATTCCGGTGGCGTGTGGCAAGAAAGAAAGTCGCAAAAAATTATTTCATGTGGAGGGAGGGAGGAAGATGGGATGGGTGGGAGATTAGCCACTTTGTCACCAGCCTAGTTAAACTGTGCTAGATTAGACCCCCCAAAGCCGTTTTTCTCCGGATTCTCCTCCCCCCACTCCTCCCGTTTAATCCTCCCTCCTCCTCCAATTGCGAGCAAGTAATCCTTGAACTGAGGAAATGACTCTTCAAGAGCAAAGCGCTTCACTCAGCACCGTTACCACTCACCCTCTCTATCTCACACACACACAGATGCACACATCCCGACCGCTAATCTTAAAATGCCTCCACGTGCTCTCGCCGACGAAAGGAAGATCGGCCGGGAACAATGGGAGGCAGAGAGAGAGAGAATCGCCGCGTCGACGAGAAAAAGAAGCATTGCTCCTGTTACGACGCCCTGGAAAATTCCTCCGCCCCGAACCCCGCAATGTGGCTAGACTAATTCGCTCATCACCTGCAAGTCACGTGAAAGCTTTATATTCAAACGTCGTGGATAAAATTAAAGTCAAACTATTGTTAAGAGAACGCTCTACAGATCACATGAATATTAAGCGAGTCATTTGGAACGGAAAATAAAAGGGAAGCTGGGGGCGGCAGATGACAATATGACGGGAGCCGTGGCCGCATTCACCCGGTCATTCGTCCTGTCCGCCTGGATATTTCGGCGATGGCATTTTAATGGAAGGTAATCGTAATGTATTTACATAATTTCAAAAAGATAGCTACCGTTTCGCATTTTCAGCCTGCAGCCTTCGGTAGTGCAAGAGTAACTATGAAAAGAGCAAGCTAAAGACTTTTCTATTCTAACCAATTTCCTTTTAGATACAAAAAAATGATAAGAGTATAACTCCATTGTATTTAGTTTAATGGCAAGTAAGTGTTTATCAGAAAGTAAAACTCCAAAGTAAGTATTTATGGGTATTAATTAAGGATAGTGCTTGTCAAGACAACCAACAAACAACCAAAAGATTTTCACTGCGCACGAGCTGAGTATCAATCTTTTTCATATCCATTAAGGAATGCAACACGAGTATTTTCTCCCTTGAAAATTGCATATCCATTTGTTAGCGCCATTTGACCTCTCCGCGTTCAACAGTTAGCACGATCGTCGAATAAAATCCATAGAATGGATGCGGCTCTCATATGATTTGGCGGTCACTCGAGGTCACTCGTATATTTAGTGCAAAATGCCGAAATTCCATCTGGCGCGATTGTGGACTTTTCGGAAATACGAGGGCTGTCCAGAAAGTAACCACCGTTATGCTATAAAAATACACTGGAATCGATACAGAAAATGTATTATTATACACCTCAAAACTGCACATATCTACTTTTTCCCCACATACTCGCTAAACAGAATTAAGCATTTACCATATCTCTGAACTAGTTCTCAAATTCCTTCAACATAAAATTCTGCCACGTGAGATGGCAGCCAATTGATGACGCCATCTTGGAATTCCTCCTCGAGACGATCACAAAACTTGCAGTAGCCTAAATAAATTTTAAGTTAGAATTACATGTAATAGACTCCTAAAACTCTGTGAAAAACTTTAAAAGGAACTCGGATATCACAAAACGATATTTGGACGAACTTTTTCATCAATTTTCTGGAGCAGTTCACAGTTCAATCCAGACGGACGGCCAGTTCTGTCGTTATAATGTACATTAGCCTCTTCACTCTTAAACGGACGACACCACCGACGCACAGCACTATCACTCATTACTTAGTCCGTGCACAGCACAGATTTCCCGATGAATTCTAGCAGCTCTAATGTTTTTTGTCCGTAGAAACCTTATCATTATTCGGATTTCACATTTGGTGGGATTTCCAATTGTATTATTCATTTTGACTCGCTACTGTAAACAAATGAAGAGCGTTGCGCTTTCCAAACACTGCATTTTGAGGCACATTGCCCTAGTGTGTGTGTTAATACAGCAAACATTCGGCTTTCCCCACAACTTCGCACAGTGCTACACGCAAATGGAAGCTACTTTCTGGACGACCCCCGCATGTTTGGTGTTTGCTTCACGATCCGCTTGATAGAAACTTCTAATGGAACCTGTGACTATTAGAATGGCTTAATAATTAACGGTTTAAATTAATCCCTTAGAACGATAATATTTTAATCTTAGCTAACGACTATTGTGAGTCGTAAGTTGAAATGACATGTAAATTGACTCGTAGCTAGAGTAACGACATCCAGATTTAGTTCACTGATATATCAGTGATATCATCTACTTCAAACGGAAGTAACCCGAGAGGACGTTAGTTTAACGTCCCGTTTAACGGTGGGTGTTCTTTCTCGAAGTTCCTACGCACGGATGTCGAAACCAAAGTCGATAAGATACTAAGCAAAACTCGACGTTGTCCACCATCGGAACAGGGCCTTCCACGTGCGTATGGTCATCCGATGGTCGTTGCACGTTTCGTTGGCGAGTGGCCATCTCTACCTATAACTGGCCCTTGACATAAGAAAAAACAATATATGGATTAAATCTATTCCAACGTGGTTTTTAAGGTGGATTCTGAACATCAAATGGACACATTAAGTGAGAAAAAAGGAAGGAAAAAGAATAAACCATTTGGACTGAGTTGCAGTGAGAATGACCAACCTGCCAATGGAGAACATTCTGAATGAATTATTTGGCAAATTCATGTGAAATGATATTTTTTCCGCCAATCCTTAGAATTTGTTACTTGCACAAAATATTTTAACACAAGCGGCCTCATAAACACCTAAAAAAATAGTACTTAATTGTAGCGAGCTGTTTTCTGGTAGTGATACGTAAAGTTAGCATTTGCAAATGGTACACTTTTGTCGCTGAATCAAACTAAAGTGCACGTTTGATAATATCACTAAAGAAACACAATGAGTCGTCACCTCTCAAAGTGATGCAATGGGAGCTTTCCCTACGATAACCTTTACGATAGTGTGCCCTTCCCGTGCGCTATTCCCAATTTCCATCAGTGTATTCAACGCGAATTTACAACTCTTGCCGCATAACACGTCTATTTCACTAAATTCCCGAAACTGTAAACTGCAACTGTGCAATTGAGTGTCGCCGTTCTGATCGTACACGATTGTCTCAATCGCCTACAAAGTTTGCTAAAATTATTCAAGGTTAATTAACAAACTTGCAGAACTCAGTATTCCCCTATACTTTACGTTTAATCCTGTACTGTAAAATGGGCAGAAAGAGCAATAGGTTAAATCGACTATTGAAAGAGCTATTTCAAAGTAATCCCGACAGTTAAAACATAATCTAACCATATCAGAGGAGAAAATAGTTTGGTCTTCCACGTATATTTGTAATATATGTGGAAGAACAAAGTATTTTCTTTTCCAATATGAATCGCTTCCACAAAGTCACGCCTCAAACCATTCTAGTCTAACCATGATTTTCTAATCTTGGCCCGGAACCCAAGGATATGCCTTAAGAGGCAACTCACGGCGACTGAAATATGAACGTGCACGTGAAATATGAATGATAAACCTCACCAGACGTAGGCCACGGAGTCTCCTCATGAGCTAACTGATGCCAACTGCAATATGAATGCATATATGAAAAATAAATCACAAGTTTCTTTAGGCGTCGGAATGAAGCTTTTTTTTTCTCAATTTCTCAAACACGGCCGGACATTAAGAATTAATGTTCTAACATATAACCAAGAGACTTAAATGATTTAAATATGTTTAAAACCGTTATGACTTTCAAGGCATGTGTACAGGTATGAGTTAATTGTTTATATATATATAAAAAATATAAATAAAATAATATATATATATATATATATATAAAGTTTTAAACGAAGGAGCAAGATGGCGTAAGCTACCAGAAATATGGAAAAACACGTTTGAAAATGGCTAACGCCTCCCCGCTCCTTCGTTTGAATTATTATTCATGTATGTGGGACTCTATAGAGTGGAATAGTAAACTTACGGACAAAAATACAAATAGAAAACAAAGGATTACGCGAATAAATATTTGTAGATTGAGCAAATAATATTTTCCGTGCAGTCATTCGTGTACCGAGTCAATCTCCTTTTCGAATGACGCAATTTTTTGCACGTATTTCCATAAACCTTAATTCTCAATAAATTTCCCTGATTTAGACGACCTTGTCCGTCCGTTGGCCGGGTGACGTCGCAGGGGCAATGTAGCAAAAGGGGGCAGTGTGCCGAAGGACAATGACTCATTAGTTGTTTGCTTGCCGGCTAGAGGCCTCTGCGCGCCAGGCAAACATCACGCTCCAACACCTCTCTGTAGCGGAGCTGAGTTTACGTTCGTCGGACGCCCGAATCGACTGCCAAACAAGCCGTCTCCGCCTCAATGACGGGCAAAAACGTGCACTCACTAAATGCTTTGGCCAACAGAGCTTGCAGTTGCGGCAGTGATACTTGGCGTAAACACTTTCAGGACAAAGATCTCCAGCTATCATAAGAAATACGCCTAGTAGCGAAAAGCAGCGTCCTTCTCGTCATTTTGATATAATTCCAACACATGAGCAGTGAAAACGTCACGCGTCTCTGGGATACAATTTATTTCGAGGATGAAGTCACATTTACGCCAAGGATATATCGAGAACTAATTGAAATTTATAGTATTTCAACAGTTTCGCCAGAGTCGGCTTTTCGGAATACATATTTGTCAATTAGTAACTGTAATTTCTTACGCAATTTTTATTTTACCCGATCGATTTCAACATCATGGCGTCATTTTCACCTAAAAATATACCTTGACAATGACAAACAATGCTTAGGAGATACCTGTGACTTTGAAATCGATCGAAAAATGAAAACTATGGAAAATCAAAGCGCCTATTTGCCAACAATAAAATGAATATATAACCACTGACTGCACAATCCATTCCCCAGACTAGTGGCTCGAAGCGATGTCAGATCACTCACAGTTTTGTTTTGATCATTTATAAGATTGATAAAAGTTTGAAGAGATGGAATCAATACCTCAAGGTACCAAGTGATATTTCTCTAGCTTTTACAGGGAATTCATGTCTTAGAAAAGACTTGGAAAACCTTTGATTTCCCTTTTCCAAGTTTTAGCCTTTCCACGATTCCCTCTGCTAAATACCTGTTAACAATATATAATTCTTAGTCATTACACTTGAAAAACCATTGAAAACCCTGTTTTTATTCACCCTAATAAGCATCTTTAAAATATCGACGTAGGCCACGTATTAAGAGGCTGGGAGTCGAAATGAAAATAGAGTTGGCAATTATCGAAGTCAGATAAGAGGATGATCAAGCAACTTAAGGATTTCAATAGCAATGAGAAAATTGAATAATCTATAGCATGTATTTACAGCACTAAAAATGTACGCAAGAAAATCTTCAATGCGTAGACGGATTATGTTATCAACGATCGAAGTTATGAGGCAGAAATTGGACCGAGTGGAAACGTAATATCAGGATAGAAAGGGATCTTTGGACGCGTCTATATGTTGATTAAAAGACTGCGATAGGACCAACACAATTCACAAAATGTAAGAGAAAGTCTGGAAGAGATAACTTAAGAAATAAATGTAAAGATAGGTGATGGCTTTTACATAGGAGGAGTTCGATGGTTCGAGGAGTTGAATGGTTCTGAAAATTGGGTTTAAAGAATTGACTGAGGTTGCAGGACCATTAAAATATCTTTATGGACCACGATATCGAAAATAAGTTTAAGATAGGGTAAGAGAAATGAAAAGGAATTGAGTACAGCAGAGGAAAAGGAGAAGCCGTAAGAAAGGCTCCCAGTATTTTTGTTTACATTGATTCACGATCGTAGCTACGTTCCTTGTACATTTAGATTGTACAAGATATTGAGTAATGAAAGTAAAAGACTGAAAATAGGAACTTTTTGAGTAAGCACAGAAAAGTTCAGGAAAAATAATAGGCTTCTTGGGAAGCATATAGACGCGAAAACACAAATTATGCAGGGCATTATATGGCATAAAATCGACATTTTATATTTAAGAAAACTAAAGTAAAGAAAGACCTACCCCATATACGCTTGACTTCGTCCGATTAACTTTACGTGGGGGTAACGTTTTTAAGTAATAATTGCTAAGAAATAACCTATATATCTTGATCAAATTTATTCTCCATGTTAATTGATTCTTAGGTGCATAATGATGTAAATTACAACAATTAATGTTCAATTGATTTGTTACAGGAAACCGCAGATTGAAGTTACTTGCAGTATGGAGAATATAGGGGCTCAAAGTGTGATGAAGTTCCTTCATTTGAAAGGTCCGGTAAATGGAATGATGGCTGTTTTCATGGAAATGGCTCGTTATACAGGTTATATATATATCCCCGTTTACTCGTCATATACATCTGTATGACTGAGGTGGAAAAGGAATTTCCAAACTGACCGCATGCCTCTCACAGGCGATCCAAGAAGTGGAAGACCATCACTCACGGATGATGCTGCCACAGTGAAGAAAGTGGAGGACTTATTATCCCTATATTAGACCGCAGAACAACCATCCAAATGATCATGGATGAGACTGATCTTAGTTACGGCAGTGTGTGTGGTAAATTATTCTCGAAGAACTGCACATATCAAATGTGTCGGCAAGCTGGGGCCCACGAATAAGACGAATTACTGACTCGTTTCCAGCAAAAAACACAGCGCGATCGGCAAATATAGCTTTGAAAATTTGCCCCAATGACCTTATTCTATCTCACCCCAAAGATATTTTTCTTATTGCCAGAATTAAAGGAAAAATTATTAATTGGATTAGAGACCTCTTGTTAAATCGCAAACAAATAGTAGTCATCGATGGGTTGTGCTCAACGGATAGAGGTATAACTTCGGGCGTCCCCCATGGAAGTGTAATAGGGCCACTTCTATTCTTAATATACATTAATGACCTAAGCGCACACGTTAGTAGCAATCTCAGTTTATTTGCTGACGACATGGAGGTATAAAAGGAAATAAGGAGCAAACTAGATCGCGAGCTACTCTCTTGAGACTTAGACACAATCTCGGATTGCTGCGAGAATGGGGGAATAATGCTTAATGTAGACAAATGTGGGGTTTTGAACTTTTGGAACAAAGGAAGTGGCGAACAGGACATAAACTACAAAATAGATGGTTCAATACTAACTACGGCCAAGGAAGTTAAATATTTGGGGGTTGTTCTAACCCCACGCCTCTCATGGGGAGCACATATTACATCAGGACAATATGCGGATCCGCTTTAAAGAAACTAGGCTTCATTAAACGGGTGGTGGGGAAATGTAGTGAGAAAGTTAAAGAGAGATATTATTTTGCTCTAGTAAGATCTCCTTTGAAATATGCCGCGAGCATTTGGGATTCTTGGGAGAAAATCTGGCAAAAAGATTTAGATAAAGTTCAGAGAAAATCTGCCCGATTAATTAAAAATTGTTATAATAAGAACACAAGTGTGACAGGTCTCCCATAGGATTTAGGCTGGGAGCCACTTGAAATACGAAGAGAACAAGCGAGACTTAGACTTCAACAAAGATTCAGAGCCAACGAGTTTAATGATGACACTGAAGGAATTATAATGGCCCCACACTACTCAGGTAGATCAGACCACAAAGATAAAATAAGGGAGATAGATTCAAATACTCATTCTTTGCCAGAACAATAAGAAATCATAATAGTAAGAAACCGAAGTCATTTTAAAAATTTTAAAACATTTAATTTACAAGTCGGAACAAAATTAAGCATTGCAAAGATGTTAGATGTATCGATAGATGGATGTGTATGTCAGTTGGTAGTTTGTTGTTTGCATGTGTGTGGGTCTTAAGGGTTTTTGCACGAAGGGATATAATTTTTATTTGTGGATTGTATAAATTTGTGGCTTTTGCATGCGGGTTTTTTTCTTTCTTATTTACGGGTGGTGCCCTAACACCCCCCGCCACACGCCCTTGCGGCGGCTTACGGGGTATTAAGTAGATGCAAATGTAGTTGTACCAAAAAAAACCACTGCGGGGCGGAGATTTGACAAAACAAATTCTGTAATGCAAGAAGTGGAACAAATGTTCTCGACTCAATCTACTGAGTTCTACAATGACTACCTTCGAAAGGTTGAGAAAGGCTGGGAGATATATATGCACAATTCTGGATGGTAACTATTTAGATAAGTCTTAGGAATAGCAAACGAAAATTAAGTTTCTACCTCGGTTATTTTTAGCAATAATTATAAATTTACGATACCTCCCCGTACAAATGTGTTACAAATTCAAATCAGCAATCATTTCGAAAGCCCAATAACGCGAAAACTTTTTTTTAACAACTGATAGGGTTACATAACTATATTCGGGATTGAATCCCAGAATTTCAGTCTCAAACGGGAACACTTTCTTTCGCCCAACCGTGACGCCTTTGAAACTCCTTAAAAAAAACTCTCCCATTTGGATCATGCCGACGGCGGGTAGTTTTACACCGACAGACAGTTACACGATGAAAATGGGAATTTCCCTCATTTCCCGTCGTCTCCCGCTGGAATCCCGCAATTTCAATTCCAAAATCAAATTTCACCCGAATCCCCTAATAAAGTCCCCGTGGACGTATGTCATTGACTTCCAATTTAACCCGCCTCGTAAACTCATTCAGTCCCTTATTACTTTCCCCCTTAAATTTGATAAGGTTAAAATCCATTCCTCCATAACTCACTTAGGCCCAACCCTCGATCTCTTCGAACTTTTCCCAATAAATCGCACAAACAATACAAGCAACTTGCTTTTTCCCGCCATCCTCCCTCTCCAACTCGATTATTTTATTCGCAAAAAACCCGCGATGCAGGGCAATGAAGAATGCAGACCAGAGAATTCGCACATTTGCATATTTGAACGTTTTTCATGTTGGAAGGCGAACAAAAAAGTCAGAAAGAAAAACTGAATTACTTTCAATTTCCTATCAGAAACGTGAGGTCATACAGGAAATAAATGATATGGAGAAAAAGCTACCTCCGAAAAACTCCACCTTCGCCCTCTTTAACCCCATTGAGCAATATAAAACAATCTTCCAGAAAGCAGCAATCATAAAATAAAACAAGACCCCTCACTTAGGGACTCACCTGTTTTGGGTAACGCTGAGGAGAGTACTCGTCATGCATGGTGGGTCGGCAGAACGGCAGGAACGCCGAAGAAGCTCCATCAAACCTGACAAAACAAACATTTTTTAAAAAGATCTCTGAGAATTAGTAAGTTCATTCTTTTCTAAAGTGATATTTAAAAAAGATATGCAATTATCTGCCACAGAGTGAGAAGTAGTTGAAATAATTAACAAAACACAAGAAATTGATCAGTTTTAAGATGGTTATTAATAATAATTACAGTCAGATATTCGATAAAATCGTTCAATCATAATGACAAAATATTCACGCTAAAAATAACATTTATCTTTGGGTATTTCGAATAGAAAGTAATAAGCTAGAAATAACATGTAAGGCCGAAAATTACATTTTTTATTGTTTTTATATTAACTGAAAAAAAGCTAAGCATAAGGTTTATTTATTTATAATTTCTTGTTTATTATGACATGCTCTTGACAGTCAGCAGCACAGCAACAGGTTCTCTTGGTGGGAATCCTTGGGTTTCTAAAGGACATGAACATTAAACACTTTCATTCCCTTTGGAATTTCGTTAAAGTGAAAGTCTAAATGAAAACGACTATTGATTCCGGCTGTCCTTTGAGGAAATATTAAGTTCTAAAATAAAATGAGGGTTAATTTTATTTTTTATCTTTTTTGTTTGCTTCCGAATCAGGTTTCAAATTTTTCATGTCATTTTTATAACAGACAACGGTTTTCTTCAGCACTGAAGAGATTCTAGAGGAAGAGTGAGAGAAGAGCCTGCGGGAAAGGGGTTTACAGGGTGGAAAGAGGGGAGGGTGGGAGTGGGGGACTTTGATATTGGAGAAGATTGAAATTATAACATTCTCCTCCTTTCACCACTTATTTGGAGTTATAAAAGGATGTGATTCTCAATGCGAAATTTATTTGCGCTTCAAAACAAATTCATTGTTGATATGTAACGGAATTTAACTTTTAAAATTGACCTGTCGCACACAAAAGACTTATGCAAATGAAAATTTTATCATTCAAAAGCATTAAGGTCTTGTACCGGATTGATAATCCAGATTTAACAGATAAATAACTGGGATATTTCCCAAGGATAAGATACAATAATCATGGCGGATCGTGGAAAATTTCACTTTTGCCCTCAACACTTCGCCCTCGATGAAATGCCCGTTACCTTTGCTTTCCTTGGAAATTGATGCAAAGTCTGCTGCGTTATAGTTGACCCGGAAATTTATCCATCCACGCTTATAATCAAACTAAAAATCTCTACCTAAACACACTCGATTTTTCAAATTGTTTTTGGTAACTATGCATTTGTACGTGCAGTACATTTAATGAGTTTATATAGATAGCTTCTAAGATCAATTGGAATTTAATTCTATTTATAAAACTAAATTTAACCTACTGCAGTCTTCGAACAGTCCGTTATCACTGTTTCTAAAGCACACCTGGCGTCTAGCACCAAGTAGCGAAGGATTTTAAAACATTCACTTCAATGTCTTGGAAACCCTTCTAAATGGGAAAGAATGTTGCTTAGTGATGCATTAATCGGTCACGTACATACGCCGGATCAAAGGATCCTTCGGTGAAGATATCATACTATAACTCTGAAGTACTCATGTTGAAATATCATGAACAAGATAATGAGTCATTTCATAAAAACTACTCTAAGTAAGATCATTGCACCAAAATGATGAACAATAGATTAGAGAGGTGAACTGCTAGAATCTAAAGGTTTAAAGTTTCGTTTTTTTCCTATAACAATTAGAGATCAAATGAAATTATCAATGAAAACACATCAGGTATACTATTTTCCTAGCATGGTAGTGTATTTTTGAGCAATTTTTCTTTCCAACTTTTTTCCATTATAGTCATTTCTAGCATTTCAAATTTTATGGGCAGTTACAAATTAGATGTTTATGGCATTTAACGCTAGTTGTAAGAATTATTTTACCCTTTCTAACATGTGTTTGCATTTCTCATCCTTCCTTTCATTTAACTCCCTCCACAACCTGTGGAGGTGACTGCAATGCAAAACGTCTTATTAAAATTCCTACGAACTCTGCCGTATAAATATGTAATTCATGTCCGTATTTTGCATTTTAAAGAAACAGTGAGAATTAAGAAGTGGAAAATTATACTATGGCAGGATGCATCAAACATTGCGGATATATAGGCTTTATTATTAGGTAATCTACCGGTTAAGGTAGGTTTTTGGATGAGAAAAACTACCAAATACGTAATTATTTTGTGATTCCTATCGAAACACAATCCAGCAACCTACTCTACATTATGTCTCTCTTCATCTCTGTGTACTTCTTTCCTCACTCCATCCCGTCCAAAATCCCTATCCCGTTCCTGCCCTTTCCTCGTTTGCCTAACATTCTCCCTCTATTACCTTCTTCAACATCCCCCTGCCGCTAAATACGCCTTTCACCGATATTTCCTGCCTCCATAGGATATCTCCCAACAAACCCCTTTCCTCACCCACCATCCCTAGTGCTTCTTCATTTGTTTTCCTTTCGGTCCATTTCACCTTCACCATTCTTATATAGGCTTTATGAGAGGCATATTGATTTTCAAATTAAGAAATTACACTGTCTAGCACAGCTAAAAATGTGCTTGCTTATTAATCACCTAAATACTTCACTTTCCTGTTTGGATGTGTATACCTCGCCGAAAAGTAATTCTATTCTTGTCAGTAACTAAAAACAGAAGGGCCCAGTATTTTAACAGAACGAGAGGAAAATCAACCTGATGTCTGTTCGTAAGATCTGAATGTCTTAGGCCTAAAAATCAATCATTTTTCAGAATTTAAATAAATGTAGGCATTTAATTCTATAAATAATTACTCGCAGTCATTAATTTAACAGAAGCTTGTTTAAATTCTTTTTTTTGGTAATAAAGAAGACTCAGAAAATGGAAGCTAAAACGTTTTTCATTCCATTTAACTTAAGAATAATGAGATGAAGATCAGATCATTGAGGCTTAGAGCTAGCTTATTTTAGGACGATGTCGAGGAAAGGGAAATTATTTAATATGAACCGTGAAATGGAGAAGCCATTCATATCTCAGAGACGAACTGATATGAAAACTAAATGTGATTACTGCAGTCGTTCCTACGGGGTAACTAGTCAGTGGCAGGTAGGAGAATCAAAGAGAGCTTATATTTGCTCTACAAAGGAATTTATCCAGCAGCTTTGCCGTTTCTGATTACACCCACCTTTTCCAGTAAAATACTCCAGAAAAACCAATTCTTTTAAGCAAATTACTCTTTATATATTTACTATTTTTAACCTAGCAAACCTAAATTTTTCACATTAGAGAAAAACATGAACATTTTCTTGGTAGATCATTACCACCTATCAAAATTATTCACAACCCGACACATTAGAGTTATAGTATTTATTTCTGACGACTATAAGATAAATTTTTCTAGCTAATATTTGTACTCTCGCTTTTGCACTATGCTACGATGACACAAACTTACGCCGCCGTTAGATTTTCACTGAATATGGCGACTCTAGTCACTAATTCCTCCATAAAGGATTTCATGAAGTATGACTCTAATAATTATTAAATTTTTTTTAAAATAAATCCGTAAAAAACATGAAGTAAAGCCTTTCGTACTTTTACAAAGTTTTATTAACACACAATTCGGCCGGCTTCACCTTATTAAGGCATCATCTGGCAACTTTTTAAAGCTTACATTTCATTTTATGGTAAGACGAGGATTGGGGCAGAAGGAATTTTTTTGAGGGAATACAAAACGGGAAGGGATTTTTTTTGCCCCAACGTCTGAATCCTCCCCCCTCCCTCCCCAGGCGCCCGTAACTATTGTTCGTTCCCTACACCCCCTCCCCCCGGAGGGCTCTTTAACCCCTCGAGCCCAACCCCCGCCTCGAATCCTCACTCCCCAGGCACTAAACACACCCCTCCGCATCTGTTCCACCCTTCCTAAAAAAAATACCCTTCCATTTCAATCCTCGCCTCCCCATACGCTGGAATGTAAACTTCAAAAAATTGCCAGATGATGCCTTAACAAGGTGAATCCGGCAGCAGCGTATGCTAATGAAACCGGGGAATATTACGTAGGCCTTTCCCTCAATGGATATTTCCTACTCCCACAAAGTTACGTCAGAAACTACAAATTATCGTAGCCGTAAACTTTGGAGGGAAGAGTTTGGAGCTACTGGTTCGGTTAAAATGCGGAGTGCGTTCACGTGCGTCGATCTTAGAGTCCATAGCCATTCATCAACACCGTCATCATAGAATTTCAATTCGAGGAATGGTGTGCTGGCGCCCTCGGAGATTCCCGACATTCTCTCATTTCCTTCTCCATTTCTCCTCTCGCATCATTTGCTTCTCATAACTCATCCTCCTCTCCCTCAGAAGCTAAACCATCAATTCTTCCCCCATTGCCGTCTTCAGCGAAATGCAACGCATTTCGATATGATGACCGTTTACTTTTCCAAATTCTTCTTACATCCGCCCTCCATTGCAGCTGCTCTTCGGTCGATCTTCTAAGCATTTATTGGTAAATTTCTTTCCCTAGGTTGAGCATGACACCATTGTTCTGCCATAGTATTTCTCCTCAATGTATCAATAGTGTCCCTTTCATTTATATCATTCATTTCACGAACACTATTTTGTCCACAGAGTTATTTATTGCACCGAATAACATCTTTTTTACGCCATTGAAGAAGACATGAACGGAAAATTTTAGGATAATACGTTTCTAAATGAGTAAATGACAGATGGGTGATGATAAATTCTGTACTCTCTAAAATTAAGTGCCGGCATGCACACAATGTCAGAACCACCCACGAACACAGTACACGTGGAAGATGCCAGGAGTTACCAACCCATTTGACTACATACTCGCTAATCAGAGACATAAATAATGGATTAAGAAAGCTATCCAGATGTAGATACAGACAGCGATAACAATTTAGTACTTCTGAAGAGCCATCTGAAAAATGAAAAAGCAAAAGAATAGAATTGAGATTCAAAGAGAGCAAGATATTGAAAGAAACTGAGCCTCTATCGGATTGAGAGAAGGAGATGAAAATATTTATAAATGCGGGATCTAATGAAGAATTATTGAAAAAATGAAGACTGGATATTTAGTAACAGGAAAACAATACCAAAGGAAACGAGGGAAAAGGAAACTATGGATCGAAGATGAAGTACTGGACCTAGTACAGAAGAGAAGTAACAAAACTCAGAGACTGAGAAGGATATACAAGATCTATCCCAACAGTAGGTTAAACTGAGGGGGGAGGATTAAGAGACATTTATTGCCAGCATAGATACATTCAGTCAAAATTCTTCGAAGTAACACCCTTGTAGGTCCACACACACACTGCTGCCAACGGGTTGTCCACACCTTTTACGCCGGCGAAGCATTCGTCGCCCGGATTCGAGCCGCGACCGGAGCGACGAAAGCCACGACCAGAACTCTCGCAAGTGATGTCCGGTGCCCATAGCTGCCCTATCCTTTCACTAATGAATATTATTTCGCTGCATATTGCCGGCGTTTATAGCGCCTTAAAAGTTGCAGTTCTTCAATATTTTCTCCGCGATCTCTGGGCTGATGTAATCCTCCTTCATGAGGTAAAGGAGGAAATAGTCTGGGATGCGAACACCTTTCAGGCTATCTGTAATTTCGCTGACTGTCATTTTGGCACCACCACCCTAGTCCGAAATGGCATCCGTTCTCTCATGTTTGCCATCACGCCTCGGGCCGAATAACGTCCGTTATCATGAATGGCATCCACATCACTCATTTTTACGCTCCCTCCGATGAGCGCGCGAGGGCAGAGTGCGAAACCTATTTTAATGAACTTCTCCTCCCCTACCTGTATTCCTTCTCGGGGAAAGCCATCTTGGGTGGGAATTTCAACTACAACTACCGTCAGGAGGATAGTGCCTCGAACAGGGGTAGGATGGCATACTATCCAATTCGGGCACTCTCACTGATGCTCGACTCTATCGGAGCGATTGACGCAGTGCGTTCTTTCTGGGCCGGTCCCGCCCCCTTCACGCGATCAGGGCTTAACTTTCGGACACGGATTTATACCTTTTCCCCTCGGCATCACTAAAGAATGATGTCCAAACAGTGGACACTCTCCCGGTGTCCTTCTCTGATCAGTGCCCGCTGATCATGAGTGTTACGTGCCCGGTCACAGCCCCGGCCGCGCGCGCCCACCGCTGCGGCACCGTGTGGCGCATGAACCTCCGTATGCTGGAGGACACGACTCGTCGCGACTCCATCCGCACCCGGGTGTGCGAACTGATCGCGGCACTCCATCCCGGTGCAGACCCCGCTGTATGGTGGGATGGCGTTTTCAAACCCCGCATTGTCACCCACATCATATCGCAAACTTTTCAGTGGTGCAGAGAAAAAATTACACCAGCTCCTTCTACTACCGATCGCTGGAAGAGCTCCTGCGTAAGAATGTTGCGCCGGAGGATTTCCACGCCCAAGTGACGTCCCTAAAAAATATTACACTTCGCCATGAGCTCCAAAAATATCCTCCCCAAAAGTGGCCAAAAGACTGGACACGGATATAGGGGCCCCTCTATGGCTGTCCGAGCTTCAGCGATGGATGAAATCCAACTCCGGCTCCACCACAGCAGAATCCTTGTCAGAGAATCTACCGCCGGCGACACCGACCTCCTTAAGGAAGCGGCCCAGCACTTTCAAAACATTTTTAACAGGTATTCTCCGTGGAAGGAGGGAGATACACACCCCTCTCCCTATGATGTCCTCAGTTCAAAAAGACGATTTAGGTCGAGACATAACTTCAAACGAACTGAACTGCGTCTCCTCCATGTTCCCAAAGGGCAAAGCACCCGGCTTGGACGGCCTCCCCTTTGAATTTTATTTCGCACACTGGGATGTTTTTAAAGCTACTTAAACCCACCTTTTCAATTGCATTTTAATTAGTGGCTCTCTGACTGCAAGTCAGCGGACCAACCCTTATAGCAAAGATTACGCGGCCCAAGTCGTTGAACGACTTCCGGCCAATCGCCCTTTTAAATGCCGATTATAAAATATTGGCACACGTCCTGCGCTATAGAATGACGGCTGTTGCCGACATCGTCCTCTCTCCATCCCGGTACGCCGTGTCAAAAACGCGAAACATTTTCGATGCCACATTTCTAATTGGCGACGTTCGTTTTCCTCACACTCGTTTGGTGATTGTTTTCCATCAGTGCTAGCTATTGGTCTTGAGAAAGCATTTGATCTGGTCCGGATCGAATGGATCCTAATATGTGTTCAAGACGATGGCCTTCCTCGAGTACTTCATTCGTGCCGTCTCAATGATGTACGCCGGTACATCCTTTAGAATTAGGATAAAGAATGCCACCTCGCCACCCATTTCCGTCAGTAACTCCGTCCGGCAGGGCTGTCCGCTGTCAATGCTGCTGTTCGCCTTTGCCTCAGACCCCCTCAGACCGTGGCAGAGCAGTGGAATCGGGATACGCCGTCACGGCGCCGTCTATCTGGGCGTCGCATACGCTGACGACATAACCCTTCTCATAGACGACCCGTCCCACATCTCTCCCTCACATCCCACAGCTCTCGCTCACGACATCTTGAAGTCATCTTTATCTTGAACGTCTTGGTCTCTTCCTCGACAACCGAAAATCCAGGTTTCTATTGCTGAAAGGCAACCGGCCCCCGACCTTTATCGGTTGGTCAGAAGCGCCCTCCCTTAAAACCTTAGGGTTCTGGTGGGAGAAGGAGTTCGCTCCCACGATTGAGCGAAACTGGGGAATCATAGACCTCCGCGTAAAATGGAGTGTTAGAAAACTTTCAATCCCTTCCCTCCCGATCGTGACCCGCGTCCGCCTCCTCAACCAGCGTTACGTGGCACATCTGTGGCCCTTACCATTTAAATATAACGCATAATAGAGGGACCAACCAAATGATTTGGAACGGCTACGTGAGGAAAGTATCCCGTAACCCGCTCAATGGCCCGTTTGAGTTGGGTGGTATCAACTTAACATATACAGCTCTAAAGGCAAAGGTGGTCTATGCGAAGTTCAGCCTGCGCATCTTCGGGGGTGACGACGCGTGGCGCAAGGCACTACTCAAGGACGCGTCGCAGGAACTCGCGCGCGACGAATGCCACCGGAGGGCATTTGAAGGGGCGAAAAAGGTCGCCTTTCTCCCGTGAGATGGAGAACCAATTAAGAGTCAAGACCCTGTATCTCAGAGCGCTTGCTGAGAAGGGAAAAAAGACATCATAAGGGACGTTGTCTTGGAAAAACTTGGCGACCAGCAGGGCGAACGATAAGTCACGTAGTGGAATGTTTGACGTAATCGCGAAAACGGCCATGGCGAGGGAAGTGAGGCCCTAATTTCGACTAGCTGATTCGCCCCTTAGTCCGCGATGCGTTCGAATAGACAACGTCGCGCATCTGACTCTTGGCTGCGACGATAACTCAGAGAATGGGAAGCCCTGAAAAATATTTATAAAATCTGGGACGTGTTCATTGGTGGTGCCAATACAGACATATATCTGATGACCCTGAACTTTCGGTTCTTTCCGAAATTAAAATCTCTTACAATGATCACCATACTCGTGGAATTCATACAATTAAGAACTGCGAATAAACATTCGTCAAGAAGTGTGCAAGCATTGATGGAGCAGATGTGGCTGCCTCCGGTGCCGGCCACCCATCGCCCGTGCTTGTTTTGCAGAATGACTGTGCTTCAAACTTATCGATATCAAATATGGATAATATTCCGTTGCTAATCCAAATTTTCTTACTGTATCGTGTACTTCCGTATAATTTTTTTACTATATAGTAAATATATATAATACATTGATTACATATTCTATATCTACATACTAAATACAGATATTTAGCAGAGTTACAGGCGTAACGACAATAAAAAACAAAATTGGACACTCACAGTTTTTGAACTTTTCGTTGGCACCACCAGCTTTCTCAACGGGAAGAAGACGACTGAGCACGGGTGAATAGAAGCAGGGGAGAGCAGCATTAAGAGAGATGGAGATGGGGAGGTTTTGGCGGACGAGGGGTAGGAGTGAGGGTCGACGGGGCGAGAGGGTGTTGGCCGTGTTGATAAATATTCAGCCAGGGTCAGAGCAAGTTCCTGAATGCACGCCGTCTCGAGGGTTTTGAGCTTAAACAGTGTTTACGAGGGGTGATGGGAGGCGACAACTGACGTCTGTGCTTAGTGTATTCACTTTTGTGATCGTTTTCTGTGAATACATCTATATGTGCACACAAATACACATATATACTAAAAGCAGAAATATTTGAACACTTCAGAAAAATCACTCTGGGTGATTTTCAACATCTTCTTCAAGGAAGGTTATGGTTGTAATAACCTATCAAAGAATGAGAAGAAAGCGGAACACACCACAAAATTCCCTCTGCCCTTGTTCATTTCATAGGATCTTATTTCATGAAGGCAACGCGAAGGCTTACATATTAATCACGTGGTAAACAAAAAGAAATGTGGGAGGAGCTGAATGCTAAAATCATTTTTTTCATGCCATTATGCAGGCATGCTTGAGTATTCAAAAAAAATATTTGAAACGACTAAGGACATAGAAACCTGGCGCCACGTTATCATTAATTTACCCTTAATAAATATCCAAAGCCTCTACAGTTAAACATTACTCGTAATTATTGATATACTCGTGAACCAAATATTCTATCCCCACTGAGATTCGTACCCTTGGGAAACCATTCCACTCGCCACCGAATCAATTGAATTAGTGCTCTGCAATCCATCGCTTTATTCATCCAGTTGGCCTTCCTTCGAACTGTTTGTTTTGCCGTCACCTAGGCAACCGACTGAAACCTGCGCGTTCTTTCAACCAGATTTTCCAATGTTCGCTTCAAATTCCATGCATCCTGATACTTAAATCCTATTTCTTGACACCCGAAATGTCTCCAATGGCATTCAACGTAAGTTTTTTCAGATTGTTCTTTCAGGATACGTTTAATTAAACTGAATTTTAGCCGAATTCTCTTGACTCAATCGAATGAGTCATATTTGTAATGCAATTTCTTTGATTAGAAACCTTATACACTGGTTATCAGCAACTTTTCACTACTCTCGCTTCTTTCTCCAATTGAGTTATCAGCGCGAAGCACAGTTCAGATCTTCTAAGCTCTATTTCATATATTCCAAACCAGACCTTTCCCGGGTGATTTTTTCTTTTATATTTTAATCATTTTACCCCTGCATCGGTATATCATATATTACGTAGGTATATGCTTTATTACTCGGAGTTTTATTTATTTTAACTGCCTCAAGAAGCTCCTCCCTCTATAACAAACAAATACTTCTGTATTCATTGTCTTCTTTCTCCAGTTATTCTCACCAATATACCTTCTATAACGCCAAGCTTATAATAGTAGTTTCCCTGCCTCCCCTCCTCCTCAATTCATTCCACACAAATTGAAAGTCCGCATAGGAGTCTTCAAGATCCACAACCCTCACCTGTAAGACAACATTATTCGACTTGAACAGGTGTACGCAATCTTATTCTTATCAATTCCTTTCAATATGCATAAATATTAGTCCTTCGTAAGTAATTTAACTTCTCAATTTGTTAATTCTTTGATAGCTCAGATGGTAGCCGAAATAAGAATTTCAAACGTCGGCCCAAGATAGCCAGGGGCAAACGACCCCGGGTCCCCCCATCATATTCGCCCTTCCCCCTCATTCGCCCGGCAAGGAGACCCCCCGCTGATGATCCCACTATCAAGTTCGCTCCTGTGGGATCTCTCATTTGAATCTCAAATGTAAATCAGATGGGAGGGAATACTGTTGACAGAGGGGTAAACAAAAAAGGTTCCTCTTCCTTCTGTTTGCAATTTGGAATATCACAAATGGGGAGTATGCCGCCCTTTCACCTTCATTAACAGTTCCACGGACGTCACCATTTAGTCACTGGCGTTGAAATGGCACTCTCCGTTAAAAAATTCTTCAAAAGCCGCATTCCCATACGACTTCATTAAAGCCAGCCAAAACCTTTCATGAGCTTTTTCCGATGAAATAGACGGATGCACTCTTTCCTAGCCATTCAGGAAAATGATTCAAATTTTAATAATTCATTCGTTCGTTCATATATTCGTTATCATTTAAGCCTCTAAATATTCAGGGAATATATAGGGAATTAAAATTTTACAGAATAACGCTTTAGGCCCAATTTAACCGAAATACTATATATCTATCAAGTTATCAAGAATAAATAAAATATAAATGGGAGGAAAATAATTAAATAGAAAAGGCTTGGAGAAATCCGCTAGGTTTGTCTAAAATTGCTAAAAAAAGAGGAAAAGCGTGGCGGAAATGTCGGAAAAATTAGACTGAGAGCCATTTAATTTACGAAGAAAGAAGGCAACACTTATGACTTTCGGAAGATGCAAGACCCAAGACTTTTCCTGCGACAGAGAGGGAATTATTATGATACCAAATAATATTGGTCTATTTGACCAATGGGATAAAATAAACGAGGTAAACACTGTAATAGACAGATTCAATTACTCCTTCTTCTCACGGTCCAAACCCAATCATCCACGAAATCGCACGAATTCCAACCCAAATCCTCGAATACATTGCTTAAAGACTAAAGCTTAAAGTTGTAGACGTGTAAATGTATTATTGCAGGATGTTCATGTATAAATGTACACAATGTATTTATATAGGTTTGTATGTGTGGGGATATGCGTTTTAGTGTGCAGTTAGTTACAATGAGATCTGCGATCTTATAAAGCGCCAAAGTGCTCCGATAGATGTTGCACGAGAGATGGCGTTATGGAGCTGTTTCACCCACCAAAGGAGAAATAGACGGGACACAAGAAGGGGAAAGGATAGTAGAAAAGCATTCATACGATCTTATAAAGGATAGGGACGGTGCGTTTCATGGCACGCATAGCCAGAAGAAGAGACGAGCCACATTGGCCAAACACATATTCAAACTTGAAAATCCCGCCATACGGCGCACAAATATTCATTCAAACATAGAAATAGGTATAAGGAAAGGGGATAGGAAAACACATGTGCGCCGGATCCCACAGATTGAAAACCATTCTCAAAGAACTTTATCCTATATTACATGACAATGACGCGACCACATCCTTACTGCCCCAATGCCACTCTGTCGTTTACAGACGACCAGCCAATCTCAGAAACCTTCTGAGATCCACCAACCCTTTGACACCCCGCCCTGACAAATTTCCACATATTTCCCCTACCTGCAATCGCCCCCGATGTAAGACATGTCTCCTAATCAGATCTGCTCCCCTCTCCCCACATCCCCTCATTGTCCTTTCACCCCGTTCCCACGCTAATTGCCTCTCAAAAAATATTATCTATCTTTTGTCGTGCAAACAATGCACCTCATTCTACATAGGCGAATGCATTACCCCCTTATCCATCCGAATGAACAATCACCGCTACTCATGTAATTCTGCTTCACTCTCTTCTCTTCCTATCCCTTTACACGCAAATTCACACAACCTATCATTTGACGAATGCTTTTCCCTAACAGTTCTAGAATCCCTACCCGATTCAGCCACCAACATAGAGGTGAGAACTCGCGAATCCGCATACATCCTATATTTCCGATCCTTTAAAATTCCCACCCTTAACCGCCATCTTTAATTTCTTTCCCAACAGTCCCTAAACCTTCCGTCCCCCCTCCCCTCCCGAGGCACTCTTCCCTCAAAACCTCTCAGTCTGACCTGAAGAAGGCCTCGGAGTAGGCCGAAAGCTTAAATCATCTACAGTGTGAGTGTCCTTTTACGTGTTATCTGTTTTATTCTGTGTTCTATTGTGCCGTCCAAAAGTTATATGTATGTATATATATATATATATACATATATATATATATATATATATATATATATATATAAACACATTCGAGCTCATGCATTAACTAATATTCTGCATGCTTGGCTGGTGCTCTAAGCCACTCGCCCTTGCGGTGTCTTGCAGGGTATTGTGTAGACGTCGGCACACATAATTCAGATACTTGATGCTTTAGTATCTAATGGATAACATTTTTTCCACGAAAATATTCTCGTCACCGTGCAATAATATGTATTTCCATGCATGGTCGATTTATGTGCTAGTACGTATTACTGCCCACAAGCAATTAATCCCCACACCAGCTAGATACTGAAAATTGTTACCAAGGATGAAAAAAATCGTTTTCAAGGATGGTAAACTATATAAATGGCATTTCCAGCCCGCAACATACCCACGCTATCAGCACTCCCTTAACAAGAATTCATCTCTCTCATCAATTCCTCTGTCGTCACTGAGATTTAATTCCACCGGGAACTTTCCTGCAGCATCCCTGAAATGGGAACTCCCTGTCACTCCCTCCCTTCCCTTTGAGATTTGCGGCGCAGAAAAAGGAAGTACGTCCAATATGATGATATTTTGTTATAGAGAATGAATTACTCTCTCTTAGAAGTTGTTTTAATATTTTTGAATGGTAATTCACTAAAAACTAATGCATAGAAAATTCTTTTTAGAGTTAGTCCTAATTTTAACTTTGGAGAGAAAGGCATCACTGTGGGAGTCACTCCTGCTTTCATACTTTTTCACTTTTTTTAGAGCAGCAGGAGCAAAGTTCATCACCATCGCTTTTTGAGTGATGCAGGCATCGCTTTTGTGTGTAGAAAGCATAGTCTAGAACGATATTGGAAATGCGATTGAACTGTTAGCTTTTAAATCGTGTTATATATTTCTAAAAAAATTAAATCTGAACACGACATCGTGAGATGAAGAGGGGAGGAGAAAATATTAAGGAATGAGGAAAGAAACAGAACTTCTGTAGTACACTGCTCAGTAACTTTATTATCATTCATTTAATGAACTATTTTATCATTAGATTGTTTCATAGAAAAAATGGCATCTACTCCTTTAGCTTCCCATCCCGCTCACCGCTATGGTTACGCAGTTAAAGCAGATGGTATGGAAATCAGATTATTGCATCTAACATCCAAATGATGCCATATATTCGAGAATATTTTTGTATTTTGTCTGAATTAATACATTTGGTAACCATCTGGAAGTCTTGCGTGTATTTCGTATGAGAATAATTTCAAATGCATAGTGTAGACGCCAAAAAATATTGCCAGTTGGCACCGAAATACTTCAACACATCTCGGTAAATGCTTTTCTTTGGAAGTCATTCGAAAACCTTTCCGCACCATTACAAACTTAATTGGCCTACATTCCCAATTCTCATTCCATCGTACAAAATATACTGAAAAGTACCTGTAGGAATATGCAAACGATAAGCGTATGTGGACATTTGGGAGGAAATGAGAACAGTGTCAAGGGCATTAAACTGCATAGTGGTTAATTACAATTTGTGCTCGAGAAAAGTTATTAAATGAAATACGATAGGAAAACATTATCATAATAAATAAATGTGTGGAGCAACGAGAGAAATATGGTAGTAATTTGGCATCCCTTCTCACTAATAAATGTTTAAATGATCATAGTGTTAATTTTGTGCATACAGCAGAAAGAAAATTATCATAAAGTGTACGGCAAATCTGAAACAAATGGAAAAGTGAAGAAATGGTACATAAATGGCATTGAATATGTTATTCAAAAACAGCACGAGAGATTGGAAGGCAATTATGAAGATATACGGTGGATTATGACTGCAGGAGCATTATACACGGACACAAATAATATGGCATATTTTCAGTAGAGCGGTTAAAATGGAGCGAATGCAATAAGTGTAATCAATAATCGTGAAAAAGGGATGGAATTAAAGAAGAGACCATCAGCAGAGTGGCCATGGAGGTGAAGAAGAGAAAGACTAAATGAGTCTGGTCGCTCTGGAAAATAAGCTGAGGGAGATGGAGAGATAGCCAGATAGAAGTCTTTATTTGAGCAACATAGAGACCAAATGGTTTCTTAATCCATTTAACCCATCATCATATACATATTAAACCATAAACACAGCATTCAACCCGAAGGTCGGTAGGTGATGGTAGAGTTCACCCAGTACTAACCCCGACGACTTGTGAAATTCACACATCAGGGTAGGGGGACCAGTTCCTTTCCCTGTGCCGGTTATAGTTTGGTACCCGAAAAATCACATAGTTTGGGTGGAGCTGCAGGTGCCCAAAGTGCCTTGCTGGGGAATCGAAACCGGGACCCTCCGGTCAGTGGTCCAACGCTCTACCCCCTGAACTACCGCGACCCACATATACATATTGTAATGTCCATAAAATGTATAAGTACATGAATAGAGACAGACAGACATACATTACGGGAAGAAGTCTAAAGGAAAGGAATGCAAAGGTAAGGCTAGAGAGGGAGAGTTAGGAAAATTAGATAAATTTGAAGCTCAACAAGATGTGTAGGTAAGAAGGTGAAGGAATTTTCAGGATAGAGTAAGAGAGAGCAACAATACCGGCGACAAAAGATATGACAGGACTCAAATTGGCTAGCATAATATTCAGAAAGTAATCGCACATGGAGGAACTAGAATATATTGGAAGAAGGAGAACATATCCCAAAGCGGAGAGACAAACATCTATTTTGAGATGATGATTAAATTACCTTCGATGTGGAAATGTCAGACATTGTGAGAGTGGAGGCAGCAACGGAAATTGGATATAAAAAGACAGTTTGAATTGAGTGTATACCCAAAACACCATTTTTTTCCACGAAGGAATTTTGTCCAAAGATTAATTTGATTCTGCCGTAAGATTGATGCAGAAGCAGTTAGGCAAAAATATATGCCGTAGATATTAGTTTTATTCATAAATCCGATAAAACGCGAAGCAGGCGAATTCGAGTATAAAGACTGTCAGTGCTGGTGGGAAGAGAAATTTCGCTTTTCGCAGCGTGAGAGAGATTGAATTTCCAGCAGCTAAAACAGGAGAGTGACTGAAGAAAAAATGCATAAAGGTATTCGTTGATTGAGCCGCAGCATTTTGTTGCAGTGCGTGTCAGAGAGCCCCATTGAATGGAGAATGAAAGGCAGAGGAAGGAAGGACAAGATTGAGAGAAACGCCGAGAGTAATAAATGAAGGATTATCGTGAAAACGTTTGAGAGCAGAGCGCTGCTACAAAAGACTCCTAGGATTGTTTACTAGTGACGTCGATTAACTGATTTAGACCGCTAAAATTTCTCCTTTCCCCAATGGAGGACGTAGAGCGAGCTTTAATAAAATTGAATGCCTAATGCGAAAAGTCCACAGGCGGATTTTTGCCGACACGCCGAAAGAAGGAGAAAAACGCGGGCGAGGACGGTGGGGGCGACGAAAAAAAATTAATAATTCGTACGAGTGACCGAATAATTTTTCCCGCGCGCGGGAAACAACGCGACTTTTCATCGAAATGCTGCATTCGACGGTCCATTTTTCCGATTTCCGAGAGGGACCGATTGTCATCGGGATGGAGACTGAGGAGGAAGGGGATCGGTGTGGATTGGAGGGGGGAGTGGGGTTGAGGAAGTGGGGGAGAGAGGGCGGCGGATCCGCTAGCCGCCCGCTCTGCCCCCACGGGCGCCAACCGCCGCGCATTCGATCGACGTCAAATGAAAAGCACATTTGTGAGAGCGCGGGCAGGAGAGAGGGAGAGAAGGAAAGAGAGAGAGAGGGAGAAACATTTGCTCAAGCGGCTTCGGCCCGCGGGAGTACCTCCCTCCACGCGATCAATATTCACGCCGAAATGTTTTCCTCGATATTTCCACCACTCTGCTCATGCCCACCTTCATTTTACTTTACCACGCTTTCTCCCTTCCATCCACCTCGCCTCAGCCCCCTCATCCTATTTCCTCATCCCTCCTCCTCCTTTTACCCACTCTCTCTCTCCTATTCCACTTCTTTCCTGGACAAAAAGAAATACAACACTCGCTCTCCGCAGTGTAGTCCACTGCACTACCGGTCTTGGCGCCACGGTCGGATCGAAGGACCGGCGTCGTGTTACGCACAGCAGTTTTAATCTCCTTTTTTTAAGTTGAAGGCAGGTTTCGGGAGCGGTCAACCCGAACCCTTGGCCGGCTCTCCCTCTCTCTCTCCCGGGGACGAAATTCATCCGTTGGAGGAGCAGAGGACCCTCGTGGTCGCGCGGCGATCCTCGCCCCCACCCCCTGCCCCGAGGGGTTTCAACCCGCAAGGGGGGAAGGGATGAGCTACGCCCTCCACAGCACATCAAAGTACCCATCGAGATAAGATGACTTCATTTAGCCCGGACGTATGGCGATCAATGGGATTTCTCTACCGGGGAGCAAACCTGAGCGTAAAATTTTCAACATTTCCCCCGTTTTGCGGATGAAGCGAAAGAGGAGTGCGAACACGAGTGAGCGCCAGCTTGGAATGCGATTGACTTGGGAGTTTTCGAGAGGCGGGGCAGTGCATGGCTTAAACTGCGCTTAGTTTCATCAAATAAAGTATAGTAAACAGTAGATCTTAGGGTGTTTTCATTGGTTATCTTGCTAGATTACGACTGGAGGCTGTGCTAGGAATGTAGTTTTTGGGAATTTTTTTGGCCCATTTTTTGTTGTTACTCCAAGAAGTCACCAGAATTTAGCACCGAGTATACTCAACGCTAGGCGATATACTCACGAGTCGAGGAAGCTTAAACGATTACACAATAAAATTCAGACTTGGAGGTTTTTTCGTATGATCCAAGGACATGCAGAATTTGTATGAGACTGAGATAATTTTGCTGTACACCAAAAGCTTTTTCTATGCTTCCGTTCACACTTGCTTTGGTCTCCTCCATCGCTGATGTGTCCTTCTGTTACCCTCTTTCTCCATAACTTACGCCTCCACCCTTACCTGAATCCTTCGTTTGTTCATCCAACCCTTCAAAAAAAAACCTCTCAGTATCCCCCGCCAATCCAATTTTCCCTTCCTCTCATGATGTCCTCCATCAACCCCTTCCCTCGGCCCCTTTCTAATAATTCTCCATTTGTATTCCTCATCCTCTCAACCATCTCTCTCTCCCTCAACGTCCCTTCCTTCCCTCCCTCCCTCATTTCCCACCTTCAGCCTACACCATACGTATACACATCTTAAGGTCTCACACATCCCTTGGGTCAGGATTACCGCATTTCTATATTTGAAGATTCTAGCGAATTTTCCATGTTCCCTGGCTCTTAAAGTCAGTCATAACACTCTAAGAAAAGTTCAATACACGTAAGGGTCACTTAAATCCCCAATCAATCCTCCAACAAATGGAAGATTTTAAATCAGCTCTTCGCACATGTCTATCGGTTTATTCAAATGTTTATGCCCTTCATATGTATGCTTATTAATGTCTTCTCCTTCACAAATTCTACCATTTGTTCCATGTATCTGGTCTAGTGTATTCCACTGTAACTTCCTTTTTATCTTGCCTTCCGCAGTTGTCTTCAGCAAGCTATCGCGCCTCTACTCCTCCCCCAAAGGGGGTGGGGGCATGTTTCCCCTTTTGTTAGCTATGCGATCTTACCATTTTGATATTCTCCAACTGCACCGAATTACTGCTACCTACCATTTACTCTCCTATGCTGATTCAAAGGCGGGCGCTTATAAAAGTATTAGATCTTCAAGTATTTAGTAAACATTGCATTATTACGTATGTTTCCAATATTTTAAAAATATTTCATATTTATGAAAATGAGAAGAGGTGAGTTGACGTGGTGAAACTTGATAGATACAAAATAGTAAACCAAGAATTTAGTAACACAGTACAGAAGAGATAGCGAACTGGAAGTCGACAGTACCCGCACGGGGTAAAAGGAAGGGAATGAGTATTTTGGAGCATGGAAATACACGTGTAGTGGAACGCTTCAGAAATCGAAGGAGCATCTACTCTAAATTTAGAATGTTTTTTTAGATTTTTTTCCATATAACTGATGTAGATAAATCCAAAGAGAAGGGTCTACACCCGGAAAACCACCGGTTGATATTTATAAAAAGAACGTAGATTTTATGTTGGTAGATAATAAATACAGAAACGCAATGGATATGGTTTTGTGGCCTCCCTGGTGCAGATATTTAAAGCGAACTTTTGCTAATAAACTAAAGGAACTGGATATGGAGTACAGCGGTGAGAATATGTGTGAGGAGATGAAGAAAATGAAGGCAACAGCTTGAGAGAGTGCAAAAAGAGGGATAAAAAAAAAGGATTGAAGACCAGCAAATAATCGTTGGGTTACAGAAAAGGACAGAAAACAAAGAAACCTTGAATGACACCGGGGATGATCGATGAAATGGAGGAAAGAAGAAAGTGGAAAAGTCAAAAGACAATTAAGGGTGAAAGTTTAGAGAAATAGAAAAGTGAATGGTGAACTAAAATGAGAGATGGATAAAGCTAGAAAAAATGGCTAAACAAAGGACGTGTGGAAAAAGAAGAACTGAAACACATTGGAAGTCATAATATGATGAACTAAAAAGTAAAAAAATATTACATGTGATGAAACTAGAACGTCGGGTAGGATACCCAACAGATAACGAGACAAAGTGCAAGAAAGGAAATATAAGAAAGGAAGGAAAAGAAATAATAGAAAGATAGTAGGATTACATAGGAGATCTGTAGAAACAAAGTGAAAAACATGACCAGCTAAATGTAAAGGAGGAGTAGGAGGTGGACAAAAACCATCGCAAAGATCGCTTGCTGGGTGAAGCTAGGACAGCGTTAAAAAACATGAAAAACGGAAAAGCACAGGGCGCAGACGGAATGCTAGTCGAGCTCCTGAAATGCCTTTAGGAAGGGGTATTGGTAAAATGAACATCCTTCTGCAACAGAATTTATTGAGTGGGCAGTGGCAGGTAGATTTCTTGAAAACGAGGATGATACCATTGCCAAAGAAGAAAGGAACAAGGAAATGCGAACACAGTGGAGGAAAACCGATGGATGAAAGACGTATTGAGCGACATCGGGATGTTGAAGAAGGTAATAGAGGGAAGAATGTTAGGCAAACGAGGAAAGGGCAGGAACAGGATGGGAATGTTGGATGGGATGAAGGGAGGAAAGAAGTACACAGAGATGAAGAGGGACTTGATGTAGAGTAGGTTGCTGGATTGGGTTTTGTTTGGAGTTACAAAATATTTATTTGATAGTTTTGTCCATCCAAAAACCTATCTTAACCGATAGATTACCTTATAATGATATAAATTAAGTACACATCTAGATGTATTACCAAAAAGAGAGGAATTGAAAGCTTTAATAGCTTCAAAAGTGATATAATAGGAATCAAATCTATCGTATAACGAAGGCTCACATTCCATAGATAAAATATTTGATGAAAGGTTTGGACGAATACAATAGGATAAATCTGAGGGCCTTGTACTAAAATACGAGTCTCCTATTGGAGCTAGAGTCCAAAATCTAAAATTTTAATAAAATTAAGCTATATTACCACCATAGGGCCAGTTATAAGCTGCCTTAGGCGTCACAGTAAAATATTTGTTCCTTAAATTGTAACACAGCCTTTTTGTAAAGATCTCAATATTTACAGTTTTACGCTAAGCGATACTAAATCCGACCTTCATCCCTCAAAAATTTATTTTTATCAAATTTTGGGTACAGTAACTTTTTGGCATTCAACTCCACATTTATGGCTCCAGGGATATGAGCATAAAAATATCTCATTCAAGAGGACTTCTCATTTAACTCATATTTTGTTGTGTACTAGCTCACCAGGGGACGGTATAGTCCCGAGACAAGTAACCTCTCTCCGTCTCTTCCTCATGATTCCTATTTTTCCCAAAGGCCTTATCTTTGTAAGTAACCAGAAGAAATGGTATAATTATTTGCGCAGTCCCGATATTAACTACAGCAAAGCAGAGCCCTTTCCGTCAACTAAGCAATTCGCTCTCCGCCGCACGTCCTTATCGCACTGTCAGTGCGTACGATGTGTGGGCAGGACGGAAAAGGGATAGTCTCTTTAGTGACCTCGAGGAACATGCATGTACCCTCAGTGAAATATTGAACGTTGCCTCTCTTGGCGAGACGTTGTCTTTTTCCAAGCCCTAAAAGATCGATAAATTATCCATTATTACGGTTAACTGGCTCGAAACAATGAAAGCGCATATGAAAATTTTAATATTTAAAAATTTTTAATTAAAAAAGGTCGTCACTCAATATAAATATGGTACAGCATTTCAATCATTCATTCTATATGTTGCTGTACGAAGTCTCTAGTCAGTTATGTTATCGTCTTCACTCTCCCTTTCAGTTTGATTATTTCAAAAGGGACCAACATATTTATTTGTTTGCAAAATTGTAATAAAAAGAAAACATTGAAAAAATTGATTTTTCCTGTATTTGAATACACTAAATGAAGATTTTAAAGGACGCCTAGCATCTTGACCTAGCGCCAGGCAAAATTACCAGAAAGTGGCGAATTCTTAATCACCATGGTAATCCTTAAATTGTAAATGAAAACGGTAGTTTGTAGTTTTTCGGGGGAGGCGACCGACAGCTGAGGCCATTTGCGCCATTGTGAAAACGGTTCTGCAAATTAAAATCATTTAACTTTTTCGATTTTTCCGAGCAGATAAGATAAGACGTCAAATGGATATTAAATAGGGTAATCGTTTCAAAGAAGGTTCATTATGAAAGGACTATTTTGTAAAAAAAAAGGAAAGATTTGGGGACGCAACCTGTGAGTAGGTGTTACATTTCACGAGAGTACATTTTATATGTATATTACAAATATTAAAATAAAAAGGTACGTCTGGTGGCACAAAAATCATTAGTACCTCATGCCTACATGTCTTTCTGAAACAATAACATGAAACATTTCAACTACAATCGGTGTCACAAAAAAGACAATTAAAATATTCTCACTTTAAAAAAATAATCTTATCTAAGCTTGTAAATACAAAAGCTATCAAAGCAAATAAAAGTTAGTAATGCGTGGATCACTAAATACCAATCTCTAACACAAAAAATCCATCCCATTAACAACAGATTCTCAATCAATAATAAATCAAAACAAAGACTGCCCATAACTTCAGCGCCCATAATGTGAGCGGGCGCACCAAAATGGTAAGAAGCAGAGCAAAACATAATAGGAGCAATTCATTCGTGAAGGTAAATGACGTGCAAATCACGAGCCACACGGGCAAAATCCGTCCCGATCCTCATATTCCTTGCTAATTATTTCGCCATGTTTTAAGCATGTTCCGATACTTATGAGCAACCAATATTTAACGATGGATAGTTTTTAATCACTCCGTTGGCACCGCTTGTAACCAGGAAAGGAAGATGGCGAAGTTAGTAAGTAGATAAGTTGAGGCTACCATGCCACCTGCGGAAGTGCATTTACATTGAATACACCGTAATTAAATGCTATGACAGACTATTGGAACAGTTCTTCCAGCATTCCATTGCATTCTGTAGCCATTTGCAATCATCTCATTATACATGGCTAGGAATATAAAATACAGTTAAACTCAAAGGGTACAAAATGTGAAGACCTCAGCGAACGCTCCCGATCAGGGATCTGTATTTCTTTCCGATTTGCCGAATAAAAATCAATAGACATGAAATTTCTGCAGGTATCGAGTTAATTTCACTTTTAAAACCGCATTTCATTAAGTCCACACACTGCCAAAGTAGACACAAATCTCTTGCTTAGGCCTTGTTCCAAAATTTGACACAAAGTTCGCTGACTGAAGACCTTTTTTATTTTAACTCCTATAAGCAAGCATGAGGCGACATGGATGTTCGTTTTCGAAGAATCGGTTAAAAAGAGAAACATTTTAATAATAATTTTGTAAATTAGCCAGGTGGAAATGAAAGAGCCACCATTTTAGTTTTTCAACGTGGCGGGGAGATTTTTTAGCCTTTATAAGGAAATAAATTAGCAATTTCCCAATGAGATTATAGGATTCTCAAGACTCTTCTTTATCCAACTGAATAGCAGATGCTCGTTGGACAATTTTTGCGGATCTATTTCACGTATTTATATGCAAGTAATTCCTCGTTAGGATAGGGATTTGTGTCAAATTTATACGAATGGGAAAATTAATAACATTTTAAACACAAAAGGGTAAATGCTAAATATGAGTCGTTTGCTCTAGACACATTTTATAGAATCATGTTTAACTTTAGAAAGTTATATGCTGTATACTTATGAATATTAATTCCCGAATTCTTTTTAATTGGCACCATTATATTCCTAGGGTGAATAAAAATATACGAAATAAGTTAGGGATGATGCAAACACCAATTCAACAACATTCCAAACTTTTACAGCGCAATATCAAAAAAATAATTCCTTCGTGTAATAAATTTCCATACTTCAGCCAGCAAAGAAATAATCCCAAAGATGGAAGGAATTCATAAAATTTTTCTGTGGGCGACCTCTCTTATGACCGCGTCCATTTGAGCAGTTTAGGCCCTCAATATGCATCCTAACTGAATGGATGTGTGTACTTTATCTCCCCTGGAGTAGACTCGATCTAATAATTGGTGATTAAAATGTTATTATCTTTTTTTTTAAATTGATATGGCTTTGGGACCGTCGTTATTCTTTGGATCATTTTTTATCCTCAACCCCGTACTCAAAAGAATCTGGGAAATCTGGACCGATAAAATTATGGCGATAAATTTTGTACCTGCTTTAATTTTTAATTAATATTTTTCATTATTGCCGTCCTCTCTCCCGGAATTTTCATTATCCCTTAGTTTCTCCAAAGAGCATGTGCACTAAAAAACCTGTTCTTTGGTTGTCATTATTTTTGACAGTGATATTATTGGTTTCATGCTATCCTTGATTCCGATCCCAGATATCCTATTCGCGGTATTCTTGACAAGGCGAAATAAGCGGATTTTGGCCCTTCCGACTGGCGAATTACATCAAGTGACGTTTGGCGGATTGGATCAATTGATATTTTACAGCGTTAAATTACTATTAGAGAGTTTACGAGTGGACAAAGACAAAAACACAGAAGTACATAAAAAAGAGAAACTAACTCCTTATCGAATTTTCGGTGGTCTAAGTCCCAATGCCCTGAGCCACACATACCCAGCACAGATTATCTATTTAGCCTTTCCGAGTTCATCTTCACCCGGGATTTCTTCTCCTTTTATGACAAATTTTTCCGGCAAATCAAGGGTTGTGTCATGGGCAAAAGGTACAGCCATTCCTATGCAAACCTCTTTCTTGGTCCCGAGGAGAATAAACTCCTGTCAAAACAACCCCTGAAATCTCTATTGTGGTTCAATTTCCTCAAACGAGGTTATCCTGAATTCCTCCTTAACAAAAGGATCCGAAGATATGCTTACACTCCCCAACCTTCCTCCACCGCGGAAACTTATCCTCTTTCAATTGGCACCACATACTTTTCTAGCCTAGAATCTTTGCGATTAATCCTAAAAGATCTATACCCTATGCCAAAAAACCATAATTCCACCGCCAACCTTTTTCCCAAATGTTCCTCTATTACTTTCAAACGCCCCGCCAACGTATCCGATCATCTCAAATCAACCAATCCACTCCTTAAATCCCCGCCCGTCACAAAACCACTCCCATTCCATGCAATAAACCCAGATGCAAAACATGCCACATTTTCAAACCCAGAATCCCATTTCTCTCTCACCTGCTTTTTAACTCTTTCCCACCAATTCCCAACTCCTCATGTACCTCCACCGATGTAGTAAACTTCTGAAGTGCCAACTTTGCCCTGCCTTTTATATTGGACAGTATACCACACCCCTACACATTATAATCAATAATCACCGGGCCTCCTGCAAGAATTCTTCCCTAATTAGTATGCTCCCAATTCCCCAACACGACTTGTCTTGAACACGATGGGTTGCGGTAGTCCAGGACCGCAACCCACATAACACGTTTGTGTATAAAAAATATGTGCGTGTGTCCTCAACCGCACTCATTCCTCAGTATTTTATTTGCAGGTAATTTCTGCCTCTTATTTTATTTTTATTTCTGTATTGTATTGTGTGTATATATATATAAACCATAAACACAGTAATCAACCCGAAGGTCGGTTTAGTAGGTGATGGTAGAGCTCATCCATGTACCAAGCCCGACGGCGTGTGAATATTCACACATCAGGATAGGGGGGCCAGTTGCTTTCCCTGTGCCGGTTATGGGTACCAGATCTTCCCAGGAAGATCTGGTACCCGAAAAATCAACAAGCTTGGGTGGAGCTGCAGGTGCCCAAAGTGCCTTACCCGGGAATCGAACCCGGGACCCTCCGGTCAGCGGTCCAACGCTCTACCCACTAGACCACCGCGACCCGCATATATATATATGTATATATATGTATATATATATATATATATATATATTAAATATAACATTTGGACGGCACAATTGGACACAAAAATAAAATACATAACACGTATAAAAAACCATAAACACAGTAATCAACCCAAAGGTCGGTTTAGTACGTGTTGGTGGAGTTCACCCAGTATTAAGCCCTACGGCTTGTGAAATTCACGCATCAGGGTAGGGGGGCCAGTTCCTTTCCCTGTGCAGGTTTTGGTTTCTCAGGAAGATCTGGTACCCGAAAAATCAAATAGGTGGAGCTGCAGGTGTCCAGAGTGATTTGCCCGGGAATCGAACCCGGGACCCTCCGGTAGTCCAACTACTACCCCACTGGACTACCACGACCCATATATGCATACATATTCGAGTAAATGTATAAATTAAGTATGCACCTATATGTTTAGATAACAAGGAGAGGGAATGAAAGCTAAAGGCTTGGCTCCCCTGGGTTACCGCAACCCACATAACACGTAATATATTTGTGTGTTCCTCAGAATTTCATTTGCAGGTAACTTCTGCCACTTATCATTCCATCTCAAGCATTCAAATCCATTTTCTTTCCCACTTCCTCTCGTACCTTAAATTTTTCCCTTTATGGCTCTTCTCAGCAAGCAACTTTGGCGTAATATATACAGCAACCAAGATGTCTTTCTCTTTTTTATTTTTTCCGCAGTATTCTTCCCCTCCTTTTCTTATCCTTTACAAAATCTCTCTCTTCGTCCTATTTGAATTCTACTCGTATTGAAAAGTCTTTTACTTTTCAAAATCTTTTCTACCATATAAGCGCGTGTAAAGTTTGACTGTGAACTTACAACGGTAGTCATACAAGTAAGCTTCCGGATTGATGTTTTAATAGCAATAAATAACGTAAGGATGCTTAACACATATGATGTCGTTTAATATCCTTGAGGCAGTTAATGGATCAAGAAAAACACGTCGCATCTAGTTCCCTCCATTCGCGGAACCTTGATTGTCAGCTTCTTCCCCCAGTCCGCTGATTGTTTCGAATTTATATCCTGCACCTCTAAATTTTTTACCAAGACATGTGGTTTTAGTTTTGGCATAGCGCATCAAGATTTAACCCCAAATTTGGACGATAAATGCATGACAACTTCAACACACGAACTCCCGAATTGGTTCCGTGAAGGTCCTATGACATCAGCAGATTCGGCCGGCACTTTAGCCAAGTTAATTTGATACTGAATGGCATTACAGAGAGAGCCCAATATGAACCATATGTCCTTCAACCCACCATCATCACCTGAAACTGCTCACAAAGTAAGGCACTTATATTCTTCAAGAGATAAAGTAGCTGTTACACTGCTCTGTGTAAGAACAATACGAAATGCGTTTCCATTTAGAACAGCCCGCATCTTACGAGCTCGTACTTCGGATTTTGCTTCTTAGGTTGTCATCCTCTCTCTTGTGAAGAAGAGCTTTTCAATCTTGCTGCAATGCATGATGAAATGGACCCACTTCTACATGTTAAGATAATGCCTTTGGGAGTATGTATTTATCTTGGGTGAGAATAGCTTCAGATATTTGGGAAAGATCTCCCTCCAGTTTATAAGACCTACTGTTATCCTAATTAGAATTTCTCTGGGATGAGCAATGAAGCCACAATTTTGCACGCTCTTAAACGCCCTTGGTTGAGAAATAAGACCAGGTCTAAAACACTCGGATTGATTGCGGCGATGCATTTGTGTTACCTTCTTATAGCATGCGCATCCGCTAACACGGATGAGAATGGGGTTAAGGCAGATATTTCTGATTACTTTGGGCGTTTACTTGCACAATCTTCTGAAATCTGTGTTTCTCTTAAGTCTACGGGAAACTTTAAATATTTACCATGCCTTTCATTAATGGAAGGCTCTTCTACTCTACCCTCCTTTCTCTCCGCATTCACTCGAGGCTGTTATATTAGTCTTACATGACATTTATTCACATATTCATACAATTAATCCTTCAGAACCAGAAAGGTTAACCTAGACTTCACGTTATTCATAAATTTGCTTAGATAAACTTATTTTTAACAGTCAAAAACCTTTGGTCACGCTAAATACTTCTTTCAAATAATACGGAATTTTAAGCAACTCACACTTTCGATCATGGCTACGGTGTTAAACTGCACTATACAGAGCTAATTCAAAGATAAATTTATGATAACCTTATATTTATAAAAGTCAATGGAGTGATATTATCTCAGCAGATGGATTCAATGTTGAGTTCATTAGCGAAAACAGCAAAAGTATAACTTTTCAATTTCATTTGCCAAAAATTAAACAGGGCACTTCAATTTCACTCAGAAACACTAAAATGATCATTGACATATGCTCATGTTGACATGATATCAGAAATTTATGGGTGAAACGCAAATCCACTGCAAACAAATGCAAGGTCTGGTATTTTTTTAAATACATAAGATCGCTTTCATCGATCGTCGTTGCGATAACGCTCTTTTAGCGTTTGCAAACGCCCTATGAAATGTCGTTCAAGAAATTAGAGCACACAGTCGCTAAATCTGACGATCTTATTGGCTGTTAAAATGATTTTAATCGATGATTATGGTTAAAGTTTAAAATCGAAATCGACCCCACGGCGAGTGCAGGATTGGCTGTTTCGAATTTATTCGAATCTTCCCATTTTTACGCCTCGGGACCAAATAAGGGCAGAAGTGTGGTTTTAAACATTCTCATTGCAAAATACATGACGTGGAAAGGTTTGGTCATATTTTTAAGCTAATTTTTCACCAGACAGAAACAAACCAAAATTATGTTTTTTGGTTATAATTTAATTCCCTTTTAAACGCAGAAATAACCTTCATAGGTTTTTTTTCCGGTCAGTGTTCCGTTATTTAAAATTAAGGATATATTTTTTCGCTGCTATTTATGTTTGTGAAGACGAATATTTCTGTCTGTTTCAACAATACATTTGTACCAAAGCTGCACGAGGGACATTTAATTTCACCCTTCATTTTTCAGTAAAAAAATTATATCTCGGGGGAATGAAATTTTCTAATTTTTATCGCTCTCTCCCGTCAATAGAAATTATGGACGTGAAATCATTCCAAAATACACGCAAATTTGGACTCGTGACTACAAGTTGATGGAACCGCAGAATTCCGTGGCAGAAAAATATATTTAACGTACCATAATCACTTCATGGAGTTTTTTATGTTACTTATTTGTTTTTTTATTTTCTTTTAGTGAGGCCGTTGGCTCACATTTACTTCTCTGGTTATTTAATAGAGAATAAAATTGGAAAATTTTAGGTTACGATTCCATTTGGGTCACTCTAATTTCGCCCAAGTTAACTGCATTCAAGTAACCACACATACGAAAGCGTAGAATCGATCCTTATAAATTACTCGCGTGCATATTGAACATGAGAGTGGCCCTAGGGAAGAGTCCTTGGGGGACTCCTTACAGAATTGTTCTCTTGCCAGCAAAGGAGTGCAATCAGGAGACGAGGATGTTAATCCCACCGAAATATCCACAAATAAGGATCACGATCCAAAGTGAAGATCGCCGAAGTTCCAACTTGTAGAGTAGACCGCCGTGGCACACGCAGTCAAACGTCCTTTCTGTGTCCGAAACTACCATTGTGCATTGTAAAGGAGTTCATGGACTAAAGTAAAGGGACCTTCCTCAATATTAACGTGACTCGTTCCATTTGCATGAAAATCCTCCTGTAATTATAAATTCTGTATTATTCATCCGTATTTTCAAAATAGCATCAATATATCTTCAAGGTAAGGGTAATGATTTCATAATTAGGGAACATAAAGCATAATAACTAACATAAGAGAGACGAAGACCATCACAATTTTCCACTTAACAAAGCGGAAAATTATAAAACTCTTCGTAGTAGTAGATTTTTAGAGAGAGTAGTATTTTAGAGGAGGCGACCGACAACTAAGGTCATTTGCGCCATAGGGGATGGATAGGAAAGGATGAAGGGTAGAGAGAAACCCGGCGTCGGCATTAGCCTACTCTTAACGAAAGGCGCCAAGGGGTCCGCAGCTTAACGTCCCATCCGACGGACGGCGTACTCACTCAAAGTGCCATCCACGAAGCACCTCAAATAGGGATCGGAACACCACTGAAAATTATACATCGCCGCCTGGATTCGATCCCGGGCCCTTAGGTTGGGAAGCCAGTACGATAGCCACCGCATCATCTCGATCCCAAAGTCTTGGTCTCTGTTAGTAGAACAGGTCGACCCCATCATACCTAAATGTGTAATTTTTAAAACCACTAACAGTTCTCTAATATTTAATAAACCACCATTGGTTTTGTTGGTATCACACGACCGTGATGATGTGGAAGAATGGAATCCGTTTATAGTTTATTGAAACAGTGAAACGCTACTACTTTTTTATTCATTAATGGCTGTACTTTACAAAGTCAGCATAATTTATCTTTGCCAGAGTATCTCTAGCTTGGGCTTGGCCAAAGTCGCGAGGCAAAGTTATGCCTATTACATTTGGTATACTATATGACCGACTGAGCAAAGGCGAAAAAACCAACAATTACGTAATACTGATGTAAATTTTAATTGATTATCGGCTGTCAATTCACCAGTTTACATGCATATTTTATTAATGAAAAGCAATATTTTTTGCGTAGAGTATCTAATATAAATAGTTGGGTACCTTTCTAACCTCATATATTTTAAGTAATGGCGAACATAATAATCTGGGAACATGTGAATTTAAATTTAGCAAACCACTCAAAGTCTACGTCTTACTTCCATCAATTCGACATCCAGTTTTCCTTGAAAGTCACGGTGTAAAGCAGAGTTTGCATGGTCATTGACAAAATTCTTTTCTGTGGGACTATTTGAAATTTACCAATATTGAGCGTGATCATTAAAAAAATAAAATGCCAACAAGCGATGCATGTTTACGGATCTCCTCTCGAATTCAGTTCTTATGGAATGCGTCATACTGTGAGCAACACATTCATTGACGATAATAACCTGGGGGTGCCAAAGTCACACTCGATTACTGGACTCAAGTGGATAAAGGCTAGACGTCGCAGGGCATCGACTTCGCACAAAAAACATGATCAAATTCAATAAACGCACAGAGAACGGAGTTTTGTGTGAGAGCGACTCTCCGCGTTGGAACATCGCGTGGACATAAATACAGAAGGATGTTTTTGGCCAGCGTCAGAAAAAAATAGCTTTCAATTCAAAAGTTTCCCTCGACCTTTCCAGAGCCAAAACTTTCTTTTTCCGCTGACCTTTAACAACTTCCCGCAAATGACAATGAAATGGGATTAGGGATTTCCATGAATAAAAGGTTCCTCTTACAGGAAGTCCTCTGGGAACTGACCAGCCTCCGGATTCTATTATCCTTCGCTGGTACTTGCTTTAAAATCCACGCAATTATTGATGTCAAGAATCCTCATTCACGTACATTTTTATTTTGTATATCGAGGTGCGTTCAAACAGTAACTGGAATTCTGTAATTTTCATGCACCATGAGTTCTAACCACAAGGTCAAACGAAAAATAAAGAGTACAAGTTCAACTTTGCGAGAAGCAATACGAAAAAACACCCGTATTAATGGCAATTCATGACTTTTGCGCCACCACGGTAATGCACTTGCTCACAATGCTTGTTGTTCGTGAAATTTGGCCAAAATCGGCACTGCAATGATCTTCCTTCAGAAATGGCCCCATGTGACTTTTTGACTTTTTCTGTTTTTAAAAGTTAAGAGAACATTTAAAGGACCGCCGTTTTACAAGCATATAAAAGGTTAAAAACACATAGATAAGAGGACAAAATGCTACAGCTAAGGTCGAATACCATAAGTATTTCGAGGATTGAAAAAAGTTTTTACATAAGTTTACATGTACAATATCTAATGGAAGACTACTTCGAAATGGATAGCATTGATTTCCAAACAAATGAAAGAATTTCTACAAAACTTAAATTTACAAAATTTTAAATACATCTCGTACACAATTATATGATTTAATATCAGAACTTACGTCCATGTTTCGTTCGAGTTAATTTCAAGTTGGTGCATATTTTTGCTCTGGCTATTCATCAAATGTCAATTCGAACAGATATCAGCGTATAAGCTACGTATTTCAGCATAACCAATTTCTGTGGAAGCAAAAGTCGATTTATAAAAATCTCAGCAACTTAAGTCGCATTCTATTCAAAACAACACTTCCACGATATTACTGATACTGGGTTGGCATTACTTACCAATTTATGCATGATATGTCGAGCCACAATCACTTTTCCGGTAATGCTTCCATTTTCATTACTGACCCAATAATTCGTGATGAATAATTAAAGAATATGTATTATTCAATGTTCATGAGAATTTTGAAAATTCAAATAATTTGTGGGAAGTGCCACGATAGTAACTTTCAACGGAGTCATCCACTTCTGCACATTACAATGCAACCATTTCAAATTGTAAAAAAAGTCACCCTGGTAGCTTAACTGGGTAAAGCACTCGGCTGGATATTTAGGGATCCGGGTACGAATTCCGGTAATAATGAATGAATTTCACACTTTGATATTGCTGCCAATGTTGTGATTGCTCTTCAGATGTTATTGAGGTGTCTGAGGTTGCGATGGGAGATTTTTCGATTAAATGAAGACAAATAAAAGGTTAATGTGCAAGAAGAAAACATTTATGTTAATTTATTCAAGAAATGTTTAATTATTCAAGCAGTTTATGTCGTCTGTTTCAACCAGAGCCGATGTTAAACGCATAGGGTTGCCCGGGAGCTCCATGGAATCCGAATGACCAAGCACTGATTTTGAGAACATCAGCACGCTCATGAAATGAAAGGCTAGAGCAGAAATTTCACTCCCCATCCTCTTTCGATCTCTAGTCTCTCTGACAGTTTTTCTCCTCCAGTTTATCTCAGTTAGTCTAAAGGTGGCTCGACTCGTGTTTCACTTTCAGGGAATTTCAAAGTGTTCACTAATAGCTGCTAAAAAACACACCGCTAAACTTATATGCAATGATCAGGTGGATCAGCCGAAGCAGCAAAGTGGAAACACAATCGGCAGCCAAGGCGACAAGTACTTGAGATTTTTGAAGTCTTGCTGAAAACTCCTATTGCTCTAGTAATAGAAAAACAGCATCTTCTCACGCGCATTAGGCAAAACACTCATCCCCTTGATTGACTAGCTCTTGACCAAATAACTAAATCATTTTCAGTCTCAGATCTCAAACATTGTAGTAAGTTGTCCCGCACCTCAAGTAGAATTAAGCAGGGTGAAGGTATTCGAAGAGACACAATTTTTACCTGCATGGTTTGCATAAAATGTATCGGGAAAATTTTGGAACAATATATTTATTTCAGATATAGCTAAAATGCTTCAAAATTCTTCAAAGTGCGTCCCTTGAGCGTCGACTCTGCTCTTATTCGTCTGTCAAGACCTTCGGGAGGACGAGTTTAGCGTAGATCTTTTGAATAGTCAAATTTCAGTGATAATGGTGCGCTCTGTCATCTCATCAATGCCAGTACAATATGCGTTCATGCGTACACTTAACCGACTGTCTGAATTCAGCACTTCATGCAAACGTCAGGAAAAAATTTACCGATACTTTACGCAAGCCTTTCATGAAGGTCAGTTATGAAGTAATGTATTTTTAATAAGACATTAACCAAATCCTCCTTACAAATTTCCACAACCTTTTGTAGTAATTCATAAAAACTGCTGATGACGCAATAACTCTGAATGAATGTTAATTCCCTTAATTTCGTGACTTTCCTTAGTCTTAATTGCACTAAGGAACGGGGAACTAGTCGGAGAGACTCGTCCTTTAGAGAATACCCGGAACAATAAAAATGGTGCTTGAAACAACAGGATACCGAGGAACCTACTGAGCATCGCCGACGCGAGATATTGAGCATCGCGGGAAATATATTCCTTAAAATGTCCATTGCCTCTATCGCATTTGATGGCTTAAAAAATGATATTTTATTGTAACTATATGACTCCTGGTGATGTGAAAATTAGTGTCGTGGACGAACATATTTGTCGCTGGGTGGGATAACACCATGCGTCCGCGCACACACGTACGCACACAACTTCTTTACCTGCCGCACTGCCGTCTCGAAGCCAAGGGGACCTGCGCAAACAAAACAGCGCCTCCAGATGGCGCCGGCGGCGGCGTGACTCGAGACAGGAGGCAGAAAGGAAGCACTCCGCCGGCGAGCGAATTGATGACAGCAAAGCCAACGACTTCCTCCCGGAATACCCCGTAGCTTTCCCAGCGCATCTTTCCTCCACAGCCTTTCGCATTGAGTATAATTCAGTTGGTTTCGCAGATTTCTCAAACCACTAGTTCCGCGATTGCGCTTTCTTCCGTTCCGAATTATTTATTTTGCCCATGGTAACACTGAGTGATCAATCCCAATTTGATTTTGAAAACATAGTTTGAATCTTTCTATCCTTCTGACGTATCCGGTGGCTCGCAAGACCCTGGGGTTCCCTAGGAGTCACCCGCTTAACGCTGGAGTTTTAAAATTTCCTTTTATTCACGATAGTTTACTACGACGGATAAATTTGATCGAGGAGAAACCAATATTCCAGTCATTCAGATGTAAAAAGGCATAACTTCCTTTTTTGAAAGCATTTTGAGTTCGATAAAAGGAAGTTATGTTGCAACATATTATGTTAAGATACATGTATGTAATGGTACATATATATACATACACACACACACATATATAGTCCGATACAAAAAGATAAGGAAGGGGCAGCGGGTTAGAAAATGGAATTTAGAAGCGTTAAATGGATTAACGAGGAAGGAGGATCAGCAGGCTGTAGAGAAAATGATGCATGACAATAAAGAGCTGAGTACTATCGAAGAAAAATGGGAATTTATCAAGACAGTGATTTCGAAAGCCGCAAAAGACACTATAGTAGCCGTTAATGAGAAAAGGATAAGATGGGTAACGGATGAGATGATTGCAAAGATGGATGAGAGAAGAAAAAGGAAGAATGTGAGCACAGAGTTAGGCAAAATGAAGTACAAAGAGTTAAACAATAAATTGAGGAGGGCCACAAATAAAGCAAAAGAAGCATGGTGGAAAACGCAAGGCGAGGATATGGAAAGTTCACAGAGGAATGGTGAAATTGGTGCGCTATACAGCAAGGTTAAGTTATTATCAGGAAGTAAGAAGGGAAGATCGGTGCTAACAGTCAAAGATAAGCGGGGTCAGATAATAGCTAGCACAGAAAAGATCCAAGAAAGATGAAAGGAATATATAGAAACACTTAGGTAAACAAGGTTAGACATAGGAAAGGAACACGACATACAAGAAAATAGCTTATGTCCAGGCATACTCGACGATGAGATAGAAAGGGCATTAAGGGAGATGAAGCCAAAGCCGTGCCCGTAGCCGTAGAAGGCCGTGGAGGTACACAATTCCTGCGGAACTATTGAAATGTTTAGGAAAATGTTGGAGGAAGACTCTTTATGGACTGATTTATAGTATCTATGAGGAAGGAATCTGGCCGGAAGACTTCGTGAGGTCAGTGTTAGTGCCTATTCCGAAAAAGGTAAAGGCTACGTCATGTGAGGACTACAGAACAATAAGCTTGATATCCCACGCAGCTAAAGTTGTTCTCAGAATCATCAACAAAAGGATAGAGAGTAAGGCAAATGATTACTTAAGGGATTATCAGTTTGGGTTTAGGAAGGGGAGGGGTACGCGTGATGCCATTACAGTAATGAGATTACTATTCGAGAGGAATATGTAATACAATCAGGACGTATTTGCCTGTTTTGTAGATTTCGAAAAATCGTTTGATAGAGTGAATTGGGAAATAATAATGAGTATATTGCAGAAAATAGGAATAGATTGCAAGGACAGGATACTAATCCCCAACATGTACATGTCTCAGACTGCTCAGGTGCGAGTGGGGAACGGAGAGTCCTGATGGGCAGTGTTAGGAAGAGGTGTAAGGAAAGGTTGCTCAATATCTCCGGTGCTGTTAAACGTGTGTATGGCAGAAATGATTAAGAAGGCATGGAAAGAACTGGAGAATCCGTAAAATCGGTGAGGTTTGCTGATAACCAGGCTTTGGTGTGTCAGTTGGCCAAGGGGTTTCAAGCATTGCTGAGTGAATTGGAAATTCAGTGCAATAGATATGGGATGAGAATCATTATTAATAAAACAAAGATCATGCGATTTTCCAGAAAGAAAAAGGCTAAGCCAAACATTAAAATACAGGTAGAACAGCTTACGTCTCTCGGAAGTGTTTGGATCAACACGGTCAAAGTAGTAGGGACGTAAGGAGAAGAACAGCGCTAGGCGAAGAGGCTTTCACAAGGAGGGAGTTGATAATGGGGACGTAGTCTAGGGAGGTTAAGAAAAGATTCATAAAAACTCCAATATGGAGCGTAGCTATGTACGGCGCGGAAACGTGGTCACTGAAGCAGGAGGATAGACGTAGATTGGAGGCTTTTGAAGTGTGGGTGTGGAGAAGAATGGAGAAGGTGGAATGGACCGAAAGGAAAACAAATGAGGAAGTACTGGAGATGGTGGGTGAGGAGAGGGGTTTGTTGAGAGAAATCCTATGGAGGCAGGAAAAATGGATGAAAGGCGTATTGAGCGGCAATGGGATGTTGAATATGGTAATACAGGGGGAAAGTTGGGCAAGCGAGGAAAGGGCAGGAACAGGATAGGTATGTTGGATGGGATGAAGGGAGGAAAGAAGTACACAGAGATGAAGAGGGACCTGATGTAGTTTAGGTTGCTGGATTGGGTTTTGTTTGGAGTTACAAAATATTTATTTGATAAATGTGTCCATCCAAAAACCTACCTTAACCGGTAGATTACCTTATAAATAAATATATATATTCACTCACACGGAAAGTGATATAAAGAAAAGGGATAGGAACAGGTGTAAAAGACGAACACAGGAGAGGTGGGGAAGGCGGAATCTAGTCGATCACTAGTGTAAAAATAGTTCCTTGACCGGGACTTGAACAGGGGATCTTTCCACTTGCCGTGCAGATCCGCTAACCACTTGAGTTATCGAGGAAACTTCCTTGACACTGAAATCTGCCACCTTATATGTAGCGAAATATCTCGATTTTTTGGCCAAGAGCCGTCAGGGAGCTGTTTTACTCACCAAAGGAGAAATACACGACACAAAAGAGGAAGGACAGTAGGTAAGCAATCACACGACTTAATAAAATTAGGAGCAGTGCATTTCGTGGCACGCATGTATATATATTAGCCTTTGCTCCACATTGATTATTTTTTTTTGTAACTTTGCAAATTAAACAAACCTTGAGGTACTCGAGTATATTTAATTAACATGGAGAAAACTATGACAAATCAGCTGAATTCTGAATATTACAGCATTGTCAACATCGGAGTCGGCTGCTAGAGGCAATTAACACAGCGCCGTGTAATAGTTTTGCTGAACCCATCGAACCTCTGGCCGTTTTTAATACAGAATTACACATCATACAACTTTTGGCCCAAAACACTTCTCCCTCCTCGTGCTGTCCGACAGCGTTTTTCTGATCCCTTATGGTCCGTTGGAAAAATAAATTTTTAAATCTTACCTATAATACATTTTCAACATCATTGCCGAAGAGACATCCAATCTATGCAAGAGATTTAATCTTCAATTTGACCTTCCCTCCATGACTGATTCCCAGACTTGCTCCTCTATTATTTTTAATACGCTACTCAGTTTGTCATGACAACGTTCGGCAACTGTTACACTACCAATGAACAAATCTTGATGATAAAGTATTCCACTTTCATGTGAAATGTGGAGAAGTATCTCGTAAGATTTGCAGCATCCCCATTTTCGCCAGGACCATTTGTCTGAGCAGAACACGAGGACTCGAAAATTGAGCTGTAGCCCCGATTGTAGAGCGAGCACCAGATCGAAAGCGCGACCACCAGGACGAACCAAGACGAAGATGAATGTTTTTGCTGTTGCTGGGATGCTGGGAACTTCCGCGTTGCCGCATATTTTGAAGCGAATGGTTCCATTCGCGGAGGCGTTGAGGAACCTGAAAAAAATTTCACCAAGAGTCATGCAGAGTTACGAAAAACTCAAACTTGCATAAAGTTATATTGATCTTTAAAACTTCATTTTAATAAAATGCACGATTTTCGATAGGACTCTAGGTTGAATTTCAGTGTTAAATCATCCCTTTATTGAAGAATAGAATAAAAAATGTCATATTAGTTATATTGAACGCAGATTTATTTGCCAAGCACGGATTTCAACAGACCTCTGTGCCGAGACCCGATACTAAACCACTAATGAGTATTACTCACGTACGTATTTCCTTTTGCGTCCAAGTTTTAATTCTTTGAGGCAGTTTTAGATAGACTTATTAGTATTGTTAATTGACGAAAGAAATATTGCTAGAATTCAAATCATGATCCTTCACACAATATTTTACGAATGTCCACTATTGAGAAGGAGACTAGTTGTAAAGTCCACTATTGAGAAGGAAACTAGTTGTAAACGCGTCAGAGGTCGTTCTGAATGTTTACGGTGTCGCACTCACATTTATGCAACCAAAATTCAAATCTAAGAACTTCATTGCATACCGATTTATACGAGATTCTCACAAAATTTTGAATTCCGCATCGTTGTGAATGCTGTTGAGCAGGAAAAACCACGACACGATAGAGAACATATCTCCGTCGATGCGACAAAAGACAAAGTTTGCTGTTACCGCGTGTTCATTCAAACTTTTAAAAGACATGTGGCTCTGAAAATACCATTACGATAAATAGAAACCACCGTTTGTTAGTTGATAGCGTCGTAAGAAATTTATAGTTAGAGAGCTCATGAGCTAGAACCATAGCAACAATAAGGACACTCTAGAAGTGACAGGGAGGATACCATTTCTTAGTTATAAATTAAATGAAAGCGATAATTTAAATTCTCTATAGAAAAATGGAAAAGCAGCGTTGTTGCGACTCGGAAGTCAGCAAGGTAATATCATTTTTTAATCAAGTTCCTTCAATTTCTCAAAGTTGAAATTTCGCCTGCGAAAGATATAAGTGATTTTTACACGTGAAACCGGTTTTCAAACTTACTATATAACTGGCATTAGTTGCTAAACGAATGTGATCTTGGGTTTACTGCCATGGAGCACATAAGGATGGAAGGACTCTCCGCCGTCACCCCTTAAGCGAGGGATGATAGTGGTGACCCCAGTATAATACTCTACTCATACAAACCATTCGAAACAGTCATCCATGTTTTTGCGTTTCGAATTCGTAAAACCCTTATTGGTATTTACTTTTACGAGTAGTTGCTACGACAAAAATTTCAAAGGGGATGTGAAAAATATTATCTAGTAACTTGGTGAATTTCATCCATCAAATTGTTTGCGACAAAAATAAGCTTCATTCTTTTGAAATCAGAATCTCTTTGTTAAAGTACAGCAAAAGTTAATGCTCAAGAATGAATGTACACAGAGTGCACAAGTACACAGAATGGAATTCAGCGCCTGGCTGATGACATAAGAGTACCACCAGAAAAGAACATAATTCTGACCTCCACTGAAAAAAGCGATAAAAAATAAATCTTAATGATAAGTATAAAGGTAAGAAATATATTTTTATATTTTTTTACCTACATACTTACTTTTTTGGAAGATGGGAGGATAAACATGGCATTATTGCAGCAGAAACAAGTGAAAGAACTGTGTTGACTAGAATGCAGGATCATCAGTGGAGAAAGAAGTTAGAAATTTATAATGAGTAGAATAATATGTATGACAGTGATAAATATATATCTAAAAAATGAGATATTTTATTAAAGCACATGAATTCGTGGATAATCTTCCACATGAGTGAGCTGTAAATGAGTAACAAAAGAAGAGGTTAAGGCGAGACAGGAAATATTGAAAATGTAATGCTACAGAAGAATGGCGAAGACTACATGGGAAATGCGAAACACCGATGAAGAAAACCTATAAAGGGAAGAGGAAGTACGGAGTGCGCTGAGACAATAAAGAAATACCATCAAATTTAATGGCCATACTCTATTGCATACGTGTTCCTCAAAACCGCATGTAGAAGTATTATCTGAGAGAAATTTGATTCATAAGTACACTTTATTAAGTCATACAATATTCGTGATTTAACTATCGGCTTCAACGCATGATTCCAATTTGCGGACACAAATGTGGACTTGAGATTTTTTAGAAAGACGTGAAAACACGACGTATGCTTATGAATGAATTAAAAATTAGAAATCACATATTTGAGCCAGAAACTGCCGAAAAAGGAAGGAAGGAAGAGCCTCGGAGAAATGCCAAGAGGGGCACGCAATTGGTGCAGGAAGTAATTAAATGAGAGAGAATTGAATGCACGAATTTAATGAGGGAATGGAAGATCTAGTGAATAGTCAGGAGAGAGAACTGCAGCAACCGATTGTCAGATTGATAACTGCCGAATGTAAACTCCCAGGAACCTTTCCTAAGGAAACTCGAATCTCTGCGCATCATTCTAAGGAACTGCTTCAGTTATCATTTGGCGAAGGTCCACCCTAAACAAAATAAGCATAAACCATGAACTATTATGCAAACATTAATTGAATATATGGCAAGGGACATCGTGTGTGATATGACGTCATCAAATAAGATTAAAATATCGAAATTACTACATTTCCACGTATTCCTAATTAATCTGCGAATAAAATGAGGGACGTTCCCTTTCGAAAAGAACGCTCAAAAGTACGAAACTACCACCCACCACGACATTCCAAAATGCAAGAACTCTCGGTCCAGATTTGTCTCCCGAATTCGAGGGTTACCCGCCGACACATTTTTCTAATCGCCTCCGTAACTCTAGTCGTTCCATTAGAGGGGTTTTTAGCAGTCACACCAGCCCTTCTTTGAACTTTATGTCCTTAATCAACCCTTCCCTGCTACGGGTTCCCAAGAATTCGCCCGCGGGCCGAAATAAGAAAGAAAAAGATACCGAAGCGTCATTAGCGGGGGGAATGCCCGGGGGGAAGGGGAGAATCACGTGACTCGAAGAACAATGGTGATCTAACTTGTTTGTTTCCATACACCGGACCTACTTGTCCACCTCTACGTGCAAAGGTCGTGCTACACGCACGCGAACGTGAAAATATATTTTTACTAGCAATTTTCGCTCGGTGACTCCGGGGGAATAAACTTTTTGATGATGGGAAGGGCCTTGGAAAAAATGGGGCATTGGATGGAGGGGGGAATACTTCGTCACGTACATACGTTTGTCATCATGTTTGTGTGTCGTTGGCACTCGATCGTGCACTGTTTTCGGGGACGTGCACGGAGGCGAGCGCTCCCTGCGGAGGGGCGAGAAGCGCGGCGGACTGGCCAAACAAAACAAAGGCGGAGAGCGAGAGAGACGGCATCCCTCTCTCACGGAGGGGGGAACAGGGGGGGATTAACAAAAAAAATCCCTCCCTCCTCTCCCCGAAAACAAAAACAAGTTACGCTCCGTCCTCTTCCTCCCCCCACCACCCCCGGAATACCCCTGGCTCGCCCCGTTCGCAGCGCACACTGCACTCGTTGTTCCCTTTAATTAAAGAAAAGCATGACGACGGATGAGGTGACGAAAGCGACCATCCCCGTCATGGCGATATGGCGTTCTCCTTTAAAGCGCGGAGGGGGAGGTAGGGGGTGGAAGCGGGAGGGAGGGGGAGGGAGGGTGGCAAGCGGGGAGACGCTCACAAACTCTTTCCCGCCAACCTTTTCATTTCCGATGGGAGGAAAATAAAAGAGAGGGAGGGGGGCAGCCATCCAGGGTGCAGTAATTAAAAACGGTCGCCACTCTCCTCATGTGACACACTAACACACACACACACAGAGTACGGATATGAGGAGAGAGAGAGAGGACGACGGAAGCATGGGGGGGGACCTTATAAGAAGGCTCCGTGGAACGTACGTAGGTGCCTCTCCCTCTTCCCGCAGAAGATAACACTCCACATATCCCGGTCGGGTGTCCAACGACTGACACCCCCTTTCCCAGTCCCCTTCATCTCCCTACTTTCTCCCTCTCTCTGTCTCTCTCGCTCTCTCTCTCTCTCTTACACACACACACCATCACATTCACAATTAAACGGAAAGTGTCATAGCCAACGACATTTCACGACTAGAAATTCACGGCTGAGGTTTTCGCGGACGACATTCCACAATCGACTTCCGACGACCGTTCACCACGGGATTGTTCGTCTTCAACCAACATCAACTCTCGTATCATATAATGTGCAAGGTTTGTATACAAAGTATCGGAACAGTACTTAAGACATGGTGATATAATTGGCAAGGAATATGAGGAGCACAAAAGAGTTCGGCCGTGTGACTCGTGATTCGTGATTTTCTCGTCGTTAACCTTCACTAATGTATTGCCCATATAATGTTGTGTGTCCGGTCAGCGCTTTGCATCTTAACATTTTGGTGCGCCGCTCACATTATACACATCTCAACAGCCTCTCATTGCTCAATACTCTCCACCAATTAATTCTTAATCGTAATCTTCATCGCCCAATACTTCTTCAAGTCTCCCTCTGCCCGAAGTTGTGAACAATCTTTGTCTTGATTTATTATTGATTGAGAATATATCACTAATGGGATATATTTTTCGTGTTAGAGATTGGTGTTTAGTGATCCACGTATTATTAACTTGTATTTGCTTTGATAGCTATAGCACGCGTAATATGATAATTGTAAAACAACGTTGCGCAGGGAAAATTGTTTGAGCAGAAATCCGCCCAAGACGTTTCACAAGGCACAATCCGTATGCGATTCGAATCGGAAAAATTCATAATGCTACACGTAGATACTGAGTCACCGGCGACTGATTGCGGACATGATACATAAACGAAAAGTCATCGCATCGCGATCAGAATCGATTCCAGCATCAGCGGCGATTCCAGTCTGACGAAATGAGTTTGGATTCTTGAAATTTACGATACTGCACTGCACATAAATATCATGCCACGAGGGTAAATTTCGCAGTCTGAAATGGAGAAAAGAACAGGTTTAGTCAAAATGAATACACGTGAAACACACGCTACTCTCTCGAGAATTATCTGCGAATCAAGAGAGACCCCAATACTGCTGAGAGGAAACGGCAGGCAGCAATGGAGGATAGGATACTACAAGGGAGTGTATGTAGTATTCGTACATGTGGGAGATGAAGGAAGACACTAGGCTTTTTGGTGACTGCTACGAAGACTGGAGGAAAGTAAGCAGAGCTGAAGAAGTTAATAATTATGCACGGCAAAGGAAGGATTGAGTTGGGTGTAAGAGCCCGAGGGAAGAAGATATACGACGTCTGTCCAGAGAGTAACTTACGTTTGCGAGTAGCGAGAGAAGTAGTTAAAGGAGCCAACTTTTTGCTATATTTAGTCACACACACTAGGGCAGTACGTCTCGAGCTGCAGTGTTTGGAAGGCCGCGCCGCTTGTCGTTTGTTTACATTAGCGAGTCAAAATGAACAATACAATTGATAAACCCGCCAAATGTAAAATCAGTATATTGATAATGTTTTTGCGGGAAAAAACTTCAATGCTACTGACATTCATCGGAAAATTTGTGCTGTGCACCGAATTAGTGATGAGTGACAGTAGTTGTTTGCGTCAGTGGTGTTGTCAGTGGTGTTCAAGAGCAAACGGACATGTCCATGATGCCCAAGAACTGGACATTTGTCAGTTCTTCTGCCACGAGGCTAGGCCGATCATTGCGGTCCTCGTCGTGAACAGCGATGCAATTTATAAACTGAATGCACTACTGTCTCACTCCGCCTTCACTCATTATTCCGTCTCTATACACTTCACAAATTTGCCTATATATTTCAATCGGCTTGCAGTTTTTGCCAGTAAAATCCTAATCACAGATCGCACTTCACAACTCGCCAGATTTTCTATTATGCTAAAGTTCGTAGTGAGCAAAGTAGTAGAACCGCAGTCTGCAGTCGAGTACTACCACGGCGGGATGCTTACTGAAGGCAGGGACTTCTACTCGTAGACACCAATATGGTGGCTCCAGCCCTAGTGACCGCCACCCTAGACCGAAACTTAAGTTACTTTCTTGACAACCCTGATATTTTTATATTGTCAGGGACCGACTAAAAGCTACCTCCAATTGGTGAATTATATTCCTTGAATGAGTATTGCATATTTTTTTAACTCACTGAAACTTTTCGAGCAACAATGGAGCAGTGGAAGCTCTGCTACGTATTTTGCAGCAATGAGAGGGGGGAAACTTATATAGCCGCGAAATCTATTTTAGGGGAGATAATATGTTGCTGCTGATGCTGGGAAATGCCCAACGCTCCCCCCGAATCCCCGATGACGTCGACCCACAAAAGTTGTGCGTTTAGGTTCGGATATCCTATTAATCATCTGTTCTAATAGAGGAGTTTCGAAAGGCGAGGACATGCGTCTTTGATATCCGGTGTTCATCGAAAATTGAGTGGGTGTAAACAAATTTTAAAATAAGAATGTTTATTTCCTGTTTTGCAATCCATTTTCATCCGAATGTCCCAAGTTCAACCGCGAATGCATGATATAATACTCTAGTCATTATTGAATCCGCACGCCGGACCAATATATTTGCGGTGACTGAAATAAATTGAATTGGTAGTGTGAAATTATCCTTCATGAAATTCAGCATTCAAGTGAATTCAGTCATTCAGTATGTTATACGTATCATTGTTTCATCCAATTACATCCAGCCATCTCCATGATCACATTAAATACCTACCAATCTACTCCCATTCCCTTTCCTCCACTACTAGATTTCGGCATCCTACAACGACGGGTGGCATTTTCAAAACCCTCATTTAGCTTCTTTATGAATGTTTAATTCGAGTTACTAAAACCCCCACAGCTTCGTAAATGGAGCATGCCCACACCGCGACAAATATTTTCCTCCTAAATATTCCCAAAAAACATTGCTTTAACTGCTCTACCACGTGCAGCCCTCCTTCAATGTTCATCCTTGTAGGATCTCATGTAATGAAGTGCTCTCAACAGCAAGTTCCATCAATGCCTTAGGAATTGACTAACTCCTCATCATTAATACATTTGAAATTGTAAATCAACGCCCCTTGCTGTCATTTCAGCTTGCTTTCACAAATCCTTTCGGAATTGTCCCTCCCTGTCATTTATTCCTCATACAGCTAAAAATCACAGAGCATAGCTATGCTATCACAAAAGGCATAAGAGTTATTTTAAGCGGATGATAGGAGATTAAACGCAGAACGGTTGAAATTTGTGTGACTGCACAGCAACTGGAAGGCGTGATAATCGTACGAAATTAAAGGAATAATAGTCGGAAGGAAAATTCCGTATGAATATGGGAATGGAGCGCAAATGTGTGGAGGCGACGAAAGGAGTGAGTGGGTGGGAGCAAGGGCGCGGCGAGGCTCGGTGCCTGGGGATGAGAGGGCCTCGCCGGGGGAAGCGACACTCCGGGTGGGGAATGGGTTGGCTGCCGACGGAGACGCGGCTCCGGAATCATTCCACTTAAAAGATGACGCTAAAATCACTGGCAGCTTTCAACAAGATTACATAGTGATTAGACGAAGATTTAAATGAATCGGAATACTTCACTTCCGACAGCTTCCCGGTGGCAGATGCGGAAATCGCAGCATTAATTATGTGGAGATTAAATGCAGAATAAAGTGCATGAAGATTGAAATGAGAAGTGGAGGGAGGAAAAGTAAAATTTGAGGGGATTTTAAAACAGGACGGAAACGAAGTAACACTAGGAATCAGTTAACAGGGCACTATCATTAAGTTAAGAGGGAAGGACTGGGATTAGAGAAGATGAGGCGAGCTAAAAAAAAGGATTATAAAAGCTTGGATGAAAAAACGAGAGGTAAGGTAATTACGAAAACAATCAGAAAGCCCGTGGATGACAGGAGTGGTGATTAGAAGAAGGATAAAAGGGATAGGGAAATGGAGAGAGACGTGAACGCGGTGGGGAGGAGGGTGGGTGTAGGCACGCAGGGCTAAATAATAAGATTAGTCGTGAAACCCATTGGACCAAGGGAATAAGGTGATAAGGGCAAAGTGGGGAAATGGTGAAATAACGAAATCAGAGAAGAGTCGACGCGCTATAATAAGGTGGGAAAACAATTGTCGAGAGATATAGAGGCAAAAAAGATGTAGACTAGAGAGAAAACTGAGAATTTCGAATGGGAGCAAATTTTCTGAAACTTGCAGAGTGAAAAAAAAACAAATCAGAAACAAAAGGTAATACCATTACACTATCCATGAATTCGGTTGATTTCGTGTAAGGGAGTTCACACACACACACAAATATATATATATATATATATATATATATATATATATATATATAAATTCACTGATAGTCATAACAAACACAGAAACCAAAACACACAAAAGAGGGAAAACTCACTGGTTCTCGAATTTTCGGCGGTCCAACCACCTTTCTCAAGAGAAGTTAGGAACAGAACTCAGAACTGAGTTCTGTTCCTAATTCCTCTTGAGAAAGGTGGTTGGACCGCCGAAAATTCGAGAACCAGTGAGTTTTCCCTCTTTTGTGTGTTTTGGTTTCTGTGTTTGTTATGACTATCAGTGAATTTACATTACACGTTTGTGGGTTTTCCAAAAAAGAGTATATATATATATATATATATATATATATATATATATATATATATATATATATTTAAGGTAATCTACCGGTTAAGGTAGGTTTTTGGATGGACACAACTATCAAAAAAACATTTTGTAACTCCAAACAAAACCCAATCTAGCAACCTAATCTACATCAGGTCCCTCTTCATCTCTGTGTACTTCTTTCCTCCCTTCATCCCGTCCAACATCCCTATCCTGTTCCTGCCCTTTCCTCGCTTGCCCAAAATTCTCCCCTCTATTACCTTCTTCAACATTCCACTAACGCTCAATACACCCTTCATCCATTTTTCCTATCTCCATTGGATTTCTCTCAACAAACCCCTCTCCTCACCCACCATCTCCATTACTTCCTCATTTGTTTTCCTTTCGGTCCATTTCACCTTCTCCATTCTTCTCCACACCCACATTTCAAAAGCCTCCAATCTACGTCTATCCTCCTGCTTCAGTGACCACGTTTCCGCGCCGTACATAGCTACGCTCCATATCAGAGTTTTTACGAGTCTTGTCTTAACATCCCTACTCAACGTCCCCGTCATCAACTCCCTCCTTCTTGAGAAAGCCTCCTTGCCTAGCGCAATTCTTCTCCTTACGTCCCTACCACTATGACCGTATTGGTCCAAAACACTTCCGAGATATGCAAACTGCTCTACCTGCTCTATTCTTTCCCCGCCTATTTTAATATTTAGCTTAGCCTTTTTCTTTCTGGAAAATCACATAACCTTTGTTTTATTAATATATTTATTCCACTATGTATGTAAATAATATATATATACATATTTAAATTGAGTTTGGCCAACTATGGACCGCAATGACCTCAAGACTTCTGGTTTTTCTTCTTTCTTTCTTCCCAAGACTTCTTCATTTTCACCTCTCTTGTGTTCGTCCTTTATGTGTGTGTGTGCACCTTTCGCATATGATCCGTATTTTATTTTTTTAAATGAACATACTAAGGGAAAATCTGTGCTTATGGTGAAAATTTGTCATTTACGAACAGCGAGCGTGGTGTAATTACTGTGGGATGGTTTAAGTTGGAAACCACTGGAAGGATGAAGGGGTTATGTAAGACTAAAACTATTAGATTTATACAGGTGAGTATGATTCAACGCTGTCACAGGAAGGGACTAATTTCAGATCCACATTCCATTGTTAGCTGGAGTAGAGCGAGAAGCAACGGGAAATTCTCTCCAAAATGCTAATAATTATCAATAACTTAATTTCTTGTGACCTAATACTCGCCACCATGTGCTCTCTCTGGTGCCTTACAGCGTAGGGTATAAGGTTTGGATAAAATGTATCGGTAACGATTTTTTTCCCGACGGGGGAAGTTCAGACCCTCGGTTAAATGCACGCATGATCGCAGATCGCATATTGGCATTGATGAGATGACAGTGCTCGCCGTTAGCACTGAACCTTTGGTGATGCGAAAGATCTGTGCTAAAATTGTCCTCTCGAAGGTCTTGACGGACAACCAAAAACAGAGTCGAATGTCTGCTTGCGAAAACCTGCAACGTCATCGCGACCATTCCCCAACTTGTACCGTCTCTAATTGGCACCAGTAGACTATTTCCTATTCCCAAAAGTGAAATCCTCCTAGGACACTACCATGAAACCTTAAGGGCCGTCAAAGAAGCTTGCCCAAGTACCCTTAAGGACCTCTCTGAATCTACCTACCAGAAGACCTTTGAGCCATGGAAAATCCGCTGGCAAAAGTACTGGTATGTCGACGATCAAGGGATGTACTTTGAGGGATTTTGAGGCATTGTGGCAATAACTGAAATAAATTTTGCCGATACCTTTTATTCAAACCATCTTTAGTTGACGATTTTCAATGGAAATAACTGTACAAGGGGGAATATGATGACAGTAAGATTAAATATCCCAGTACGCTCAGGAATACAACGCTTAAGGAGCGCTGATAAACAAAAATAACACCTCTTACAGACACAGTAATAACGGCGACTGTAGGCGATCCGAGACTTCGGGCTCCTTGTCGGACTGCTCGGTGCTCAATAGCTCAATAGGTTAACCCCTCGGTGTCCCTTCATCAACTTCAATCGTGCTAATTATGGACCCATAATTCTTCTCTTCTCTTTTAAAATATTCCCGAAAGTTATGAATCATGTCCTGTCCTTGACGGCGAATAGAAGATGCTCTTCCCGACATTACATCCGAAGAAACTGACCTCATATTCTTAAAGGCCGAAAGAAAGCAAACCACCGTTACGAACACAATGCAGTTCACGCGCAAATTGGAAAACAGGGAGAGCAGGAGAACAAAGGAGTTAGCCTCAAGGCAGTCGGAGGGAGTTCCCCCTCAAACGCTCCTCATGCCCTTTTCCTGTGGTTGGTTGGCAGATTGAAGGCGACACCAGAGAAATGAGGGGCATCAACCATGAGTTGAGAGAAAGGGTATAAGGGCATCCGAGTCATTTAGGATAAGAATTTGAAAGAGGTGGGGATTATCAGGGGATGGGGGAAGAGTGGAAAGAAACCCGGCATTGGTAATAGTCTCATCTTAACGGAAGGTAACGAACGGTTCAAAATGTAACATCCTATCCGACTTGACTCTATTTGAACTGCTCTCCACATACACCCTAAATAGGAATCATATAGTACCACTGAAAATTATATCACTGCCAAAATTCAAACCCGAGTCCTCTGGGTGGGAAGCCAGTATACCAACCACCGTCGATCCCCCTCGTATTACGCTGAATAATATACTGTCTCTATGAGTGGTATACATTAAGTAAAATAATTGAGCAAGGTAAGATTCAGCGATTTTTATTTTTCCAATCAACAGGAGATTGGTTACCAATAAATGCAAACGAGTCGAAAATGAATATTTTCTTTTCCGAGGGAGTGTGTAGCCCATTATGCCACCTGAGAAGACGTTTATTTTGTGGCCAAATTAAAGAAAGAGGTTTGGACAGAATAAATGAAGAAAACCCACAAATTAATCAAACAAGAACTTTCATTTCATTTGGATCCTTTAATTTTCAGTAATTCAGGGGAGGGCAGTAATTCTTAGACGTACGTCATTCGAATAAATTAGGAAGATGGTATTAATGTGTTCAAGGAGATGGAAGAACGAGATTACAAGGAAAATTTGGAAGTGTTTTCAGATATAGGCAGAATGTTTATCTCTTTCAGTCATCTGGAGACGGCTAATGCGCCTTTGCAATTCCCAAAAGTCACTTTAGGCTAGTCCTCAGGCCTCCCGTGTGTACAAACAACTTAGTTTGCTCAAGAACCGTCTTTGATGCGGAGGTCAAACCCGGGGATTTACACGAGCGCGTTACCGTGGCAGCCCAAACCGACCGGATGACGGGCAGAGGAACAAAGGGCACAGGAGGAGAATGTCGAGATCAAAACAAACGCAAGAAGAGAGGGAGGCACTTAACGGCCGAACGTTTCAGTTAAAACAACACGAAATGAAACATTGTTATGACTCTCGGGGAAACATGTTCCGTGGATGGAGTAATATTCGAAACAAAAGGATTGGAGGAGATTGGACAGAGATGGAATTGAATTCGGATGTCACCGCTTATTGTGAAGAAATTTTACCGGCATTCAAAGCCTCGAGAGAGACAGGGTCAACTTGGGTTTTCCACTGAGTAAAACTTCGTGTCCATGCACTCAGATTTGTGATGGATTTTAAGCGGCAGAGTGCGTCACCGACATATCTCGTTTTCAAATGAAGAAAACAAGGTGGCGATGACCGGTGATTCTTTGTGTTTTGATGGCCAATGAGTGAATGACGGAGAGCGAGCGTCGTTTCACTTTGGATTCTGCAACTGCGGTGGAAGTTGCGGCAATCTACGTCACGCTTGGGTGCGCAATCTGCGGCGACCCGAACCCGAAACACGAGCTCACCGGGGACCTAAAGCTTCCAGTAAGAATCTCACTTAGTCCGTTGACGTTGCGTCGCCATCCAATAGTACGTATTGTTTTAGCTGAGAACCCTATCGCACGAGATAAGTTGTTAAAGCAGACGAACGAGCTAATAAGTTCTCTTATGGCTCGCATGAACATTACATAGTTCGAGTGCGAAGAGAGGCAAGTGCGGGTGTGGTGATGCGAGCGCAACTGATTGAATCGTTCGAGGCGCTGATGTGTTGCGGCAAGCGCCATTTTCCCTGACGTCACCGCCTCTTTAATAGTCTCCAGGTAGACTGGAAGAGGGTCCCCACAAATCTTCCCTTCGGAGACCATGGAAAACATTTTTTGCAACTTTTTCTCATATATTTTTGCTAAAGCATATGAAGGTGTTGAAATTGAAACTCTCTTATGTCAAAATTTACAGGGTTCAGTCGCTTCTTGATTAAAACATCCGTCGAAAATTAATTAATCAAGTAAATGTCATGGATGCCCGTCGAGTTATTCATATACCCTTCAACTCCTATGACGGATACGTTACCCGGTGATGAACGATCGCCATTCTATTATGGCGTGAACAACAATATTTGTGCGCGTAGACGTACGCATTCGAAGATAAATAAATGATCTGGCATAAGTATGACCAGTGGAACAGTTCGTGCACACATTGCAGGAGAAATTTTCATAATCTAGTCTCTTTTATATATGATTTTACGGTTAGTGTACCTAATAGCACAGGAGAGAGAGAGAGAGGTAGACAATTGGAGAAGTGAAATGAAAGAGAGATGATTAGTAGGGGAAACACGGATACGGCAAAGGCGGTTAGGATATACTACTAGGAAGATTGGGATCTTGAGAAAGAAGTGACGGAGGGGAGAATTTTAATAGGATGCATTAGGGATAAACGCGGCGTAGAGGGAGAGAAAGAGGAAAAGAAGCCGAAAGACCGAAAGAGTATACATTATAATCGAGATAGAATGGCAGAAATTCTTTGCAATTTCAATTTCTGAGGTTATTTGTCATATTTTGTATCATCTAACGCTTATCCACACAGATAAGGACCTACATTTTTATCAGATTCTAATGCGTTAATATTTCTGCACCGGATATTTTCCTTCGTGTAGTAAAACATAGGATTTGTGTCATACTGTCCAACGCAGTTGACAACTAAAAAAGAATTTAATTCGTATTCAATGAGACCGCCCTTACGATGAGTTTCTCGGAATTTTTTAAGGTTGAATTAGAACGTGAAATAAAGACTGATATTTGTCCCAGAGCGGTAGGGCTAAAAATATTCGGGTCAAAATTAGTCTCGTATGTATTCAACTCTTGCCACACATACTAACGGTAGCTTGCAGGGCAATAAAATTAAAATTAAAAAACATATTGTGGAGATAAATGGAGAAATGCTGGAATTATTAGACGCTCCGCTGTGAACAGACCAGTTTTGATCTTTCCTTCCTAAATTGTCTGGTTATTATTAGGGTACAAAGTTTTTCTTATTTTACAGCATGCATTTACTTCAAAACCATAAAAGCTGCTCAAAGGCATGATATTGCCTATTTTGATGTCACTATTCGGCGATCAGTTTGCATTGAAAAACGGTAAATATATCATAGCATTTTAAACAAGTGATTATGCCCAGCTGTGGACTTTCAGAAAGTCCTCCAAACTTCTGATTGTTCCCGATCAGTGATTGTTTTTTAGTAACCTATCAACAACGATTCATCGTGGCAATCGCGGAACAGCGTGGCTAAGAGTGGATCGGGATGGTGCGGAGGCTAACGTATAGGCTCCCCACTGCGAAGACCCGGGTTCAAATCCTGGGGACAACAAATATTTTTCAGTGGAATCCCGATCCCTACTTGAGGTGCATTGTGGAGAGGGCTTTGAGTGAGTACGATGTCCGTCGGATGGGACGTTAAACTGCGGACCCCTTGGCGCCTTTCTAGAGTAGGCTAATGCCGACGCCGGTTTTCTTTCCACCCTTCCTTTCCCACCAGTCCCTAATGGCGCAAATGACTTTAGCTGTCGGTCGCCTCCCCAACAAAACCAAAACCAGCGTGGCTATGACGATTCGTTTCTTTTCGCGATCCGGTCGCTAAAAGAAACGAACGGTTCACGGGAAGCAATGGCGCGACGATGAAATTGCTCGACCCCGTATATGTACAATGTCTCTCCCAAAAGTGCGTAGTATGACTTATTTTTTTCCGGATTAATGGAAGGACGGACGGCGGTTTCTCTAGCTGGGCTGAAGGGAAGGGAGTCTCTGAAAAGGCTGGAGACCGGTGGCGGTTGACTCCCAGCCTTTTCGGAGTGCGGATCCTTCGTTTGCGAAACCTCTCACTACGGTCCGTCATAACATGTTGTTGTAACAGCGCTAGGCCATCAGATTTTGCTTGAAACTGGCCAAAACCTGGAAAGAGACTCATGAAATGCTAAAAGCAGCCTATGGTGATAACCACATGGGTAGATCGGGTGTTTTTGAGTGGCGCAAGTTGTTTCGGGAGGGTAGAGAAGATGTTGCAGACGCCGAAAATTTAGAATGCCCTTCGACCTCAAAAAATGACGAAAATCTTGGAAGAGTGAACGTTTTGTTGGACAGGGATGGCAGATTAAGCGTTTTCATGGTTTTTGGTGAACCTGGCATCCCTAAAAGTGATGTGAATTGACGTGTGACCAAAAATATAGGCATGAGAAAGGTGTGTGCGAAGTTGGTGCCGTGAGTGCTCTCGGACAAACAAAAAGAAACTCGCACGCGGATCCGCCAAGAACTTCTCCACCATGTGAGTGGGGATACAAATTTTTAAAACTACGCCTCACCAGACTTCTTCCTCTTCTCCTGCCTAAATCCGTGCTGAGCTGACGTCACTACGGCTCGGTGAAAGCGTCACAACAGGCCGTGATGAAGGAGCTTCGCAGCATTCCGGGCACCACCTTCCAAAAGGCGGGCGAGTCGTGGAAAACCCGCTGGCAGCGGTGTGTGGACGCAGAAGGGTGCTACTTCGAAGACTTTTGAGACGATGTATCAATTCTGGAAATAGATTTTTTCAATCGACTCAGTCCTACTACTTTCGGGACAGAGCTGGTACATTGTGTCAACCGTGGAGTATCGGTCGTGGAATTCATCTCATGGAACCTCCTCGGGAGACGAATGCGCCGTCAAGGAAAGACACGGCAATGGGTTATCGTGGGCCATTCTACGCGTTACCCATTTCCGCACTTAGGCCGTCCGTCTCCACGACGCGTGCCCATCCCTCCTCCCTCTTGCAAGAAGACCGGCGTAATCCCTCTCCGCTCTCGGAGAAAGGCTCTCCACTCCCTCTGCTGCGCTCGCTCCGGGCGACGCGAGGCGCGGCAGAGGTGCGGATAATAATCCTCCGTGGGCCACTCTGCATTGAATAGGCGGGCGAACGAGTGTCTGCCCCCCTTCTCCGACCTCCACTGGCGTATTGAAAAGACCACCCCTCTCGCACACTCACCCCCCTGAGGGCCACTTACTCCTCGCGGGAAAGCGACGCTGCTCTTCGCCTCTCCACGCCCGTCGAATTCTTTGGGACCGAACATGCATGTATGGGGGGTGCGCCACTGCACGCCCCTCCCCCTCCTCACCGGAATGAGAGGCGGTGGGAGGAGGGGGAAGGGAATCCCACCCAGTTGCCATGACGCCCGTTCCATTAGACGGAGGCTGATTACGGAGCAACGTAAGAGGCAAAGAGAGGGAAGTGGGTGGAAGCCGGTTGGCTCCAATGCAGCCACAAGTTGAGAGGGACCGGGAGACGAGTATCTTGATACTCGGTGACGGGGACTTCCTCTAAGGCCTCGCAGAAACTGTCAACAGCCCTTTTAGTACTTACGGTGCCTCCTTGAGACCTCTCCTCCAAAGTCCATGACTTTTCCGGGTGAGATGAATAGAGAGGAAGGGAACCAACGAAGTTTCACACATATGGTGGGGCGAGAAATGGAGTCCTCTGTGTAATTCCACGAATGCAGAAAAATATATAAATGGAGGAAATATCTGAGGTTTCTTCTTGTCCTGCAAGGCGACACGGGAGTAAGTGAAGTAATAGAGCCTACCACTCGTACAGGCTTTTGAGAATTAATAGCTTCCCGAATTATTTCGAGTCGTTCGAGTGTCGTACGTGATGTTTCACGGGGTTCTGGTCCGGGATCACGCCAGGAAAGAGGGATTGTTTACGCCCATTTGTCCGGCAGGTCGAATGTCCCCACCATACATGCCAATATACTATATATAGTAATTCGGGGAGAAAATTATCCAATATTTATCATCGTTCATTTCATGATTTGTACGAGTTTTTTCAAAGAGTGCATGTAATCTTTTTGTTTTTATGGGGCCCCAATCCAGTCTATCCTTAAATACTAATGCGACACTTTTCGTTCTATCGCACCAAATTTTCCCGAAATGAGCAGCTAAGCAGGTGCTGACGGCCGTAATAGAAGGATAAACGTCGCGTACCATAAAATGGGAGAATTACGCATGAAAACAGATTTTTTCGACTGCATGAAGGGTTGCAGTAATCATGAAGGACTGAAGAAGGAAATAATGTAGGTGGATACTTTATCTGATATTCCGATTTTTATCGTATTTTATTTTTCTAGGAATACTTTCCTGGACTAACCAGTTTTTGCTCTATCGACTACTTGTGCGAGTGTGGCCCGTGACCCTATGCTTTTCGCATTTTCCACTACATAATAGAACGCTCACGTCAGCGTGACCCTGGGAAGCTGCATTTCTTGCTGTTGTCACGTTTTTTTCGAACCGATGCCGTCTCGGACGCTGTTCGCCTTGGGGCGGCGAGGGAAGATACGGCCGACCACTTCGAGGAGATATTCGCCACCCCCGGTCCGCCTAAACACTCTCCCACGCCATTTTGCATCTGTGATGTAAAAATATCGGACACAAAGGAATTGGCATCAAAGCTGTGCGATTTCATACTAGTTTAAAGCATTTATAATATTTTTAGACGATTGAAACGGTTGATTCATTTCCTTAAAGGAGAATTTGGCGGACAAGAAAGCTTCCCCCGCACCTTACTCGTTGTGATATCTACTCGACGAATTATACTGTGTGAATCTTTTATTGCTGCAATAAATGTATGGTCTGTCCAACGACGAAACCTTTATTTGCGATTTCGAAGACAGCCCATCGAATGAGATTTAAATATGCCAATCGTGAATGATTCATAAAATAAGATACTATCATTAGAAGAAGACTATGGAAGCAAAATTATAGGTACATGAGAAATAATCCCTCGAATTACTGAGACGATGTTTCGGTGAATAAGGAATTTCTAGGTAAATTCATTTTCCTTAATGCCATCTTTTCAAATGAATGACGATTTTTATCCTCAACCGTCAATCGGTACACATTAATCATGGCAAGCAAGATAAATCGCGAAGCACCCTAGGAAGCTATTATCTTTGTCAACCATGAGCTGCAGACAAGCCGTCATTGTCATTCTTCATTTTAATTACCCTTGGTCAACGAGAGTTTTTATATTTTTCAATTAAGAGCTGCCAGCAAGAACCACGAATGGCATCGGTCACTTCAATCTCAATCAGCTTAAAAGATCTGTCGGTAGTGTGTGTTATTGAGTTCATCATTCGATCCTTTAGAGGAAGAGTTGGGCCTCGCCATTCGATAATTTTAATCGGCCTATCAAGTGTAGAAATTCAAGCCATTTTATTATTATGCATTAAAATTATCATTAGAGCCGTCGAGATATCTTTCTCTGATACAATAAATGCTGGTAGGTGACAATGATTTACGAAGAAGATATATTTTGAAATCAGTTGCTAGAGACACAAGAAGTATTTGATTGACCATAAAGGCATTTAGGTATCACAGAGAGAATGCGTAAAAACGATATGGAGGAGCCGCTATATTTATTTACGTCAATCGGGAGATGAATCATTCAAAGTTTTTTGATTAATTATCATTGGATATTTGAAGATATTTATTATTCTTGATTGAAGATTGATTGAGATATTGTTATTATACAACATGAATTTGAATAGAATTCTGTCAACCAATTTGCTTTCTCATACCCGAAAAACGTAGATGGCTCATACTTGATTCAAAATTCATTCCACTTTTTCACTCCTCCTAAATTATTATTATTCCACAACTCTGGCAATGTTGCTCGACGCGGTGACCCAAAGGTGAAATGTCCTCATTCGTCTTTCTTGAAAAAAAGGCACGATTCTGTGTCTTTGATGAGTCTTCCCAGACTCGAGACATGGTTTAACTGTCCTTCCCGAGTCATAAAACAGGAGATTAACCCCACTTTAGCAAGAACTTAAGTAACGTTTGCGATAAAAATTTAAATGATTGCTCGCTTTATACTATTTATTTAGTCTACAAAAAATAGAAACCAAGATAGAACAACGTATATAGTCAAGTTCCGCACTAAAAAATAAACCTCTATAACTTGGGTACATAATAAAAGTATATAGGTACAACCTGTACATTATTAACGAATGGTAGCTTATGGTTTAATGTAGGTTTAGGATGGCCACCTAATATCTATGGAAAAACACAGTAAGATTCAAGAGACGAGACGGTGTCTGTGGACAAAGAAAAGCCGAAAAGACCCGGGACCGGATCAAGCAAGCCACGACCGAGGATAGATATAACATCAAAGTGCAGAGCTATCTGAAAAACGTGAATTGATCCGGACCAAATACCAGTGATAAGAAACGGAACAATATTTAACATTAATATTTAAATAGTTTGGGTGACTATAAGGTTTTTAAACGAGTAAAGGAAACATTTAAATAAGTTTAAAAAATAGAAATAAAACTTTATATATTTAATGATAGAAAAGTCAAAAAAAGGAATTGTATCTAAAAATGCATGACAGTCAATAATGAGACCACAAAAATAATGATGGTAAATGATGATAAATTGGCCACATATGACTAATACGAAGAGAAGCTTCCAACAAGAAAACATTCGCATTCTTTCATCGATTAATGCAGCGTCTTTTTCTATGGTTGGTGCACTAATGGCTACACCGAGTGCCTTACGAAAGGATTCATGGAGTATTAATGATTTCATAGTCGCCTGTGGTCCATATCCTTCCTTCCTCTCATCCACCCCCTCTTATCTTAATATTCCTTTTTTGTCCTTCTTGTAATGTTCATACCTGTAGCTCAAATCCTAAGTCATTACTCGTGTTTTATCGTCTCAACAGTTCTTCGTAATTATCCTATTTCCAAATATTGTTCATCTTCAACCAACGTAGTTCTCTCTCAAGTAGTTTCCTATCTTATTCTGCCACAAATATAATTTTTTATTATTTAAATGTAGCATATCCCCATTGTCCCTCCGAATGGACTACAACCGTAACTTGGTGGAAGAGCTTGCTCGTTTTGATGACCCAAGAGTCGTGCTGGCGGTACAATTGATCAATGCCAAAAGGTCGAAGGGTAGGAGTCAGATGAAAGGTAGTCCGTGAAGCGTCTGTTCCTTAGTGATGCGGTTTCAAAGGCATCTAACCCCAGAGGTGCAACCATAGAGTGATGGTGTCACATTAATAAACACTATTGAGGAAAACAAAGAAAAGATAATAATAATTTTCCACTAGACAATAGGATGATGTAATACATCGAAACCAGGTCGTACTTATCTAGTGGAAAAATGCTACTAACTTTACTTTATTATGGTTGAATTCCACCTCATCACGCCTGAAACTACATAATATTGAGGAGGGTAATGGCAAACCACCAAAGTGTTTATTAATCGTAGAATTGAAAACAGAACCAACAAAGTTTATCATCATTCAGGTATATATGCCAATAAGTAATCATAGTGAGGAATAAATATACAGGGTGTACAATTCATTGGAAAATATAATTATGATTGTTCCTAGAAGGAAACATTTGACAATGGTGAGGGATTGAAACTCAGTGGTGGCCAAAGGAATGACCGCAGGGAGAAAGCAATAGAGTTATGCGGGAGAAATGGTTTAATTATTAGGTTGGGAAAAAAGCAATTCATTATTTTTGGGTGTTTTTTGCAATGCGAGAAAAAGGTGGTAATCGCTTGGTGCCAGGTCCGGACTCGATATTGTAAACAAACGACAAGCGGCGCGGCCTTCCCACCACTGCAGTTCGAGGCGTACTGACCTATTGTGTACGTCAATACAGCGACCATTCGGCTCTCTCCACTAGTTCTCACGCTGCACGAAAACGGAAGTAACTCTCTGGATTACCTTCGTAAATGAGTTTGTGATTTTGCACAGTATTTGTTTTAAGGTGCAACGCGTTTAACCGACTTGCGGAAACATCAGGTACCTACCTGATGTATTGTCTGTACCCGATGACGCAAGTCGGCGAAACGCGTTGTACATTAAAATAAATACTGTGGAAAATTAAAGCCCGTTTAATAGGGACATCAAACAGTTCCTCGAACTGAAGCCTGAAAGTGTAAAATGTATATTCTTTACGTTCACTTTTCCCTCGACGACTTTCCACACCAATGTGTCCTTTAAGGTTATACCCAATTCTTTTCGGTTTTGTCTTTGGAATTCCTTCGTCTCCTCTTTGTTGAATTGTTTCGTCATTTATTCTATACATTCATTTCCTTTTATTGGTTCTATGCTGCACCAAATTTTCAATATCCTCTTTACCGCTGCTGCCATACTAAGCGTACCACGTTGAGGTAGCTAGTTTCCCCACTGCCTCCTGCTTGTGATTGACGCTGAAATGCCTTCGCGAGAAGCTGAATGCATGGTTTCGGACCCCTTGAAGCACTCTGACTATTGCGAAATAGCGTTTAAGGAGGATTTTATTACATCTCTACGGTAATGAACTCACAAGTTCTGTTTACATGAAGTCTTCCAATGAGAGCACAAGCAAATTGCAAGCTGCGGAGTTAGTCACTAAAAGGCGCAGGTGTTTTCGGTTGAGCTTGGCATCGTACTGTGGGCACGACGTGATTTCATTGGTCAATCGATTGGTCGTCATTTAAGGCGGAATGTTTGAGTTTTGCGAATCGTGATTAGGCACGCCTCTGCATTTACCAATATTGGAGTCAATATTTCCGGGAGTAATTTGCAGGTTCCCGGAAGGAAAAGTTGCTTGTCTCTTGAAACCTAACATCATTAAAGAAAAACTCGTGGTTACTAAGGTACAGCAAGATGGAGGAATTTCATTTCCATGCGATAAAATAATAATTAAAATAAAGTTAAAATTGCTGCACCTAGAATAGTAATTCACGCCGTACCCTCTGGTTCGATCTTGCCAAGATTTTTCAGGTAGCAAAAATGATTTGCATTCCGTCCGTTATATAAATCCAGATTCAATGAAAAAACCCTCTTTCACAGCACAGCCTAATTATTTATCACTAATATTTGAGGAAAGCATGCGAATTTCACAATGAGCACTATAATGTACTTGCATGCCCTACTCCATGCACAGTAACAAAACCCCAACAGTAAAAAAAACCTTCTTGCAAGTACGCCTTAAAGTACCCAATAATTGCAAGTACTGATTAAGCTTCGTCATCAAAGAACACATTAAACAAAGATAAAAATAACCATTAATGCGCAATAATCCACGGAGGTTCAGAAATAATTATATTCCGTTAAACATTCTGCATATCAAAAAACTGTTTGTGACTTCACTGGGAAAGTAATTATTTCCCTTTTTCAAATCAAAATATAGTCATTTGTGAGTAAATGACATTTTTCAATAATTACGATTATATAAATAGATCAAACTCGTTATATATATATAAATATATATATAAATATATATATAAATATATATATATATATACACGTACAGTTTATATATATAGTAGTGTATAGTGAACTGAAAATCAAACTGTAATTTATTTTATCGGCTAATTATACCTCGATTCCAGTTCAGGTAACTTCAACAGATGCGAATGTGCTCTACACGATGCATTGCTTTCAATAAATCGATTTTTGTCACACTCATACCGAGCTATGAGGCACAAGAGAGAAGAACATGGCTGAAATGGCCGTTCTCTTGCATTGCGTTGTCAAAATTTTAATCGTAAAGATGCGTTGTGACGATGGAAAAAAGAGTCAGCTGAGACAGCAAATTGTTTGCGAGGTCAAGGAGATTTCCTGCTTCTCCCTCCGGGTGTTGGGTCAACAAAATAACCTCTGCGTCGGTTCAAAACCACGAGCATGAAAATTTGTGAAAAAAACAAAACGGCTGCCAAAATGAACCAAAAGGACAGCCCCGATCGAGGCCACTCAATCATATTGCACGTCAAACGACCCATATCCAAGTCATCCATTCATTTTTCATGTCTTAATTTTATCGACCATTTCAGATGGAAGTTCCCGATTTATTTCTTTGTACGTCCAGACCCATTCCGTGTTATCTCATTGCACATTTAATGTCACCCTGCATTCATGATGTGAGGATATTGATGCCATTTTATTCTCCACCGCATAAGTCAAACGAAGCTTGATAAAAAAACGCTTAAAGTGAGAAAAAAACTTCGAAATAATTTACTGGATTTTCACCACAATTACCGGAGAACGCCTCGCTCTCACACACCGGCCACTTTGAATGCGCGTACATAGAATTAAACGAGAATCTAGAACAATAACAAAACGTTACAGCACAGGGATTAATGGGGCCAATTTAGGACACGGAAATCCACATCGCGCGCCTGGATAAATAACGACTGCAGGGTGTACGTATGTGCCTTCCCTATCCTGGGATGGTTAATTTAACCAAAATTTTGGAACAAAATCTACAATACTCTGCTCTGTAGCTAAAAGAGAAGATGTGCGAATCGACGCGTTCCCAAATCAACATCAGCATTAAGTAAGTAATCTACGAGGGTGAGTTAAATGAAAACCGTTAAATCTTAAATATTTTCTTATCCCGTAATTTCCTGAATACTAAAGGTTTTCACGGATACCACTTTCATATGCAGTCCTATTGGCGTACTATAGGAATATTTCAGCGCGAAATTTCAACTTTAAAAGTTCACGGATGCCACAAGAAAAACTAATTGCACTAAGCTTCTGTCGTCACAATACGGTGTGTGCCTGACATGGCGGAGGGGAGCCTGACACGGAAATTACACTATGTAAGAGCTTCTAGTCCAGGCGTTACTATTAAAGATGAATAGTTGAATTACTATTCTGAATTTTTATTCGTCGATGAACTAAATAAACTCCACCTCCCCTTACTGCTGAATAAACGAATGAGAGATCGCTGTTTCTCTGAGGCATGTGTTGAAAGTGGAGCGGCCATGTTTACACTATTGTTTCGCCATATTGTTGCTTTCTGCTATCATTCTGCCAGTTGTATACAACTCGTAAAACCATGCCTATCACTGTGAGAAACGAAAATCGGCACTGGCACGGAGTTTTGAGGCTTTCACTTGGCACACCCTCGTAGCAAGTACCTTCTTTTTTCGTCCGATTTTCCACGAGTGCATAAATCTACGTCTACTAGTAAATAGCCCGTGATTCACCAAAAAGGTGTGTGTTAAGCAGTGCCAGCACAAGGTGGGATGGGCAACAGATAAGAGAGAGAGAGGGTGTTCAAAAAGTTTTTTTAAATTTATTTATGTACCCTGCGAGCCACCACTAGGATGTGCGGCGGGGGCAGAACACACACCAGACTAACTTTGACCCGAATATGACCCTACCGCGGTCGTAAAATGTTATTCTGATGCCTTATCGTTCGTAGAAAAATGAGATCAAAAATATATCTGCTCTACACTTAATCTCTCCAGTATAATTGATATGATCTCCCCTACCGTGGCACGATGGGGTAATAATACAGTTTCAACATCACTGCTAAAGAAACGGCCTACCAATTTATGCAAGAGCTTCAATCTGTAATTTAACCTTCTCTCCATGAGTGATTCCCAGCATAGATGCTCTAATATTTTGGATACGCTACTGGGTTTATCGAATACGCTACTGAGGTTACGAAAAGGGAAAATATCTTCACTGAAAAAATCCCCAAAAATGGATGCAAATCCATAGCCAGCGGAAAACTTTGTTCAACACAATTGTGAATTTCACCCACCAAGAAAGCTCTCGGGTATACTCAAAGGGAGGAAATAGAAATGAACCACAAAAACTTAGACGACATACCACCATCATAACCAAGAGAGGTCATGAAGAACCGAAAAGCAAAAAAGGGAAACTTTTATCAATCCAGCACATAGTCGGAGGCACATGTGGAAATTGTTCTATTACGGTAAATTCATGATTTCGATACGAAAGGAACAAGATAGGGAAGACGAAGTCATAGTGATAGGCGTAGTCATAGGTAGGCGTAGTCATCCGCGGGTATGCATAATATAAAAACTTAGATTTAATCGTTGATGATAGAGACTAGGAAATATCACAATGAGAAATAGTCAAAAGAAGGGTAGGTGGTTATATTTACAAGAAATTATATGGGGTTATAGCGGGTATCATTGTAATAATTGTTATTGAGTAGTTTATAGGGACGGAAGAAGGAAGGGGTATAAAAGCTTCAGCAATAAAAAGGATATGGGGGATAAGGAATGTAGCAAATAACAGAAACTCATCAAAAGAAGAAAATAGATCCGACCAATCTAGTGGTAATCTAAGAGCGCATGTCGAATAGCGGTCGGCCGGAGGAATGGGTGAATAGTTTACAAGACCAAATGGAATAATTATTTGGGAACATGGGAACATATCAGGTAAAAAAATCGATTTTGATTGAGAATTAAAACGCAGTGTCCGACGCGAGAGCAGTGTCCAACGCGAGAAAGAAGGAAGCGAAGCGGGATTACACGGACACAGAACAAGAGATCGCCGCGGGGAGAAAGCAATCGCGTTTTTCAGACGATCTTTCTAAATGTTTCTTTCTAAGTTTTTCAGACGATAAAATCTTTCACGTGTTCCAAAAAAGACGAAGATAAACATAAAGAAGATCCTCATAAATTTACACTCCTTTCCGATGTCAGGCATAATTTTAGATTTAGTAATCCACTAGTGATGAAATATAATTTAAAATTCAAACAAATAAAAAGGGTAAGATGAGCGTGAAAATGGAACGTAAAAGCTTATTGGGATTGGGACAAGAGACACATTATAACAACCAAAACAAAGATAAAGAGAGAGGAAAAGCAGACAGACCTGAAATAAGGGGTAGTGGCAGGTGCAGGAAAACCTAAAGTAGCATGAAACACGAAAATACTGAATAAGAACTCGTGTATTCCGATAAGAGATGGAAAGGAGAAGGAAACGTTATACAGCGAACTCGGGAGAAGACATACAAGCAAATTTCAAAGATAACTAAATTGAAAGTTAATTAAAAAATAGTCAACCGAGAACCAGCGGGGGGGGGGCGAAGGAAACGCGATGGAAAGGAGAGGCAGTGCGAGGATATCACCTTTGCTAGTGTTCTTGTCCTAGTCGATGGATGGCACTATGTTTTCCTCATTGCTGAAGGCTTTGATTCGACAGTGCATTTAAGAATTCTGCCAGTACTTACCATTCTGCATGACATCAAAAGGTTTTGTGCAACTTTTACAGGCACTTATTAGATGGCTACTACATAGTTATGAGGAAGATAAGGAGGCATGGCGTGAAAATAAACCAAATATAAGTGCAGGTACATTCAACTGTTTCAATATTAGAGCTAAGAGACTTTTAAGAGCACGTAAAAAAATTTTCATATTTCCAATATGCCTAAATCTAGTTTTTTTTCTGAAAATTAAGTAATGAAAGTCATCCCAAGGTTTTTCAACCTCAACTCTTCGGGGAAGTATATGGCATGGAAAATTTTGTCTTACTAAAAGTCGCCGTTTTTTTTATAGTTACCATTCAGCTTTCATGTGCATTTTCGTAAGACAGTCGAAATTTTATTAAAACACTAACAGATTTTCATCAAGTATTAGTCATCAAGGAACAATATTATCCGAATATGCTTGGAGTGAAAAGAATGGAACTTTTAAAGACGAAAAGGTAATTGATTTCAGGAGGCATCATTGAATAATGTTTTCGTAATATTCCCATTAAATTCAGAGAAATTGAAATCATAATACTAAAAAGGTTAGCATTAAAGTAAATAACAGATGAATATATTATTATGCACACTTTTGTAATATATTTTTCAAATGAAAAATCACATTATTTTTCATAATGTTGTGATTGAGCAAGAATCATTGCTGAGATCACCGAGATTCCAATTTTGAGTCATTTAAGACGTTTGTTCATTCTAAAGGCGGTCAAAGATTCCTTATTCTGGGATAGATGACACTTCTTTCACTGAAATTTTATTTTTGGAAATTCAATTGTTACGTAACATCGTTTCTATGCTTCTCTGAAGTCGGGCCCTGACAGTCCGCGAAGGATTCTCGACGAATACACTAGGATAGTTTATTCCATGCGCTTTTCATTTTGTTCCAAGGCTTTCCCTATCGGCTGGTCCAAGTAAAATGACAACATTGACCTTAGCATAATTTTCAAACGTCCCAAATCAATGGAGTAACAATGGATAATTTTCTATTGTTGCATTTACTAAAAATTTTCCTCTTATAATATTTCCTGAACTTCTAGCATACTGCTATAGACAAATACGTCATACCGGTATTAGCGTTTTTGGGTGTTACGTTCAATGGAGGCCAATACCAAAATAAAGCATAACAATACTATTTAAAAACCCTTTCGGTCACTGCTAAGAAGATTACTCCATCCTCAGGCAAGAATCTTTAGGACTCAAATAAATCCCATTCACCTGGTTAATCTTTGATGTGCTGATTGATAAGTAGAGTGCGATTAGCAAAAAATTACATTACACAATAATAAGGGGAAATTCCAGTGAAGGAAATATCAAAGCTCTCTACCGAAATGCAGACTTTCTCTCAGGATTAAGCGAAGCAAAACTATACCGAGCACATTAGACCATAGATAGGACAAGCAATTTATTAATGGCGCCGAAAGATTTTCAGAGATGTTGGAACTAATGCATAGGGGAGATTAATGACAAAGAGATTAGGCCTTTTAGGTTGGAGAGAGAGGAAGGGAGTGCGATGTGGAAGAGGGCAGTTCGGGTCCAGGGGAACTAGATGGCGGGATAGGAAAAGCGCTACGGGAAATGAAAGCGGGCATTACCGAAGGAATAGATAGATGCCCCGCAAAATTACGGAAGAGCTTAAGGGGAAATGGAAGGGAGAGATATTTTGGGCTCATTCGCAGAATTTACGAGGAACGATTTTCGCCAAAAGATTTCATTAGTCAAATTTAATTCCTATCCCGTAAAAGAATAGAGCGGTAGTTTGTGAGAACTTTACTTTCACATGCGGAAACGACGGTGCTGACATTAATGATCAATTGAAAATTAGGGCAAGCGAGCGAGTTTCAGTTACAGAACAGTGTAATGAACAAAGTTAATTGATGTGCGTGGAAGTGAAGTGGAGGGATGTAATGGATATGAGACAGATGGCACCGGCATCGCTAGTTGAAAGTGAATCGCAGAGAAAGGTCAGTCACGGGAGCAAGGCAAGGTGGTCGCTTATCAGCGGTTCTCTTTCACCAACGTGAGGGGGGTGGAGGAGGTTTGACCTTGGGGTGAAGGAGGTGAAAGGCTAATTAAAGCTTGCAAACTATCAAGCAATATTTGGCTATTCTTCCAAAATGATAGGAATAGTTATTGTCGATCGTCCTTCAGATCGATGCGAAAAGTGCGAGATGAAGATAAATCAAATGAAAAGAGAAGTTATGAGACTCTCAAGAAGTAGAAATGCTCAGATAAATATTGTGACAGAAGGAAATACTCGATAGGAGGTGGAAAAGTTGACAAATTCGGGTGGTATTTTGGAGGAAAATGGCCGTAGTGGGTAGAACTGCGTTTACGAAAGAAGCATTTGCAAATAGAAGGGAATTTATTACAGGTGCCTTGAGAGCACGCTTGGTAAATTAAAAAAAAAATACTGATTAAGGTTTTTGCATGGAACGTGACCCTGCAAGGATTCTTCTTCTTTCCTTATTAGAGGTTTTATATAAATGAGAGTTTTGAGGGAATGGAGAAGAAGAATAGAGAAGATAGGTTGGACGGAGAGGAAGGCAAACGACGAAGTATTTTTACACATGTTGGGTAAAGACAGAGATAGAGGCTAGTTGAAATTCTAAGAAGAGAGAGAGAGAAGGTGGAGACGTTACTGAGAAGCAGAGGTATGGTTATTTAAGGTACGTAAAAGGGAGAATTCTAGGATTTTGCGAGGAAGAGGAAGTGAACAGGCTTTCTGGGGATGCTACCGAATGACCCGTTCCATATGAAACGGAAGACTTCGATAGGACTCAATGTCGCTCAATACCGGAAGAGCAATTCGTGCGTTTCAGCACGCTTCCGATCGATTCATGAGATTTCCCGGTCGGAAAGTAAATCTATTCGCGTTTAGGTCTACGGAAGACTTTCGGGATAGTACGATGGTTTAACTAAGGTAAAATATTCTGGATGGCGTTGTGAATAGATAGGACTGCTTTCTTTGATGAATGCAGATTAATTTGGATATAGTGCAAGTATGATAGAGGTATTCAAGAAATGAATTAGTTAGGACGAATGACCAAGTGTGGCCGTTGTTGTGCAAATTGGGAAACATCGTCTTAAGCTTTAGATATTAGATGTTTTAGTACCCTTCAAGCCACCGCTAGGGTGTGTGATAGATGGTGAATATACGCCAGGCTAATTTTGACCCGAATATGACCCTATTTTGGTAAGACAATGTTATCCTGATCCCTTATTGTTCATGGGAAAAATTACAAATTTATCTGTTCTACACTTCATCTCTCTAATTACATTGACATGATCTCTCCTACCGTAATACGATGGGCGTAATAATACATTTGCAACATCGCTGCTAAGAAGACATCCTTCCAATTTATGCAAGAGATTCAATCTGTAATTTAATCTTCGCTCCGTGAGTGACTCCCAGCCTAACTCCTCTAATATTTTGGATACTAGCCACTTAGTTAACTATTACGACGTTTTACAAGTCTAGCTCCTCTAAGCCTGCACGCTATCCAATTAGGTAATAAATGATTTCTTTCAAACTTGATTTCAAAGCAAGGAAGCTTTGAAAGCAAGTTTGAAAGAAATCATTTTAAAATATCAATATGTGGTCAGAAAATGAAAAGGTATAAAATGTGTTGTTTAGCCACAGACATTTAAATAGAGATAATTTTGATTTAAAAGTTGCGCATGCATTTGAAAATATAATTGAATTTTAATTTATCGCAGTAGGAGAATGACCAATTGCTTTCCCGGTGAATGATCTGAGTGAATGTTTCTCCACCATGGCCGGCGTTTCCTTGGATAGCTCATCCATTGTCCTGAGGGCGTTGAGCTTTGACCCGAGGCCCCTTTATCGCAATAGCATCAATGAGCAATGCATTACTACCACACTACATAATATATTTCTAAAAGATAGTGGAACAAAATAGTGTCGTATTAAAAGCATCCAATTATCTTTGCCCACTTTCTCGGATTTTTGGTGACTCCAATGAGAAAATATTTGAGCACCACTGGCACCCATTAAGCGGTTGGCTGTGTGCCAGCTCTTCGTGCTCGACCATCATTACCCTCTGCTGAACTTGGCTGCCCCTTCTGCATAATTCCCTTAATTTCAACGCTAAAAATGAGTAACAATGTCCTAAACCAATGGAAATTCACTTGAAATCTCTAATAATATACACCAACTCAGTAAAATTAGTGGCAATTTTCAATAATCGAATGCAATTGGATACGAGCACGTACGTTTCCGTTGAAATTTATGCAATGAAATGACGGATTGCCTACCTTGCTCACAAAAGCCCTTCGAAGAGTTGGCGAACGGAAAAGCCTGAGGAAAATACAAACAAGGAAGAGGAAATTTAATTGGACACCTCCTGAGGAACCATGGCTTCCCAAATTGTGTAAATGTTGAGACCATGGAATAGAAGAGCTTTGGATTAAGACCAGGGGTGAATGACAAGAAATAGGTGATGGGTGACGTCTGAAAAAACTATCCTGAAAGAATGGAGCGATTGGCAGTTATCAGGATAACTTGAAGATGTGCCAAAAACCAAACCTCGGAATGGCAACCCACGCCGATGACGACCTTGCATTTTTTAATGTGTCACCATTACTCTTCCTCGCGCAAGAGAGTTCAATGGGGGCTCTGCCGAGGGAACTTCCTTTTTAAAAAGCTCTCTATTACATCAAGCGTAAGTGCAACGTGGTTGAGGTGGGATCTCTGCCTTTTAAGCCGGAAACAGAAATGCAAGGTCGTGCCTTTGGGCCTTGCACGTGCATCGCGGTCACGCCTTGGCCGGCAAGCACGAAAAGCTTAAACGTTGAATATGCGACGGACGTGGAAGAAAAGGTATGGCGAATCGGTTAGTTTTGCTTTCCCCAAGGGCAATGGTAGCCAAGGTTAGGTTTGGATAGATGATATTATAGTAGCTTTCATCTTTGAAGACTTCACTGACAGCAGCAACACAATCCTGTAAGTAAGGAGCCTCTCCATAAAGATTCTATGCATTTAATCGATTAAAAATGACCATAATTGGAGCTTGCTTCCCTGTTGTAGTTAGATACTGTGATGAAGGAGAAAGGAGAAGATAGTAATGGAGATGTGGTTATTCCAAATGATTGAAACCAAATGGACGTCTTATGGAGCTTGATAAGAAATTCTACGAAGATCAGGAATAGAAATAAACTTGGTTAAAATTTTGAATTGGAAAAAAGGAGCATATTGGATAAATATTCGAATGTAAGGATATTGGCTTCATGATAGGTTTTCTCGGAGGAAAGGTGAGTAGAAAAGCGATATTAAAAATCGAGGATAATATTTAACAAATACATGCACAATGGTGAAGTAAAATGAATACGCACAGATACTTCGGTTTGAATGTTGCCTGTGAGAGAAGACCAGTGTCGACGCAGTTACTGAACTAATGGAAAACTGTGATCTTACAAGACAATAAAATTTACTCGGGGACGTTCAAAATATACCACCACTCTAAAAGATGTGGGATGTAGGAGCGACAGATGAAAGACTATTGGAGGCGATGGAAATGTGAGGCTACAGAAGAATGCTGAAATTATATTCGAGTAAAATATGACGAAGTACTTCAAAGTAGGTGAAGTGAAAAGTCAATTGAGGACACTAACGAAAAGAAGAAAGACATTAATTGGATATATACTGAAAGTCGATCTAAGGTTTACTGAAGATCAGAAGAATATCTATCTATGGTTTACTGTATCCATTCATAGTTTACTAGAGACCATAATTGAAGATATCACAGAGGGGAAGAATTATGTTGAAGGGTCTAGAATGAACGAAACGCTAGTAATGGAAAATGTCAGTGCAAGAAGCTATGAGGGAACGAAGAGATTATCAGAAGGCAGGAGAGTTTGGACAGCTGATGCAAACCAATCCAAGGATAGATAACCCGTGATGACGATGCTAATGTTTTGTTTAAATGAAATTAAATACAATATTAACAATTATATTGCAGCACTCGTCAGGAGAGATCCGTTCAGAAATATTCACTGAAGTGAGACACTCATTAGAGGAATCGAAGAAGATGCTGGGCTACGTGATGACGAGACGATGGACTCAGTTTCTGGTGCTTGCTAGTAATTGTATCGGAGGTATTTCCCTAAACATTGCACTTCCAAATAGCATTAATTTATTTTCTTACGCTTAAATGGGATAAGGTAAGACTTCACCTCGCGTACGAAAGGTGATGCTCCTCTTGTTCTCTATTTGGTTGAAAATGTCTTCAAAAGAAGAAAACAATACTTTCAAAACTCGACTTCCGTGCAAGCTATGCCGTGGCAGAACCATTCGGCTGTATTGCAGCGGCGTCGAAGTGTTCGGACAATGCTTTCCCTCGCACGAAGTGTCACGTAAAGCTTGCCCGTCTGGCAAATCCTTAAAGAAGTCACTCTCATGCAAAGACTTCCTTCCGTCAAGCTCAACTCCCGAGGAGGGAAGCAACAGGCCTTTGCTCGAATGTATGCATATATTCTCTAATAGGCAAACGAAGAGCACGAAAGGACTGAATCGTCAACCTACGATCTAGAGTTCGGACGCGCTCGAACCTCGCGATCAGACATTCGAGGGCAGGCTTAAAAATAACCACTGTAATACCTCTTCTACGTAGAATTGTTTTTTCCTAAACTGCATTTTTTAATGAAATCATGATGTCAGACTAAAATGATAACTTCAACCAATAGTCAAACACGGGCGACAAAAAAAACATGAGCCTGATTTCTATGAAGAAGAAGCTATTATTCCAAGGGAAATGAAATGAAGAATTAAATAGAACAGGTCTCATGAGAAATGAGTTTTTGTAGTGCATTTTTATTTTGAGTGAGTAATTTCGTTTCTTCAATTGAAGCGTCCACCCACTAAATGCAACAACAAAGCCAATGCACAGGGTTCGTCCGGAAAATAAGTTTATGATGCTCATTGTCTTTTTTGACAATAGGGGAGTCGTCCACTACGAATTTGTACCTGAACGACAAACTGTAAATGCTGCATTTTACGTCCAAGTGCTCGACAGGCTTCGAAAACTTGTCGCTCGCGTCCGGCCAGCGATCAACCGTATGATTGACAACCTGAGCCACAATGCGCCGTCTCACACCGCGCTTGTCGTGTCGGACTTCTTGGCCAAGCACGGCGTGGCAACGCTGCCGCACCCGCCCTACAGCCCGGACTTGGCACCACCGGACTTCTTTCTGTTCCCGAAGATAAAGAGGAGTTTGAAAGGAACGCCATACGGGACTTTGGACGCCGTCAAAGAGGCCGTGACGACGTGTCTTCGAGAGGTTCCCGATGATGCCTTCGCGGGAGCGTTCCAGGAATGGGAACGCCGCTGGAACAAGTGTATCGACTCACAAGGGTCCTATTTTGAGGAATATTAGCTTAAGATATGTAAAAGTGTAATAATTTTTTTTCCTGAGCTCAGTACACTTATTTTCCGGACGAACCCTGTATTCATCCTAAACAAAAAATTTTGCCTTTCCTCAGAAAATTACCATCAGTATGATATCCGTAACGACTCCAAGTAGTTTAGGTCACTACATGCAGTACAATTTTTAAAAAATAATATCAGCTAATTATCATGTGAAATGTGGACATCATGTGAAGTACAGTGTATGTGCTTGCTGGGACCACATGCAGGCAAGAAAGTAAATTCTACCGATGACATCATTATACCATAACATTTGTAATTATTCTCAGTTCAACAATTTAAATTTTTAAAACTAAGAGGGTCATCCGGAAAGTAGTACCCGTTCGTGCCGCATGAAGTGCTGACGATGCGAGTAGCCGCTGGACGAGGTCAGATAGCTTCAGTGGCTTGTCTGCCTTCTCTGAGCCAAGTTGCGTGACGCTAGCATTGCCTGTGTTGTTTCTGTGATTGTTTACAATGTTTAAAAAAATTGAGAACGCCGCCAGTTGTGAAGTGAGGGCAGTGATTAAATTCCTCAATGCAAGAAACGTTCGCCCATGTGATATTCATCGCCAATTAAAGGAGGTGTATGGAGACAATGTAATGGACGAGTCGTCTGTTCGGCGGTGGTGTCGCAACTTCAACTCGTATATTTATCTGTATAATACATAGCGGGAAAAATTTTTAAGAGATTCTCGACTCTGCATTCAACTTAACGTGATCGATTTATATCTGGATAACTTGGATAATTGTAGAAATTGATTAGCCAAAACAAATGTATGTTCTCTTTTGTTTGCGAGCTGTTACTACAATCAGTAAAACCGAAGAGGAAGAAATTATATTCATCCGGATCTATTTCCTTCAACGCAAGGAGGAAACGTTGGAGAGACATCAATTTAAAAGTAAATTCGTTTCACTAGCGTATTATATTCATCGCTGATTCGTTTCACTAATTAATTTACGTATTTTTTGATTGAGAAGACTTTCGCTGCATCTTAACGCCATTCAATTATGGAGTTCAGCAGAATTCGTAAATTCGGCCACCATCCACCTTTAAAGACTTGCACTCAGCTACTTGAAACTAAATTCCTAGTGAAATTTGCCTATGCGGGTCTGATAATTTCTTCAAGGGTCGCAGCAGGTGCCATTGGAGTTGCAATTGGCGCCTAGCCATCGGAAGCTATACACTCTCCCAATTTTCCATCGAATGATTCCCGCAGTCCATGGATTGGCCAATAAATTGTAGGCACAACAGCTCCATGTTCCGCGCACTGCGGCGTCTTCATCGGCATGCGGCATCTAATCAGCCTTAGCTCTAAAAGCTCCGCGCAATTCTCAATCATTCCCGTCGCGACTCCTCCCTCCCCCTCGCCTGCTTGTAGAGAAGTCAGTGGAGAGTCCTCTTCCCTCCGTAGATATACTATATATAGTATATCCCATTATATTAAATAAAACAGTTTCTGGCGTAACTTGGTGGAAATCTTCATTCTGAATTTTAATAATCAAACCACTTTACTTTTCCACATAAACTTGTTAATATTTACAACCCAGGTTTCGTTATAGCATAACAACTTCAGGTAAAAATACAAGTCAAGCACCGTATATATACATATCTCTGGGCGGAGGGGAAGAGGAGGTAGGAAAGAAAGGATTGGTTGAGCTAGGAAGAGGGGGGCTAAAAGTCTATGGTTGGTAATCCAGCCTGCTAATTATCTAATTGGTTTTTATCTAATTATCCAATTATTGCTAATTTGTCAATATTACCAATCCTCCTTCTCCGCCTCAAAAAATAGACTTTCAGCCCCCCTCTTCCTAGCTCAACCAATCCTTTCTTTCCTACCTCCTCTTCCCCTCCGCCCAGAGATATGTATATATACGGTGCTTGACTTGTATTTTTACCTGATGATGTTATGCTATAACGAAACCTGGATTGTAAATATTAAAAAGTTTATGTGGAAAAGTAAAGTGGTTTGATTATTAAAAGTCAGTATCCCATTATATTACTGTGCTATCTACATCTACATAATACCCCGCAAACCGCCGCAAGGGCGTGTGGCGGGGGGTGTTAGGTCACCATTAACCCTTCTTTGCCATTTCAAACTTACATTCGCATTGGCCGTCCAGAAATCATTTTTAAATCGCAGGAGTATTTTCATTTTTTCTTCCCCGACTCTTCTGACGGCCCGCGCTCGGCTGAGATCTCGAGGAACGCCTCTTGTGTCCGCTGCTACCCGTCGCAGCGGTCGAAAGATGAGCGTACACGCGACGGTCATCTCAGAGGCGGGGTTCGAAGCCACGACCATTGATCGAGGGGGTGTGATGCCCAACATCGGCAGGCCAATCTGGCCGGCACGGTTTCCCATCGCCAATTGCCGCGGTGACTGGCCGTCCGCCATTAATTATTCCGCGATGGCTCCACAAATCGAACGTTGACGTACACTTCTGTGAATATGTCGAAGCAGCGCACACCCGCATGGTGGAATCGGGCCCGATGGCTTTTCCCTCGAAAGGACGGATTTATCAGATTTATTTAGCGAGATGAATTAGAGAGACCGCACCTGAACTGCGGGTGCATTCGTATGTAATTCGTACTGAAAAACTTTATTTAATGCAACGGCGGATAATGCACAATCCACCCGCGTTCGGCAGAGACCAATTCAAATTTCAGATACAACGTACCTATGCTGTATTAATAATTCAGGCTTTTCTTGGTGGTGCCTATCCCTAAATGGAACTGTATATACGTTAACGTGTGCGATTTTTAAGTCAAATGATAGGATTCGTTTGCGGCTCATCAGTGACTGAGTAACTAGCTCCTCGTTACCGAACGAACCCTTCTGCCTCTTCCATATTCAAAAGATGAAAAAGAGGTCGAACATCGAATCAAATGGATAAAAAATAATTGCCGCTATTTTAATACCACACCGTTTCAATATTAATTAAACATATTTAAGCATGCATAGCTATATATATATATATATAGACATATAAGAAATATATATATATAGACATATAAGATATATATATATATATATAGACATATAAGAAATATATATATATATAGACATATTATATATATATATATATATATATATATATATATATATATATATATATATATATATATATATATATATATATATATATATAGACATATAAGAAAAGGGGATAGGAAAACACATAAGAGACCAACACAGGAAAGGTGGGGAAGGCGGTTTTGAGCAGATCACAAATGTAAAAATATTTCCTTATCCGGGAAATATTTTTACATTTGTTATCTGCTCAAAATCACCTTCCCCACCTTTCCTGTGTTGGTCTTTCATGTGTTTTCCTATCCCCTTTCCTTATATGTCTATTTCTATGTGCGAAAATAATATTTGTTCGCCGTATGGCGGGATTTTCAAGTTTGAATATATATATAAATATATATATATATATATGCATATGTAAAAAATATAAATAACGTGTGAGTGTTCTTTTTATGTGTTCTTATATTTTTTGTTGTTGTCCAAGTTTTTTTTATTAAACACTCCTGTGTTACTTCGACGAAATCATATTATATATATATATTTATATATATATATATATATATATATATATATATATATATATATATATATATATATATATATATATATATATATATATAATATATATATATATTTTATATATATATATATATATATATATATATATATATATATATATATATGATTTCGACACATAATTTGACAAAATTTACGAAATTGACATAGCTTATATCTTTGTTAGTACAGAAGCCTTAAAGAAAACCGTAAACACACTGCTGCTTACCGATGGACCAATCAGAAGCTGTCAACAAGTACCTAATTATTTTCTAAATGACATTATCAAATTCGTGATCTTAGCAATTGCAGGAACTCGGCGGCAATGATCGCTGGGGAATAGTTACCCCGCGCCTGAAACGTGCCCTATCTACAGTGTATAACATCACCCCCGGCTTCCTTTGCATTCCTCTCCGACCCATCGAAGGAAGCCAAGTTTATTTTTAAGATGGCTCGGCATATTCTCTAAATGTGTATGCCTCAAACAAGACTAGAGTGACTAAGTGCCTACTAGACCAAGTACTCCAGATACTTCATTTAATCTCGTATATTTTGTGTGCCCTGCTGAATTTCACAATTCATATTCACTCTCCTAGAGTTAATTGCTTTCCAATTTTCTCACAATACGAAATAGTTTCTGTGCCCAAAATAGTAGAACTAATCCGAGGAAAAATACATTGCACATCAAAGAACAAATTTCTGAATTTCTTCAAAATAGCAGTTGTGCCTCGAAACGCATGTGTCAGTCAGGGTACGCTTCCCGGAAACCGTCGACGGGAACCTCGTTCACGCGCCTCCTTGCGGTCTCTTTGACGTTATCCAGAGTACCAAAATGGTTGCCTTTCGAAATTCTTTTTATTCTTGGTAATAAAAATAAGTCCGATGTTACCAATTGGGAGCTGTAGGTTACCTTCACAGCGGTCCATTATCTCACGAGCAGCTCTCCGATCTTCCGATAGCACCTTGGGGACAATCTTGTCACAAGGCTTTCTCAAGGCTAAACCTCCAGTTAGAATGCGGAGAGCTGTCGTTTTTGGAATATTGCACTCTTCTGCTAACATTTTGACACTCAGTCGTCGTTCGGAATTGAGGTCTCTCGCCTTTTGCACATTTCTGTCGCACTGTCGTTGACGGACGTCCAGGGCGTTCCCTACCGTCAACTTCCTCTATCCTCCCAGATCATCTTTTTCCAGCTAAAAACCATTCCTTGGGACATTGTTTCATCTCCGCAAGCACCCTTAACCATGGTCATGATCCCCGAAACCGAGCTTAAAACAACATTCGCTTAAATTCTTAGGAGTTCCCATTCTACTTAAAAGTATGCTAAATTAGCACAGCGCTAAAATCAAGAGAGTGTAAGTCAATTAATTAAGTATGAATCATGAGATCAACATATTTACTCTTCTATGACTGTCCACCCTTCAGATGAAAAAGGGACAGATTCAAGGTCAGTGTCACCATTGGTAGGCAGTGCCCCGACCACTGTCACCTTGCTGTTCATGGTGCTTCAAAAATATTTCACAGACATCAATGTAGAGGATATTAAAAAAATTGAGGCAAACATTTAAGTTGAAAAATTACGTACTTTTATTTCTCAATTTGGTTCCATGTCCTACGCACATAAAGTTAGTAATTAGCAGTTTGGAACGATTTGATACTGTATTAGGCATTCTCTAGTTCAAGACATTTTATATTTTTATGCTTGTTGGAACAATTTACTTAATTAAAATATTTTGCATTCAGATCTCCACTTCTTTTTCTCAATTCCACATATGACGGCAATAAAGCCATTGAGAACTAGACGAAACAAATGTAAGCAGAACTTCATACACTAATTGGGACGAAAAACAGCCGACAACCTTCCCGCCCTGACATTTGAAAAATAATTTCAATCCTTGCCTCCTTAATGATCCAGTTTTGAAGGCATCGTAGCGACACTTTCCTTTTTACCACAAAAACCTTTTAATGAATTCGAGGTGTGCATCACTCACGCTGAATCCCCTCGCCGCCGCGCCGTCACGAATGAAGCTTCTCTCCGTTTACTTAATTTAGAGGTCGAGAATCCTGTGATGCCTTCGGAATGGAATTGACTCAAGCTCGGAAATTTTTTAACCCTCGTGTTTGCACGGCAGTCTTGATTTTGTGGCCCATTATTTAGGAATATCCATGTCCATTGCCTCTGCAGCTGGATTATGCCGGCCGTATCTAGTGGTCTCATCTAATCAATACCACAACACACGAGTAAACCGTGTGATTTCCCATCACCGTAATTTTTTCTCTGGCAATGACACCTCAACAGATAGTATTTCAGTTACTGTTAGCACAAAGGGCACGCACCTCGACGGATAATCGGCTTGAAATGTTAACAGACAGTTCGTTTAGGAGTCGCTTTAATGGCTTTGCATGAAGGGTTTATCCCTTAGTCATACATGTACTGAATGGCATCGAAGGTCACCTCAAAATGGCATTCCAGGACAATGCAATGAATTCAGCAGTACTGCCGGAAGGCACTAATCGTGTAACGCACCTATCTACGCGAAGTCAAAGAAACAATTCCTTCTTTTGTATTATGTATAGACTCGAAGGCATAATGTCATGTATTAATTTCAAGTTTCAAAGAGTAAAATAACGTGAATCACACAAGCACCAACATGCTTGTCACCAGATATGTTCAGCGACCTAGCCGAAAGAAGGGCACGATTAGTATACTGTGCACCACGTCCCCCTGCACAGTGACTACCGCGTGCATCAAACACATGGTGATCGCTTCGGAATGCAATAAACTTAATGCTAGAGCCTAAAGAATTGGGAAAAATGGAAAGTCATCCTCAAATAAGTCCTTCCCTAACTACTAGTACATCACAATAGTTTAAGACCCCTAAGACAATACTAAACGAACTTACTTCAACCCATGGCAGTTCATACATTTGGCCTGAGTTGGCGGCTACCTACCTACGTACGAGTGGGGGGAAGGGAACGAAGGTAATCTCCGATTACTTCACCTATTGAAAAGGAACCAATAAAAATTCACACGCAATGAACCCGTCACACAGAAATATTAATTTCTGGAACACTTGAGGGAGACTGATCTTTAAGCGCAGCAAAAAACAATGCGTCGGTGGGCCATGAAAAATTTTTCGCTTTATATTACGCATCGCTTGAAAGTGTGATAAACGAGACAAATAAATAACAATAAAACGTCGGTATTGAGGAAAAATTTATACAAGATCTTCTTCCACCTATCTCTTCGTCATTTACATGCGTAAATAAATAAACAATAATTACAAAAAGAGTGTAGAAATTTTTCTGGTAATTATAGAATAATACGAAATAAAAAGTAGAGGTATTGTTGAGAATTAGTTGCCTCACATTCTACGTATACAATCGGTATGTATTTTATATTCGTTCGAGAAGAGTTAAACTAGAGATTAGTAAACAATCCATGCATTTAGAAAGTATGTGTTGAAACAAAACTCGCAAAGATAAAATGGCATAATCTTCACTCACTAAGATAGCCAAATTAAGACCCTCCACAAAAGCATTTAGGACCGACACATTTAATTCCTTTATACCACAGCACACGTCACAAATCTAAGGTCAAATAATCTCACTTTAGTTCCTTCGTACGTTGAACAGAGAAAAGCACTGGATTCATGAAAGCAATTAACTCCGGGATTTTAATACGGGCATATATATTGCGAGATCTCCCGAGTGTATGGACATTCCCCTTGAAGTTATGTATGCACTAGCATGCCATTTATTCCGGGAAATTTATTGGAAATTATCACTCGAAGCAGAACGAAGTGAAATACTTAGCACTTTTCATTGGAATATCAACCACGCCATAAAAATTAATCCGAAGATTGGTTTTATACGGAAGGGCAGAGGTCACCTAATATTAAGCCCGACGGCGTGTGAAATTCACACAACAGGTTAGGGAGGCAAGTTCCTTTGTCTGTGCCAACAATGTATTATACATGCGATTTTACTATACAGTATAGTAAAATCGCATAGCTTGGCAGAAGTTAAGGACTACCAGATTCACCAGGAGTCGATCCCAGGGCCCACCAGTCACTAGCCTGACCCATTACGCTATCACCTAGGATACACTATTTTGAAGGAAGAAACGATTAGATTGTGGCCAAAATAGATCTTGAAAAAGTGGTGCTTTGCTGAGAACCATTTTACTACCTCTTTATCTGCCGGATGACTTTCATTCAAGTATTTAGATTCACATATGAAAGACTTACGTAATTGAATCACTGTTTGCACAATATTTTAATTTCTAAAAGCCCATGGTCCACAGCTGCAAAGAAATACTTTCAAGGATTACCAGATAAATACCTAAACATATTACCATTTTATGATTAATTGGTATGGAGTGCACTTTCTAGCAGGAGAAAATATCCATACTATTACTTTACACTTTAAAATACAACATATCGATATAATGTGTGAAGTTTGTGCATTAAGATAAGATTATGAACCAAGTCAGTGCACAGTCTCACGTTCCGAAATTACAATCATATGAACTCAATCATAAGAAAACCAATGACCTAACTAAAATTTTATCAATTCAAAGAATTTCTTTTCAAACAAACAAATCCGTCATTATAAAAGCATCTTCTACTCTTCTGTACCAACATCTGCATTCGTAGCACTTTAGGGAGTGGGACTCGTACACTCAAAAATTGAGAAAATGTGTCGAAAAATCAAGAGCACAACAACAAACATATGATTGGCAATTCTCAAAGGACAAATTTAGCACACTTTAGAATAATTTGCAAGAAGGAAACAATTTTTAACACTTGCTCAGTTTCATAGATGTTCACCTTTTCAGTTGATACCTAGACATTATGCATTATTTCATTGTAAAGTATTTCTTTTCCGAACCAACGGCCATAAAAATATTAGATGAAACCCAGATCAATTAATTATTATGAAAAAAGAGCAGATTTAACAAATCTGTTGAATGACTGATAAGCACCAAATTAAACCACAACAAAAAATTGAAACCAAGAAAGTGTGTTTGAACACCTAGTTATTACAAACATGAAGAGAACACAATTAAATTGACAGATAATGAAACCGCAATGTGTAAAAAAGAACTTGTTTAAGAGAGCAGATATAGGCATCTAAATCAAATGAATCATCATCAGCTTAGAATGATTTTCAGCTTCAGATTTAGAAGCATTTTTAGAATGATATTAAAGAGCATGACCATGAAAATTTTACTGATTAAAACAAAGTGGGAGCGTTTCAATGATTCATAAACGCTGAGCAGAGCAGTGAAAAAGGCACACTTGAAAGAATAAATAAATATTCAAAAGATCATGTTTCAAGACCAAAACAGCTGCTATTCATTTGTCCTTCTGGGCATTTACGAGAATAATAATATACTCAAATATTAATACAAATTAACTTAAATGATGAATGAAGAAGCAGATACTTGCTGCATGACATGGAAATCAGATTATCATAAGAAACTGCTTGTTGTATTGACTAACAGGTTTTAAAAAAACTAATTATTTACCCAGCACCAATAATAAAACCAGGAGAATACATGAAACTACTATGCAGCAGAGGGATTTCTATGCCAATTGTTTTTTCTCTTGTAACTGTGCAAATTGTGAAAATTAAAAGACAGTGTGGAAGCACTCCAAATTAAATTAACACAATGTAATGAAGCTTCAACTGTGCATGCTCACACATTCCAGGCAGTGAATATGACAACATATATGTACCAATACAATTGGTAAAAATCATCTTAATATTAGGAAATTTTCACATCTTGCAAAGTTTGCCACTCACAACTTCAATAACGCCTAATGGATGACACTCAATTACATAAAATGCACTCAAAAATGATCATTTACATTAAGGGAGAATTTTCTCATGGCTTCATCTATCACTTCCCAGCAGAATTGCATCTTCCCAGCAGAATTGCATAATTGAGTAAAGGTAAATTAAAACATGCAGACTTGGCCCATTACCAATTTATACTGTCTTTGAGTGGAAAGAGCTTTCTAAGCAAAGAGTTGAAAGAATCCATAATTACTTCTGACATCCTCGGGAATCCCATAATAACAAAAAATGCCCAATATCGGTTAAACCATTTTCAAGGAAAATTAATGGCAAGGAAATGTTTATTTCTTGATATGTAAGAGGCAGACTTCTTCCCACCACAGCAAGGCATGAGAGAGGTAGAGAAAGAGCAAAGAAATGGCCAAAAAACTGGACTATGCAAGGACATGGGTAATTACAATAATTTTCCATCAACTCTTAGTGACATTTAAGTAACAAATTTTAATTTCAACAATACATCTACAATAAATGTACATGCTTGTAATGCATTATTAAGCAGCTGCTGTTCCTTTCTAACATCATACAAAGTAGGAATCACTATTAAATAATATATGCTCCAAGAATCTGCAAAATATATCATTAATAGAAATGCTACGATTCTATTAGCAACAATGAATAAAGGCATTATGCAATTGAGTAACAGTAACCATCCTTTACCTGAATGACATAGCATTTACTAGACTGTGTGCAAGGCTACAACTATAAGCAGTAATTGAAGACACTAGGATCCGAAAGCATGCAAATTTACACCCAGTGACTAACGTAGTGCAAAAAATAAACATTTTTGATGGACACTTACCTGATACTATGGATAACAATAAGACTAATCTTTCAAAGAAAATAATTCCAATAATGGGGATAAATACATGTTACATTTGTAAACAAAAGTCTTTAATATCTGTTGGACACCAATATAACAGTGATGATCCTTCTCACCCAAACAACCGTTCATTCCAAAGACCTTTAAAGTCTCATTAAATTGAAGCTTTGTTTTCATCACCGTTAACACTTGATAGCTGATCAAAAAGTGCTCACACTTTCATACTCTCATTCATACCAAAAAGATAACATAACTGCATGATTTCTCACTGACTAAAACAAGTACATGACATACAGCAAATTTTGAGAACTTATTACAGGAATCAAAATATATATCGGGTTTAATTATAATAGATATTGAAGATATGGAATGATATATTCACATATACATAAATGGTAGCACAGCTAGACCACACCATCACATAGTACCTATGCCAACCAACTACCACATTCTCCCTCACTTGGAATGCCTTTGTGGTGCCAGCTAATCCCACATCCTCCATACACCTTCTGCCCCTCCCCCAATTATTATCTGAATTAATCTTCTTAGTTCTATCGGACAATGCACTGCTGTCTAGAACTTGCATATGTACATACAAATTGACAAAATTAAAGCATATAGTTCCTTTTCTCAAATCTTTCTTACCTAAATATGGTGGGCAATGCAACCCTATTACTTCCACCACTGAAAGGCACCATGTGTTCTACTCATTATAATGAAATCATAATTTGAATCCAAAGAGGAGTGAGTGAATGTTGCGTTGAAAATATATTTATATATGTATATATATATAAGAGACTGGTGCATTTCTTTTAAGTACAAAGATGAAGAGCGACAAATATTCATCCAACAATTCATCATCAGTTACGTAGAAGGAACATTTAAGCAAAGTTTGTAAACCAATTAGGTTGTGAACCAAATTATACAATAAAATCATACCAAACATTTCAGCATTAACCTTAAAGTAGGTAAATTTGTGGGAAAAGGCTTGAAGTTCTCAAAAAATCCAAGTCTTACATTATTTACCATTATAGAAATTGCCACCATATTGAAGAGGTCAATTTCAAGCTATGGCTTTGGCTTCAGGCAGGAATATCTCCCAAAACTTGATGAGCTGCAACATAAAAACCATTGTTTAAAATTAATATTCTGAAAAATTAGCATTGGTTGGAATTAGCCACAAATTACAATAGGATATGTACTCCATTTCATATTTTATATCTAACTAAATAACTATACACTGGATATCAATTTTTATTTTTAAAATTATCAAAACAAGAAAGTTGCTTCATGCTTTTCAAATGTTTAACAATTAAATTATTAGGCAACATTTTACACATTAATTCAAAATTATCAATCAGGTGTGTCTTTTTAGATAAAATAAAATGGAAAAACAATGATAAAAAGACTATCCACTGTAATCAAACATCATATGGACGGACTTGTGTTTTTAGTTAATACATTTGCATGTTTGGTGCGGCAAAAAATTTCAGAGCCAGAAGGAATAGAATTGCAAGTTCTGTCCAAAACCTAATAGTTGATCTTCTTTGAATGATATTTGGAATTTTTAAAACTCCGAAAAATTAAAGAATTTTGAGGAGCACGATTATGCATCAATGGCAGCAATTCTGCTGCAGGTGTGATATCCTGAGCATTTTTATTGAAGTTAAATAAAGAGTTAAGAGAATAGCAATGGTCGAAACATTAGTTTCAAAAATAATATTTGTTAATTATAATTAAACAAGATACTAAAAGAATAATCTGACCTCCCTTTCTCCCCTGCTTACAGATCTGCCATGGATGAATATGAATCAAGGAAGTAACTCTACTGTCTGAGCCTTAAAAATTTATAACATTTGTTGTCACATCAAATTGCGTTATCCATCACCCAGGTGAATGCCTACATTTCTGAATTGTTATATAGCAACAAGACCAGTGGTTAGCAATTATTTAGAGACTAATAACAAAAATTGTTAAACATTATGTAAAACTCTATTAGCAGTGAAATTTAGCAAATACCAGAGAAAAAAATGAACTTTTCCAAATAATAGCTGGGATGAAAACTAACTCAGACCATAAAATAATTATATTTAAGGTCTAGTATTATGGTAATTTTAAAAATATAAATTCAGAGTTTCACTAAGCAGTTTTTTTGGTTACCTAATTTGTCAATTACCTAGTTTATACCATGGAACAAATAAATTATTATGACTAAATTATACAGGTTAGACAATATGAAGCCCACATGATTCATAAAATATAATCATTGCATGGAACCATGCAAAACCTACCTTAAATAAGTAGATTACCTCTGATGAATAGATGGCAATACCACAAATATTAAAAGGAATTGTAAGTTTTAATCCCCAAATATGAGGTGTATCCTTGACTTCATGATAGAAAGATAACAGTAAGCATAGCTTGTAACAGTAACAATTATGCCCTCCCACATTATTTTTCCATGCTATGTTCTCCAAGTTGCATTGTGTGAAACGATACCAGAATTATCATAAAATGCAATTGGACTCAGAGGTCAAGGCACCAAACAAACTAAAGGATGAATAATGCAACAATTTCAGAGAGTAAAAATCATTCGCCTTGACCGGGATTCGAACCCGGATCCCTCGATATCCGGCCGAGTGCTTTAACCATTTAAGCTACCGAGATGTCCTCTTACACTCTGAAATTTTGGGGGCTTTAAAGGAACAAGATGTTGTGACGAAATACCGTACATACAATGTCACAGGCATTCGTAGTTGTGTGCGAGGCGCCACAGTCAATGAGGTTAAAGCCAATTTCAAACACTTAGGCTGTTCATTTCAAGAAACTGCGGGAGATGCCGCTTTAACCATTTAAGCTACCGAGACGTCCTCTTACACTCTGAAATTCTCGGCCGGATATCGAGGGATCCAGGTTCAAATCCCGGTCAAGGCGAATGATTTTTACTCTCTGAAATTGTTGCATTATAATACACACATAGTGGATGACTCCGTTAATAGTTACTGTTGCGGCATCTCCCGCAGTTTCCTGTAAAGGATGAATGTTCCGAGTTGGCCTCACATGACATTACCTTAAGCAGTAAAACACAACAGGTTTCATATCCCCTTCTATTTGCCCCCCCCCCCTGGGGCAATCCAAGCAATCACCACTACTGCTCTCTCTCACCTGTTGCTGATGGCCAAGGAGATTCTCCAGATATTTGATAAGCGTCTCTTTGAAGTCTCTGACACGCTGAGACTCGAACATTTCCATTTCTTTCTTTATCATCAGAGAAATATTATTAAACTCCTCTTGGCCCCTCTCCACTTTGGCTTCCCACTTCATTAAAGCAAAATGGTAAATGAGTGTTACAAAAAGAACATAAAATCAATAAAAAAACAAGAAACAGCCCATTCATATCACTTAAGACTCTTTAAGTACTAGAACGTGGGGTAAACCCAATACTTTTTCTAAATGCAGGCATTAATGATAATCCTAATTAAATGATCACACCAATCAACTCCACCACAGAATGCAAAGGAGAGATTACGGCACATTAGATCACATGACCTCCGCTGCATACTGACTCTTCAGACATTCACTGTCTGCCTTTGCCATTGCCATTTTACCATTGCCTTCACCATTCCTGATGTCCAAACATGGGGCATTTACAAAAGCATTAATATCACATCCAAGTGTAATAATAAATTCCTATCCGCAAAAGTCCATATGCCACCATAATATAGATTTTTTAACGACATGGAAAATAATCTCTCCAAATAACTGTATGCCACTCATGGTCATCAAAATAAAGTGTAGGAGAGATTAAAACACTATCAAAAAACCATAAACACGGTAATAAATCCAAAAGTTAAGTTGATAAAAGATGGTAGAGTTCACTGCATACGAAGGTTGCCATTCATATTTTGAACCTTGACAACACTAAGTGCTTTAGGCACCATCTGACGTTTCCATCTGAAAGTTTGTCCCTTTTAATGCTAAATTTTTCCGAACATTTTGTCATTTGATCATAACTTGTGTTGTTTACAGTGACTCGAAAACTTTGTCTCAGTGAAAAAATGGAGTTAACTCGTGCACACTTTTGTGTGATAATTTTTTATGACTTTCGACGTAGATTATCAAGACAAGAGTATCAATCAACTTCCAGTTTTGGTGATGAAGGCCCATCCTTTGCCACTGTGAAATGCTGATATAATGAATTCCATCATGGCTACCATTTGCTCAGTGACGTAAGTCATGAAGGTCATCCAAATTCAGTTGTGTCAGAAAACATTGATGCTGTGCAAGAACTAGTAAAGAAAGATCGTCATGTGACTTATTGTAAGATTGAGGCGTCCTTGGGGATTTGTATGATGAACAGCAGTAAGATATTGCATGAATATTTAGCTGCTTAATTTGCTCGTGCTAGATCCCGCATAATTTGACAAAAGCTCAAAAAGATGCTCGTGTCAATTGCTGCAAAGAAATGCTCAACAAATACAATCGCGGTGCATCAAAAGCTGCGTATAACATCTACGCAGGTGACGAATCTTGGATCTATGCATATGAGCCAGAAACAAAACAGCAATTCACTTCATGGATCTCCCAAGACGAGCCAAATTCGACAAAATGGATTCGCGCACGAGGCACATCGAAGCAAATGATCACCTATTTCTTTGGAATAACTGGACACGTGGCAACTGTACCATTAGAGCAACACAGAACCGTGAATTCTGAATGGTGCACAAGCATTTGTTTGCCAGAAATGCTTGGTGAAATACAGAAAAAGAAGTGGCAATGAAGGATCATTCTTCATCATGACAATGCAGGATCTCACAGATCGGTTGAAATAACTACCTATTTGACTGGCCAAAATGTAAAATTGATGGGTCATCTTCCATACAGCCCTGATTTAGCACCAAATGACTTCTTTTCATTCCAGTTTATCAAGAAAATATGCATGGCCAACATTTTCTGGCACCTGAAGAAGCTGTTGATGTAGTAAAAAACCATGTTTTGGAGGTACCTCACGCTCATATATAAACTTGGAATTTTTTCACACCAAAAAACTATTGTGAAAATATACCAAGTTCATTTATTCAGTGATTATGGATTTTCACTAAGTCGAGCCTCACACCATCCAATTCACGGTAGTTCACTCAATGCAAAGCCTAATGGCATTTTAGAGTCACACATCAGGGTAAGGTGGCTAATTCCTTTCCCTATGTCATTTATGGTAGGAAATTCTAGTACCCGAAAAATTACACAGCTTGGGTGAAGCCGAGGGCACCTAGAGGAATGCCTGGGAATCAAACCCAGGTCCTCTGGTCAGTAGTTGAACACACTACCACTGTACTACTACATCCCTTGAAACTATTGAGTAATGTTAACATTATTCAAAGAAAAAGTACATAGTTGTAATTTTAAGCACAAGCTATACTGCAAGCCATGGGTAACTTGGCAGATAAGATTCAGTGGTTTAAATAATACCATTAATTCAAGATCATTTTTTAACCACAATAGATCTCTTCACAACTCATTTACTTACTATGATATGAAAATACTACATTTTTGTAAAGGGGTATTAGCAACATCACCATGGATGAATTCATGATTGGCTCTCTTGACAAGAGATGTCAAGAGACTGTGACTTCCCAATTTAATGAAAAAAAAATGTACATTATGCCCATTATCGCCATTGATGGCAAAATATCTAAAATAAATCATCAGCAAAATGTGATTTTGATATATATAAAAAATTAAAATAATTTTATGTGAATAGGTCATCATCATCAAAATCATAGTCCAGCCAGAAGTACATGACATCAAAGAACATACCTCACTGACTTCTTCAGCAGCTATACTCGTTTTATCAGTTTTTCCAGACAATTCCAGCTTTGCTTTGGCTTCCCGTTTCTTGGTCAAGGTGAGCTGAGAATGCTGCCAATTCTGATACACTTTTACTCGTTCATGAAATACATTCTGAAATAGGAATGCTTTTTCAAACTTACTTCATATATAAAAGAACAGGAACTACATTTTATATATTCACTTAATAACAACAAGCTTTTCTTATGGGTAATGGATGATTCAGATTGACATAGGATGGATTCCTAACACCAACATAATGAAGATTGGAATTAAAATCAGACAGAAAAGAATATTTACACACGATGTGAACATAAAAATAAAAAACATACTACTGCATTCAAGCATTGGACACACCGCTCCCTCCCTCACACACACATCCCTCCCGCACACATCTCTATTATGTATTTCAATTAATTTTTTATCTTCCTTTTAAATTATTATTATTTAATGGTCCTTCCTTTTATAATAATTACTTTATTTCATGAGCTAAAATTAGAAAGCCCACTGGGCAATGTCATATCATTATAGATACGGGAAGGTATTGCTGCTTGCTCATGAATCAACCTCCTAGTCACCCATAGAAAAGCTGTCAGGCCCCTTAATTAATCCACCCTGAAATTTAATAAGTAAGGCATAAGTAGCTATTTGGCATAAGACACTTGGCTGTGGTATGAGATGGTGTTTAGCTGAGTGTCTCCCCATCACCTTACCACATGCCTCCCCTTGCTTCCCACCTGGATGCTGACCACCATTCCCCGACGCAAGCCTTTCCTACCCACATTTCTCATTTCCCTTCCCCTCGCACTCTCCGGAGACTTGTGTGAAAGACGTGGGAAATACAGCAATATTCCATGAGCGACTCCTGAATACCACTCAACAGATTATATTAGGAGCAAATTCTTTGGGAAATACAGCAAAAGTAGTTTTAGGGAAAGCCACATCTATTTTACTTGCTAACCAAAAGAAAGTCAGTGGATCATATCCGTAAGTCTTACAAAATTTCTCTCATTAACCCTCCTTATAATTAGTACACTTATTCTGATGTGTTTCATGCATACAAATACACGTATATGGTACATATATATGTACACGGTGAATGGAAAAGTGTTATTATTTGTTCATTATTAGGGTGGGATGCCTAAGGGCAAATGGGCCAAAGTACCACTTTCCCTTAAATATCAACAAACAGTTGCTGTCATAAATACTATAAACAAATTTTAAAGCATTCCCCTTATTACAACGAAAGATTTTGTTTACATTCTCTGATACTGAAATATCTAACTAATTTTAAAAAAACAGGATCCCAGAGAAGACAACCTTTATTGTAATTTACAATCCTCCTCTTAAATCCTTCCTCCCCATTATGTTCCTGAACATAGGACAAACTGCATAAACTGGGCATCAGTTGGCGAATGGAATAAGGTGGAGAGTCCTTGGTGTTGGGGTCCAGCTTAGCTTTAGCTAAAGTCTTAAACGCCAAAAACTGGCTAATGTAATGGAAGATTAACGAGGAGGGAACCAAAGATCCAAGTACTCGTGGCATATGCTGGATTTTAGACAAGAGTAGTGAGGAGTATGAAATCAACAACTCAAAAATTTCATTATCAACTCACCTTAACAGCTCCTATAAGTGCAACATAATCCTTCATTAGCTCACAGAGCAATGAAGAGTCAGAATTGGCCTGTTCATAGTGAAGTATTTCAATCTGAAATAAGAGAAAAAAATATTAACATTATGAGAAGAGGAACACCATGCAATCCTGAAGAACACTAAAATTTTTTAATTGATTTAAATCCCAGACTAATTTAAGTATCACAAAAATAATTTTTCCAACAGAATCAGCGTAAAAGACAGAAGATAAAAAAGAAGACACAGAAAAAAGATAAATTTAGACCACAGTAACTATGCGTCAATCCTTTTTAAGATGCATTCTGAGAAAATGAAAAAGGAGAAATATAAGGGATATAAATTCTGTGAAATTGTATGATTGTTCTTTTGTATTGAGTATCCAGTTTTTCATTCAGAAATAAAAATTTTTAATTTAACTCCTGCAAATCAGAACCAACAAAGAGTTGGTAATCCTGTTCAGGTGGCAGCAACTCATTTTACTTATTACAAGCAATTTTTCAAATTAGCAAATTTTTAACGTCGTAAATTGAATGCTCCAAGAAAAGTTGAGGTTTTTAGCAATAGCAACTATTCTACAGACATGAATTACATAAAAATGTATTTCCTTTCATTCCTTACAATTCATGCAAATGATTTTTTCCAGTGGGTTAGATAAAACAGAGGCTACATTAGAGCCTGGAATACATATGTGAACATATTACTATTCCAAAGTCAACTGGAATAAGACCAGCTGGAACATTTTATTTTACATGAATACAACCATGAACAAATGCAGCAACAAAGACAATAATGAGGAATTAGAAGGAACTGAATTTTTCACACAATATTATAATAGAATGTTCAATGAAAGTGAAAGTTAAATAAGAGTTCTTTGAATCCTAACGCCACGAGTTGACTGTCTGATGCAGCCATGTGATTACCTTTTCTTCAATATCAGCCAGCTGTGAGAGGGATCTTGAGAGCGATGTGTGCTCCTCACAATTGCTCAAGACAGCCGCACTACGGGCCAGGGCTCCTGTTGCTGCCGCTAACTCCCTCCGGTGCAGGACAAGGGCATCAGTGGCAGACAGCAATTCCCTCACAGCACCCTCCAGGCTTTCTATCTCCTGGATCTTTTCCTCAAACCACTGGAATAGTTAGTCAGAGATGGGAAAGCAAGAAGCATGCGCTTGAGTTGCCATAAACCTTCACTTTGACCCCCTAATCATTATTTGTATCTCAGTTCCTTAAACACCCAATGGGTCACATGAGGAGCAAGATGAGGGAAGGGCTGATTTCACCACCCCTTTTAGGACCATCTTGCTTCTGGGTAGGATGAGAGCAAGATGCAGCACTCATTCTGAGAGAAGCTAAATGTCACCAGAGAGCAGTTAACCACACTCTTTAAGAATATATTCAAAAAATTAGGATCAATCAGCAGAAAAAAACTGTGTCAACCCTTTGGTGTAGCAATAATAAATAAGAGAAAGAGCCCCAATGTGTATGATATTGGCCCAAATATAGTGCAATGTTCTTCCTCCAATATATACAGGGTACATCCCTAAAAGTAAGTAGAATGATTTTTTTCCCACCAACACAGATGGCTGGAATGGGATGGGAAAGATGGTGGGAGGTCTTGGGAAAGCAATGAGATCTACACCCATTGTCTCAGGCCCTCACAGTGTGCAGATTGCTGGCAGACAAGGCCCCTCCTCAAGGGTCAAGGGAAAAAATTGAATGAGAATGCTTCAAGACCTGCAGTTCATCTGAAGCCTTTAAATATGATGAATAAGCCTTCAGCTTCAAAATAGCAGAGAGGATTAAGAAGATCAATTCAAAGTTTCACACCAGAATACTTCACAATATGACCTGCTCCAAAGAAATACATAATTAAAAAAAACCCTCTTCATTTTGGAGGTAATATTTCATTCATCTCTTCCTCGGATACCTTAACTCCTAGCCTCATTATTTCTCAAGTCCTTATGCACATGACTCCAGCTGAGCCATCAGCAATGAACCTTATCTCTATCACCTCAAGGACCATATCTGCATTGCTTCACCTGCAAGTTCCACTCCTGGCCAATAGAACACACTCGCAGCTCTGCTCCATCAAGGTCAACATTCACCATGAAAAGTATCCGAGGACTACACAGAATCATCCATAGTTCTCTAATTGCTTTGGCCAGTTCCTTCTTTCAATGTGTCTTGAGCAGTTGGCTTCCTTCGAGTCCTGGTGAACTGTGATTTTGGTGTTGGGTTTTTCTTGCAAGAGAGTTTTCTAAATCTGTATTTTTTTAAATAAAGGGATATTCCATATTACAGCATTGCATAGGAAAGAAAGTACTTTGTGCAAGGAAGAAATTTTATTAGATCCATGTGCCAATAGAGTATAACGAAGAAAGCGGAAGTGATTCCGATATTTTAGTGAAATTTTATAAAACAGTAAATGAATCCAGTGGCATTCATTTCAAAGACTCTGGTCCAGACGGCCAAAGAGTGGACAACAAGTAGAGAGGAGACAGATGAGTCACCTCCAGAGAACGACAGCGATTATAAGCCAACACAGCACGTTCCTTCAAGGGATCACTCACATGTCTCTCAAGAGACCTTAGTAAACATTATTTCGTTCCTATTGTGGATAGGGGAAAGAAAAAATGCACACAAGGAGTTGCAAAGTGTGTGCTTCAAGAAAATAGGAAGGAGGCGAGGTATGAGTGCTCTTCTTGCAATGTTCCACTCCACAAAGGAAAATGTATCATGGAGTATTACAAAAAGGAGAAATACTAACAACAAATTCCAAAAAACTGCGGGAGATGCAGCAACAGTAACTTTTAGTGGAATCATCCACTTCGTGTGCATTACAGTGCAACAATTTCAGAGGGTATAATCATTCGCCTTGACTGGAATTTGAACCCTCAACGTCTGGCTGAATGCTTTAGCCAGTTAAGCCACTGAAGCATCCTCTTAAATTCCAGCCCTCATTGGAACTTTGAAACTTATTGGAACAAATGGAACTTTGAAATTCAAAGTTCCATTAAAAAGTTTTAATCTTTAAGAAAGTATGATGATTTTACTAAAGCAATGCATGTTCAGAAACTAGAAAAAATCTACTGGAATAGTGAGTTAAAACCCATTTAAATACCCCAATGCGTCATGTGTTAAGCAATGTATTTGGGGCTTCTGCCATATGTTCAGGATTTATTTTAGTCAATGATCCAGAAGGCAACCAGGAGTAGAAGTACCAGAACAAAGGCAGTGTGACCATTTTGACAGTTGGTTAATTGCAGATTACAACCAGTATTGAGGATCCACCAAGTACGCTGAATGGAAAGCAATAGGAGAAGTCATTGTAGAGGCACATCATTCGCCACATGTGTTGCGATTAATAAGGATAGAGGGAGACAAGGTCGATGTGCTCAAGTTATATAACTGCTTCAATGACCAATCTTTTCCGATTGTGGAGTGTGATCGAGTGGAGGTCATTCATGGAATGTTCTCCCACATGATATTTTTTGGTACCTGCTTGTGATTAATTGACCGGGAACTAGAAAATCAAAAGATTGGCAACCATGAGCACTTGAGGCTAAATGTAATACCTCATCCTGAAAATGCAAAATGTATAATATGTACTCACCAGATCATTCTCTTCCATTTTGTAAGTCATTTTGTTGACTGTCCCTCCAACTTTATTGAAAAGCCTTAGAACACCAGCACCACTTAAAGCAGACGTATTCGTTGCTTTAGGAAGTTCTGAATCTGTGGAAACCAAGGAATATACACAAGTGTTAGATTTCCAAAGGGAGCAAGGAAAGGTGGATGAATTATTAAAACATACAGCAATATACAGGCTTTGCATTCCACGGTAAAAAATTTTCTGTAGAAAGCAGAGTCAACACATTGTGTTACTCTCCCATCGGTCTTCTATTGTAATTTTAAATTCAAACCAGCTCTCTCATTTTAGTCATGGTCGTTGAGTTATTTGATATCTGAGAAAAATCCTAACCTCGTGCCGCAAAGTTAACACTTTCCACTAGGGGTAATTCTGCCACTGGATCCAAACTACATGGTGGATTTATAGGGGAGCCTAGCAAGCCTAGATGCACTTTGTTTCAGACAGCCAAAGTCATGACCTCAGGAGATTTGAGGAGCCAAACAAAATCGACGAACTTCTAGAAATGGGCAAGACATTAAGAGGTATATATTGAAGGAGTTGTTCCAGTTGGATTATTAAAACCCAACACGAACTAATTCAGGTATGAACATTCAATTAAGCTGATACGCCAAGTACAAATCTGGATATTTCCAAGCCAAGAAGCTGACACATCAAAAACTCAGAAAAGGTTTGAGTCAGAAAAAGGTGGGTAGCTTCCATATCAAAGAGGCATTAGGTTATAAATAAACCCTAAAATGGTTTCCCAAGGTTTTCATATACGTTGATAATACCTTTTTTTGCTTTGAAACAATTTACTAACGTACAAAAAATTAATACCCAACAGAAACCCCTGAACAAATACATTTGTAGAACAAAAATGAATGACAGGTAATTGTTTCAGCATAAACGTGTCAGCATGCACTTTGTATGGATTTTTTATAAATTAGTTTTCTCAATTATAAATAACTAAACATGACATGTCGGTAATGAATAGTTTATTTTTTCACTTTTTTCCTACGAGTTCTTCATTCAAAAGTTGTGTCCAATGAAATGAGGATTAAATTTGAAGTGAACTTAAATTATGTGAACAGCAAATTAAAAGATTGCATTTTGCCACAAATTTCTGCCTGTATTCTCTTTACAACGCTGGCATTGAAAACTGTACAAATGGCACAACTGATCACATTGGTTCAAAAATATACATTGCATATGGGTATAAGCTTGTTTCGAGTTATTCATTTGTCAACTGATGTAGAAACCTTTAAGGAAAATTATCCACACAACCCATGGACTCATGCAGTCACAACCAAAGCAGTTTCATTTCCAGGTTTGTTAGGTAGCTCAACTGATAACCACTTTTTAAAATTTTACTTTCAACAGAAGCATGAAAACTATTTTCTGCAAACACACATTACTTGAGTACTCCACTGAATATTGTTTACCTGACTCCAAGAAATCCCGCACATCAGGGTCCACACGCAGAATGGGGTGGTTGGCTGTGCGTCGCAGGTATCTCTCCAGGGCAGCCCGTCTCCTCTCCACAAAGTCCAGGCCCCCTCCAGCCGCTGCACCTGGAGTCCCCCCTGATGACCCTCCAGTAGGTGATGTTGTGCCAGACTGCTCAGTGGGACTCAGGGATGATGACATCTTGATCTTGGTCATGCCTGATTGAACAAAGATTTCAAAATGACGGAGGGGAAAATACAAAGCAGCGCGCACATCCCTTAATTTTAAAATGCATTCCTGAGCAACAATATGCAGCTGACCTGAACTGTAATTAAAAAATACTAATGGCAATGCATACCTTTGGACTTTGTAAATACAATGGGAAATTGAGGCAAAAAGTTTAACATGAAATAATGAAACACTCACCAACAAGGTTTGCTCCCTTGGCAAACCTGTCCCATTTTATCCAATATCTATGACCATCAGAAAGAAAATTATGCCTCTAATTAAGATTAAACATCTGAGTAGCACACAAAGTCAACATGTTTAGCCAAAACTGTTCCAACACCCACCATGCCAGATTAACTAATTTTGTGTCAGTACAAAAAAGGCAAAGATAGAAGATACACCAAAAAGTAATAAACATTCATTTCAACTTCTTTCCAGTATGATTACAAAATGCTTATGGAAAAAATGATTCACAGTTAATTAAATTTATTCCCAACAAAAAATTCTTTGCAACATTTCATTTTATTTAAAAAACAATGTACAATTGAACTTTGCTTAATGAGCACCTTAGATAGTGAGTAATTTGCATGGTGAGTAAAAATACTGTGCCCAGGGATAACTCACTTAGCAAGCAACATTTCGCATAACGAGTGATGGGGAGAGGGGTATTCACTGAGTGATTGCGCTGGCTGTTTATGTTCATGTTTAGTACAAGTTTAACTACTGGCCTCGTAGTGCGGGTAGTGTGATGGCACAGTTGTCCAAATTTGCATTCATGCATGTTATTTGTGACTTTTTGGGCACACTATAATAATATTTTATTAATAATTTTAAAAATGTCCTGAACAAAAAAGCAGTGAGAAGACTGTCAAAATTCATGTAATGATGTTACTATCTCGAATTTCTAAAAACATTTGAAGAGTCAGAAAAACAAATGTTTCTTGACAGTTTTCTTGAAAAATGAATTATGAATGTATCATATATTAATTAATTATTTCAAATCTTTTCTGAAAATACTGATCTGGAAAAAAAATAATTCACAAAATGTATTTCATTTTACAAGAAAAGTAGCACCATGGATCATGCTCGCATTATGAGGTTCAACTGTAACTGGTAATCTGAATTATTTCAATATCGGACACTTGCTTTTCAAAAATACAGTGGTATAAGACCAATAATAGGTAATTTAAAAACAAACTTCTTTCTTATTTCCTATCCATGGACTGAAAGGAAAACAAAAGAGGAAGTACTGGAGAAGGTGGGTGAGGAGAGGAGTTCGTTGAGAGAAATCCTATGGAGGCAGGAAAAATGGATGAAAGGCGTATTGAGCGGTAGTGGAATGTTGAAGAAGGTAATAGAGGGGAGAATGTTAGGCAAACGAGGAAAGGGCAGGAATAGGATAGGGATGTTGGATGGGATGAAGGGAGGAAAGGAGTACACAGAGATGAAGAGGGACCTGATGTAGAGTTGGTTGCTCGATTGGGTTCTGTTTGGAGGTACAAAATATTTATTTGATAGTTGTGTCCATCCAAAAACCTACCTTAACCAGTAGATTACCTAAACAAAAAATCCTATCCATTTATAATCAAAATCAAGTTATTACGCAACCATAAACAGCAAGTGCTCACTATTTTTCTTTTCATTGATCTTTTTTAAATAGGAATTTGGAGTTTCAAACTCTGAATAACAGGAAATAGTTACAAATAGATGATACAAAAATTCTAGTAGCATTGAGAAAATAATGAGCATTGAACAGAAACAATTTCAGGCAGAGTAAATCCATTTTTCATAGACTAATCATAGGCAAAGAGATCAGCATTCCTGCCTGCAGATTTATTAGCTTTTTAGTCACTCTTTGAACATTAATTCATCATGGCAATCAATTCTAGCATGCAAAACCTCTTTTACACTACATGCTTACCCACAATGCTCTTTTCAGGGGCAGGAGGAATGATTCGACCTGATCTCAAGTACTTTGCCACCAACTTGTCATGAAGGCCAAGGAAATCCGAGAAGCGTCGGGACACCTCTGACTTTGGACGGCGGAACAGGGGTATGTTGGTGCACATGGACACTTTGTACAGCATGTACGCCCCCATGCCCTCCCCTGCCCGCTGAGCCACCTTCACTGTGATCTCCATTGTGTGCTGGTCGGGCTGCACCGGCTTCGGGACCTCTTCCTCCTCATCCTCCACTGCATCCTTGTCCTCCTTCAAGGCCTGTGATGACCAGCTGGGAACCTTTGCCTCGGGCTGCGGGAGATCAAGAGGTGATGTGACTGACAGGGTGCAATACAACTCTCCCTCAAAGTTGAGAAAAGAATGCCATTTTGAAAGAATGTGATTTTTTCCAAACCATTAGGCAACTTAACTAAAAAAAAGCATCAGAATGATGATATTTAATTATACAAACCATGACTTTTAATTGATTTCCTAAGTAACTAAAATTAAGCTAATTGCACAAGACTGCAAACTCACAGCAATTCCACATTGTTCCCAGATGTATATTTCAATTTATTATGACCAGAGGGAACTCCAATAGAAAAGCTATGATTAATAGCCAGCATCCAAATGTCACATCTGCATTTCTATGTTGTAATACCTTTTGCAAAATTCAGCATATAGTAGGAAATTAATGTCACAGAAAATCAATGAATTCTTTACTTTTCTCAAAAAGGATATCCCTCACATTTGCAGTATTCACATGGCATAACTCATCGATAAAATTCAAAATCCCTCCCAAGATATCTCCAGAATACAACAGCAATTGGCTGGGGAAGAGTAAATATACACAGTAGAAGAAAAAAACACTGCCTTTCACAACAGTGGTGCAGGGCACAGAGAGGCACTAGAATCATAAGAATGAGAAGATTTTCACATGCTAGGTTCCCTCTGCAGGTTAAATTTCAATTCCGAATCAACTTACTACATATTAAATACACTACAATGCCAAATGTACCACATTTGCTTAGCAGATTTGGAACATGCAAAGATGCACTGTACACAACAAAAATACAAAGCATCAGATTAATCAGGTTTAATGTACTTTTGTCTTCTTGTCACAGCATTGAAAATACAATAATGCATTTAACATACATTACATTAATGTACTTCAACTTAATATTGCAGTCAAGGCTAGAAAATAAAAGTGGAACTAAATGCCATACCTGTGAATTGTCTGATCTACTTATTAGCTCTGGAGATGCAGTGGAACCAAAGGGATTATCCCCATTGAATGCATCCTGTAAAATGGAGGGAAGATGTTTTAGACAATGAATGTGCACACAGATTCATTCAAAAATGATAAATATTAGTAATAACAAGAACACAAGATTATATTGATAAGAATTTATATTCTAGACAATACTAATGATTGACTTGCAGAAACTAAATAAAAATGACATTCTGAATAACCTTGATCATTACCAGATCTCAACCAGTTTGTTCTGGGTGTCATGCTTTCCAACCAAAAACAGTGAATAGGTAGGAGCATAAACATTATGCTTCCACTTACCTCTCGTCAATATATTTCTTGACCACTACATTCTAAGTGTCTGGACTATTAGACATTTACTTCCAAGTTTGTCCCTAAAAATTTCTCCTAATTCACCATATAAACCATCTACATATTTCTTTATTAAGGCGAATAATTTTAGACATGCGCATTTACAGTGATTGGATATGGTTTTCTTGCTATTAATGTTAACTTTTTCTGTGACTTACACCCACCTACTTTCATTATTGTATTCACTAACCTTCTTCCCTATTTAGTGCCTTCACAATTCAACAATATCTACCTTCTTCCCCATTACAATTACCCTCAAACTATCACTCCAGTATTCCCCACTGCTTCTCAGTCTCATACTACCCAAACCTTAAAGGTCTATTCTTTCTTTCTCCATTTTTTTCTTTATGTTTACTAACATCATCCCTTAAAAACTGTCCTAACATCCCAGGTCCCTATTTCAGCCATTGCAATCCTCGAAGTTCTTTCACAACTGCACCTATGACCAACGATTTAATGAGATGATGGCATCATAAGCACTGATTATTCTCACCTGGAGTCAGCCAGTGGGCTAGGTCCTGTAGTTTCTAAGATTCATTATCCTCTCATATGTGCCCATCAACATCATGGAAGATATAACCAAGTTGACTTCTCAATGCCCTCTCAAAATTGTTGATAATGTGAGACTTCCATTTTAAGTGGTTGTCCCACTCGGGTCAAACACAGCTGTTCCAAAAATAACCAGATTGTGTGTTGGTACTGTGGACCAACTTTTACGTCACTCCTACCCTTCAATCTATCAGGTGTGGATGAATACATATGGAGCAACTGACCAGTCACTACAACTCAAGGTCACTAAAATGCCCTTGTTCCATGACATGAAGGTCCATGGGAGGGGAAAAGGATAAGCCAGTTTAATTTTTATCTCATTTGATGCATAGGGCTTAGATAATGGTGCTTACATTTTACTACTCCATCTACAGTAATCAACGCATCTCAAACATTAGTTTGATAGGTGAGGATTGAGTTCCCCCAGTACTAAGCCATAAATGGAATGTGAATGTGGTTTTCCAGGAAGATTTCTAACAATAATGATTGCTGTATAAAAAACACACAGATTGGGTTAAGTTGAAAGAGTTCAGAGCCATCATCTAGAATTGAACCCAAGCCCTCTGCTCAGTAGCTCATCATTCTACCCACTAGGGTATCATTCTACCATGCCACTTGCATCCTACAACTATTGTCAATAATTGGCCATCATATCTTCAATATATAAAACAGTGATCCCTCATGGAAAGATTTTCTTCCTGTTTTTTGGCATGAATCTTACTCTAAAGCAGCCATTCAAGAGTCCCAATAAGAATAAAATTCATTAATTTATTTATTACGTCTCTTTTTATAAGAGTAATTTATCCTTCATAAGGTAGAAAATCAAAGAGAGATATAAGACACTAAAAACAAAATAATTAAGGAAATGAGACCCAATCAATCTTAGGATTGAATTACTAATATAACAACTTGTTTGTGATGTTGATTGTATTTCAGAAACCATGTTATTTTTCCAAGGCAAGTTTATTGTAACACTTGGGACTTGTGTGCCACCTGACATTTGTCTATTTGCACATGTACATTTTAATAATAATAATAATAACTATTATGAGGCAACTGGGATTTTGAGAAATCATTTCTGGAAACCATCAGATCATGGTTAATATCGGTGATCCTTTTTGTGTGAATTATCAATATGGCTATTCACAGTGCACATTACTCTGTTAGAACAAGGTGCGAGTTCAGATCTTGTTATCAAGTCCAATGATATACAGTAATGCTGGGAACAACATTACTGAGGATTCCATGGGATAATATTTGAGGAACTGTGACATATCTGCAACATGCATCATATAAATCCACAGACCATGTCATTTCAACAAAAGGTTATGCTCTTAGTCTTCTTCAAATAAATGATTTACTATACATTAAACCTCAAATTAAAATAACTGGCACCCACTATAATATATAATTTGAATAAGACCTAGCATTTTAGTTATGATTTTAAAATGATCAAACATCACCACCACATCCAACCACAAACAGGAAATTCCACACACAGATCATTTTAACTTTATTTAATGCAGACATTTTAAAGGATCAGTCTGTAATCATGAGTAATTTTCAGTATGCTTATTAAACAATTTCCGGCATTGCTATGTAAACAGGTACAAATGGGACTCTTATATGGAGATCAAATATTGCAAATATTCTCATTTAAATATTGTGCAAAGTGACAAGAAGAGGGCATCCATATGCTTTGGGACAGTTTCAATAAGCAGATAGCTATTCAAAAATGAGTGGAGACCAACAAAAGCCAATTGAAACAACCAGAATTTAGCCCAGCTCTCTCTCAAAACCAATTAAGCAACCTGATTCGAGTACAACAACCAAGCCTCCACCAAACATATGCCTAGATTATACAATTGAAAAAGTAGAATTTTCAGATCATAGGTATAAAGAAGAACATAATGGTGACAGCTAAATGGAGAAGAAGACAAATTAAGAACATTTTCCATAAATCGGGAAAAAAGGAAAGTTGCCAAGTGAAATTCACGAAAGAGAGCTAAGGTAGTATAAAAATGAAGGAAGAGAGTAGGTTTCCTGAACAGGAGCTACAACTGGCAAAAATTTGAAGAAATGAAACTAATACTAGGTACGATAAAAAAATCTTCAATTAAAATAACAACACTGGGTTTAACAGTTAATATGAACCACACAAAAATCACTTCTAATAAGTGACAAGAATGACCATGATTGAGTAATACACAATGAATATAAAAATCTTGCTTAAAACTACATGGCAGAAAGATTACCAGGCAAAAAATGCATAATTTGTTCAAGCAGAAATAAAAGTCTCCCTCAACAAAGTCCACACCAGTATAAAAGCAAAGATGTGAAAGAGCAACCACACAGCAAAGTTACCAAAGCTGCTACTTTTCCGTATAGCATTACACAATGCAAGCCTAAATTCATCTGACTGCATCCTTAATTATCCTTATTTATCTCTTTGCTTTAATTTTGAAGGATCACCACCGTAGTTTACATATGGAAAGCATGAAATGAGTGGTACCTACAGTTAAATTTTTAAGCATTACTGACAAGTATATTAAATTACAATAATGTGATCCTCTTCCTCCACTATTCTTTCTACTTATTATTTACCCTTCTATCAGAGTCTTCAATGCCCAACTACCTTTCAATATCTCCATCATTCCATCATCTCATCAATTCCTTCTCTTACGGCTTCCAGCCTTCTTACTTTCTTCATTATATGCCAAAATCTCAATACCCTCCCCTTACAATAATCTTAATTACTATTAAACAAAGTTTCTGTTACACTTTATGCTTCGTATGAAATTAGTTTCGACTTCCTCAGAAAGTATTAAATAAGTGTTTTATAAGCAAAAGTTGGCACAATAGAAATTCATTTGCAGGCTGCAGTATTAAAACTTTGTCAATGTGTTGTGTTGGTAAAGCCAATGTGAGTGGAATTAGTATTAATGTTGCAGATGCTTAATAGCCTACTCAACAAATTACCACAATGAAGAACAAATAAGTGCCACAGCACTTATACACCTGATTTGGAAACATGAAAACATTTCCTACATCATAGACAATGAATGATGCCCATTTGACTATGGGTTTAGGCTTGAACCACCAGAATTTACACTTTTAAATTCACCTGCAATCTTTATAACCATCAAGTATTGCCCATGATGCAGCTCAAATCATTACAATGGATAGAGAAGTAATCAAGTCCACAAGGTTAATATAAAAGCCCATTTCAAAGTGACAAGGCACAACTTCCCATGCAAAGACAACAAATGACAGCAAAATTGTGACTGTGAAGCCTGGACTTCATTTGAGTGAATTATTACACCAGAGTTACAGCTAGTGTCAGTTGGATGGCCCTAACTTCACATTTGCATATATACAATATCTTTAATTGAATTTGACTTTTTGGAAAATTACTCCTTATTTAAACATTTCATAAATTACCATTAGTGCCTACTGGCATAAGAGGTTACATTATCAACAGGTTTTTAGTTATTCATTAGGCCAAATATAATGTCATATAGAACTGTTCCCAAATAGCTGAATTAGAGCTGAAAGTCATATTTATAAAATTATGGAGATCACGCATAAGACACTTTTATCAACTTACGCCCCTGTTCAGTGTGACCTGGCAAAATATAAGACCTTCCAAAATTGGGTAATATAAGCTGTGGTCTCCAACTCGCTTGAGTGGGTACTGCCCAGGGGCAAGGTCAATTTTTGCGAGAAGAAAGAGGTCCATTTATGCACACAGTAAACGTGTATACTCAATAAAAAGCCCACTAATCTAAAATACCGTAATAGCCATCGCATTTACGAAGCACATCTCGGTACAGACATTTCTAAAGCCATGCATTGGCTAAAACACACATTACGTAGCATACAATTGGTTATCGCTTTGCGTTAATTATTGAACCATTTAATTTCAAGTGAACTTTGAAAATGATATTCAACCAGACTTTTGTACGTTGCTATGAATTAATTATAACTAAATATAAATACCCACACTACTGTCTCTCTTAATTAAGAACCGGGCACACTAAATAAGAGTGTACATTTTATAATGATTGAGGAACGCCACATACGATAAAAAGAGATCCATCCTCTGTTTTTTCTTCTTTTTTCAAATCAATTTCCTCTCCATTTTCAAATGGGCTGTGATTCGGTGATGCTTTAATTGTGGAAGCCTGGGACTGCAAATTTAAATTCAAAATGTTATATCACAAAGACACATTGCCACTCAACCAAAACCTACACGCACGAATGACAGTAAGAAAGATTGTTTTCAAAACTACAGTATTAAGGGATATAATTACTTTGAACTTTCTGACATGTTTTATCACTTCTAAATTGAATGACTAAGAGTCACTCGGATTGATCCTTTACAATTAACATAAACAACTGTATCAATATATATAGGATGACATATTACAGAAATAAATCATTGGCAAATGATTTACCATGAACATAAAAATTCTCAATTACAAGCCACAAAATAGTACATTAATAGAAAATTAATATAACCGTACGACCAGTAACACATAAATGTATCTTGGTGGTGAAAGGTGATCAATTGTGAAACTAACGAGACTGCAAAATACAGGCAATATACAGAATATATCTTTACCTCCACTGCTGAATGAAATAAATCGTCATTGTCATCTTCTAAGCAATTTTTCTCACTGTCAAACAAAGGAGGCGGTTCCCTAAACTCCGCCATGTTCCCTTATTAAGTAGGTGAGTTTGCAACGAGTGGTGTTGAGTAGTCAGAACTTCAATTGGGTGAGTCAATTGTTAAGATAATAGATGGTAGCACTGGTGAAGTGGGGAATGTGATCGTCGACAGATGCCGCTGAGACGGCTCAGCTGACGCCAGTTCAAATGATAAATTCGTTTATTTATTTTTTGTAACGAAAGCCAGTCGATGACCTTATATCGTGCCTACCTTCAATAAATCTCAAAATGATAAATTGTACGCTTAGCTTTTATTTCTGACGAGTAAATCTTGTCGATAGTAGGCTGGTTGTACAATTCATTAGAAATCATTCTAGTTTACTTGTTAAGCCCATTATCCAATACATAAGTACCTAAATAAGGGACTGCTTCCTTTTCCCATTAAATATCCAATGAATGGTTGAGAATATACATAAATCTTAAAACTTAGACAGCAACATACAATATGAGAACACATAAAAGAAACACTCACACGTTTTTTCTTGATAATTTCGACGCAATTGTACCCCGTTTTCCTCGGAAGACTGGTTAGGACTCAGTTACGTTGAGTCCAAACTAATCTTCCGAGGAAGACGGAGTACAATTCCGTTGAAATTATCAAGAAATAACGCGTGAGTGTTCCTTTTATGTGTTCTCATATTGTGTGTTGCTGTCTAAGTTTTTTATTTATCACTTCCGTGTAACTTCGAAGAAATCACTGATAGTCATAACAAACACAGAAACCAAAACACACCAAAGAGGGAAAACTCACTGGTTCTCGAATTTTCGGTGGTCCAACCACCTTTCTCAAGAGGAATTAGGAACAGGTCTGAGGCAGAGGAAGGCCCGAAAGCAGTGGTAGGAAGGAGGAGGGGAAATGGGGGAAAAGAGTGGAAAAGAGGGGAAAAAGGGGGAAAAAAGGGGGGGAAGGCATTCTAGGTGAGGAGTTTGGAGGGGTAGTGTATGGCGCGGGAATTTTAAAAAAGGTGGGGATGATATGGAAGTTGTTGGGGGCGGAGGGGGATGAAATTATATGCATAAAGGGGGCAATTAATGTCTAATATTAATACCTGGGCGATTCCAGGAATCCAAGAGCCAGATGAAAGCTAGCTCTAATGTTTTGAATTTCAGCGGAGGGTCTGAGTGTGGGAGGGATGCTAAGATGGATACTTTAAAACATTGGTCAAAGGCAGTGTTGTGTTCGGAGGCATGTTTGGGGATTGGGAGCATACCAACCATTGTGTGCATTGGTTTCTGTGTTTGTTATGACTATCAGTGAATTTATATACATATATATATATATATATATATATATATATATATATATAAACCATAAACACAGTAATCAACCCGAAGGTCGGTTTAGTAGGTGATGGTAGAGCTCACCCATGTACCAAGCCCGACGGCGTGTGAATATTCACACATCAGGGTAGGGGGGCCAGTTCCTTTCCCTGTGCCGGTTATGGTTCCCCAGGAAGATCTGGTACCCGAAAAATCAACTAGCTTGGGTGGAGCTGCAGGTGCCCAAAGTGCCTTGCCCGGGAATCGAACCCGGGAATATATATATATATATATTCAAACAGAAATAGGTATAAGGAAAGGGGATAGGAAAAAGGAAATATTTTTACTTTCGTGATCTGCTCAAAAACCACTTTCCCCACATGTCCTGTGTTCGCCTTTTATGTGTTTTCCTATCCCCTTTCCTTATACCTATTTCTGTTTGAATGAATATTTGTGCGCCGTATGGCGGGATTTTCAAGTTTGAATATGTATATATATATATATATATATATATATATATATATATATATATATATATATATATATAAACCATAAACACAGTAAGCAACCCGAAGGTCGGTTTAGTAGGTGATGGTAGAGCTCACCCATGTACCAAGCCCGACGGCGTGTGAATATTCACACATCAGGGTAGGGGGGCCAGTTCCTTTCCCTGTGCCGGTTATGGTTTCCCAGGAAGATCTGAGAACTCAGTTCTGTTCCTAATTCCTCTTGAGAAAGGTGGTTGGACCACCGAAAATTCGAGTACCAGTGAGTCCCTCTTTTGTGTGTTTTGGTTCCTGTGTTTGTTATGACTATCAGTGAATTTATATATATATATATATATATATATATATATATATATATAATACACATTATGCACATCAGCCGTGTATATAAATATATACATTCAAACACGAAATCCCGCCATTCGGCGAACAAATATTCATTCACATAGAAATAGAGATAAGGAAAGGAACAAACATAGAGTTAGAACTAGCTTTCATCTGGCTCTTGGATTCCTGGAATCGCCAAGGTATTAATATTAAACATTAATTACCCCCTTTATGCACATAATTTCATCCCCCTCCGCCTCCAACAACTTCCATATCATCCCCACCTTTTTTAAAATTCCCGCGCCATACACTACCCCTCCAAACCCCTCACCACGAATGCCTTCCCCCCCTTTTTTCCCCTTTTTTCCTCCCTTTTCCTTTCTTTTCCCCTCTTTTCCCCCATTTTCCCCCTTCTCCTTCCTACCACTGCTTTCGGGCCCTCCTCTGCCTCAGTTCTGTTACTAATTCCTCTTGAGAAAGGTGGTTGCACCACCGAAAATTCCAGAACCAGTGAGTCCCTCTTTTATATGTTTTAGTTTCTGTGTTTGTGTTGACTATTTAGTGAATTTACATTATTGTGCACGTTCGTGGGTTTTTCTAGAAAGTGACTTTATATATATATATATATATATATATATATATATATATATAAACTTAGACAGTAACACACAGCACGAGAACACATAAAAAGAACACTCACAATATTATCTTGATAATTTCGACGGACTTGAGCTCCGTCTTCTTCTTCTTCTCCGTCTGAGTCATATCTTATCTTCCGAAGAAGACGGAGCTCAAGTCCGTCGAAATTATCAAGATAATATTGTGAGTGTTCTTTTTATGTGTTCTCGTGCTGTGTGTTACTGTCTAAGTTTTTTATTCAACACTTCCGTGTTACTTCGAAGAAATCATCTATATATATATATACATATATATATATATATATATATATATATATATATATTCATTCAAATTGAAATAGAGATAAGGAAAATGGTAAAGGAACACATATAAAGGACAAACACAACAGAGGTGGGGATGGCGGATGTGAGCAGATCACGAATGTAAAAATACTTTCCTCGACCGGGACTTGAACACCGGATCTCTCCACTTGCCGGGCGGATGCTCTAAACCACCTGAGCTATCGAGGAAGAGTACTTTTACATTGAAATTATATATATATATATATATATATATATATATATATATATATATAAACCATTAACACAGTAATCAACCCGGAGGTCGGTTTAGTAGGTGATGGTAGTTCATCCATGTACCAAGCCCAACGGCGTGTGAATATTCACACATCAGGGTAGGTTCAGTAGGGTAGGTCAGTTCCTTTCCCTGTGTCGGTTATGGTTTCCCAGGAAAATCTGGTACCCTAAAAACCAACTACCTTGGGTGGAGCTGCAGGTGCCCAGAGCCTTGCCCGGGAATCGAACCCGGGACCCTCCGGTCAGTAGTCCAACGCTCTACCCACTCGGCGACCGCGACCCGCTATATATATATATATATATATATATATATATTATTATTATTAGGTAACCTACCGGTTAAGGTAGGTTTTTGGATGGACACAACTATCAAATAACTGTAACTCCAAACGAAACCCAATCCAGCAACCTAATCTACATCAGGTCCCTCTTCATCTCCGTGTACCTCCTTCTTCCCTTCATCCCGTCCAACATCCCTATCCTATTCCTGCCCTTCCCTCGCTTACCCAACATCCTCCCCTCTATTACACTCTTCAACATTCCACTACCGCTCAATACGCCTTTCATCCATTTTTCCTGCCTCCATAGGATTTCTCTCAACAAACCCCTCTCCTCCCCCACCATATCTAGCACTTCCTCATTTGTTTTCCTTTCGGTCCATTTCACCTTCTCCATTCTTCTCCACACCCACATTTCAAAAGCCTCCAATCTACGTCTATCCTCCTGCTTCAGCGACCACGTTTCCGCGCCGTACATAGCTACGCTCCATATCAGAGTTTTTACGAGTCTTGTCTTAACCTCCCTAGACTACGTCCCCATTATCAACTCCCTCCTTGTGAAAGCCTCTTCGCCTAGCGCTGTTCTTCTCCTTACGTCCCTACCACTTTGACCGTATTGGTCCAAAACACTTCCGAGATATGTAAATTGTTCTACCTGCTCTATTTTTTCCCCGCCTATTTTAATATTTAGCTTAGCCTTTTTCTTTCAGGAAAATCGCATAACCTTTGTTTTATTAATATTGATTCTCATCCCATATTTATCGCACTGAACCTCCAATTCACTCAGCAATGCTTGCAACTCCTTGGCTGACTGAGCAACTAATGCTTGGTCACCAGCAAACCTAACCGATTTTACGAATTCCCCTGCGGCTTTCATTCCTACCTCCAGTTCTTCCCATGCCTCTTTAATCATTTCCTCTACATACGCGTTGAATAGCACCGGTGACAATGGGCAACGCTGCCTTACACCTCTTCCTAACACTGCCCATCCGGACTCTCCGTTCCCCACTCGCACCTGAGCAGTCTGAGACATGTACAGGTTGCGGATCAGTCTCCTGTCCCTCCAATCCATCCCTATTTTCTGCAATACACGCATTAATTTTTCCCAATTCACTCTATCAAACGCTTTTTCGAAATCTACAAAACAGGCAAAAACGTCCTGATTGTATTCTATATTCCTCTCGACTAGTGATCTCATTGCTGCAATGGCATCACGCGTACCTCTTCCTTTCCTAAATCCAAACCGATCATCCCCTAAGTAATCATTTGCCTTACTCTCAATCCTTTTGTTGATGATCCTGAGAATAACTTTAGCTGCGTGGGATATCAAACTTATTGTTCTGTAATCCTCACATGACGAAGCCTTTGCCTTTTTTGGAATAGGAACTAACACCTCTCTCTCCATCCACAAAATCTTCCGGCCAGATTCCTTCCTCATAGATACTACGAATCAGGCCATATATGGCCTTCTTCCCACCTTTCCCTAACCATTTCAACATTTCTACAGGAATATTGTCCACCCCTACAGCCTTATTTGCTTTCATCTCCTTTAATGCCCTTTCTATTTCTTCGTCGAGTATGCCTGGACCTAAGCTATCTTCTTCATATACTCATACATTCATGTGTGTGTGTGTGTATATATGATGGGTCGCGGTGGTCCAGTGGGTAGAGCGTTGGACTACTGATCGGAGGGTCCCGGGTTCGATTCCCGGGCGAAGCCTTATTTGCTTTCATCTCCTTTAATGCCCTTTCTATTTCTTCGTCGAGTATGCCTGGACCTAAGCTATCTTCTTCATATACCCATACATTCATGTGTGTGTGTGTATATATATGATGGGTCGCGGTGGTCCAGTGGGTAGAGCGTTGGACTACTGACCGGAGGGTCCCGGGTTCGATTCCCGGGCGAGGCACTCTGGGCACCTACAGCTCCACCCAAGCTAGTTGATTTTTCGGGTACCAGATCTTCCTGGGAAACCATAACCGGCACAGGGAAAGGAACTGGCCTCCCTACCCTGATGTGTGAATATTCACACGCCGTCGGGCTTAGTACATGGGTGAGCTCTACCATCACCTACTAAACCGACCTTCGGGTTGATTACTGTGTTTATGGTTTATATATATGATGCGGAAACACTCACGAGAGCAATATAACTTTTGGATGGCACAATAGAACACTGAATAAGGTTGAATATCAAAAAGTTTATGATTACATTCAGTTTTGATCATTATTCTTATTTCAGAACGACAATTGGATCAGGCAAGAAATGGTAAGAATGACTATGCTGCACTTATATCATAGACAATCGGTTATAATTATGATATGTCCATGTAATTATGCTAATTTCTAATGGTGACACCAGAAATCGGTGGCGTTATACCACTATCTAAACACATAACAAGTTAGTTATACTATGGCTGAGCTAATTTTCATTTATACTCTTCTTGATCACGAGTCTCATAGACGAATCAGGTGATGCTCAAGTCACTACTTAGGTAACGACTTCGAGCAGCTTAGAGCAGATCGTCTACGTCGACTGTGCTCACTGTACCAGAGTTTGCCGCAAGACTGTAATTTTTGGAGAATGTGAAAATCGTTAAATGAAACGAAATGGATAAAAAACCCGATTTGGAACCTCGAGGAGTAACACGCAAATTTGGGGCATTGCCATACAAAAGTATAAATTCAGATCTCCAGCAAATTTTAACAGAGTGCCCCAAACTTTGAAAGTGTTATCATGCATTTTCAAATAAAAATCATTACTTATTAATCGGGTACTGTGAATTTCACGGGGCACCTACCTTTATTTCTGATACCTTAAGTCAGAGACACCAGTGGTCTACGAATATTTCCGATGACATTACTTGTAAATTAAAGCCAAATGATGTTTATTCGTTTCTGCTTTTAGCAAGGGTTGAGCATAATTTTTAAAAAAGTAGGCCGTAAAGACAATTTTCACTTCCACTGAGTCACTCGCTGTCGCCAGGAGCAGAGAGGGAAGGGAATGGGATTTTTCGGTGTCTACCAACTCAGTTAAATCTCACGAGCCTGCCGCACTGACTTCTTCACTAAAAATTGCTGTACAATAAGGTTTTAATTTGATGTTTTCGGAAACTTTATTATCGTAGAATTGGACTCACGGTAAGGTGTCGTGTGTTTTTCTAACCTGTATTATCGGAGTTAAAGGTGTCCCTACGTTTTATTAACACTTTGAAAGATTGTGGATAACACTAAGATAGGATGGGGAAAAGTTATGATAATATTTGGCGATGATCAAACTAATAATATTCGTATTTTAATGCCCCAAAATTTGATATTGTTTTGCGAAGTTCAAATAAACGGGCTCATTTCTTTTTGGCCCCGTTAATATGATTTTGCTAACATTAAAAAAAAGTCATACGTTTAGCTATTTGACTCGGATTATGACAAGCTAAATTCTAATGAATGTTCCATTGAAGTTTGCTAAAGCATAATCATATTATCACCAAGGTCACGTAACAATGCAACAACTTGCACACTTAGCGGATGACCCCGTTAAAATTTACTGTTGCGGCATCCCCCGCAGTTTCTTGAAAGGTTACGTAACTTCTGCGCCCACAGTGCTGAATCCGACTTGATTGATATTCTATGAATCCTGAATGATATGAATTCCATGGTATACACCAATGTAATATAAGATTAGTAAGAATTATCAAGAGCTCTACGGCCTCTAGGTTAAATTATAAGGGGGGAAAACTCCACTGGCCGTAAAAAACAGTCGCAACTCTCGTCAGACCAAATTGTTGTGTTGGTATTCGCGGGAACCAACCACAACCTCTCGACCAAGAATACCCTCTGTGGTGGTTTACGGGAAATTAATCCACGCCAGGGACCACACAGCTTCAGTTTCACAGCTTCAGTCTCACAGCTTCGTGAAGGATTCCAGACAGGATAGTGTGTGTGTGGCTGTGTGTGGTCCCTGGCGTGGATTAATTTCCCGTAAACCACCACAGAGGGTATTCTTGGTCGAGAGATTGTGGTTGGTTCCCGCGAATACCAACACAACAATTTGGTCTGACGAGAGTTGCGACTGTTTTTTACGGCCAGTGGAGTTTCCCCCCCCCCCTTATAATTTAATATAAGATTAATTTTTAAATTGCGTTGATGGGGATAAAAAATCTTGTAATAAAAAAACGATACGCATAAGAGTGCCAAAGGTATTCAGATATCGTAGGAAATCTTGAAATAGCAATTAACATGGACGAGTCTTCGAGTAAAGTCATACAGTTTGAGGAAGAAAGATGAGCGGTCTACGGATAACTAGGCGAATTGCGAATTCACCATGGAACTCAAAAAAGTTTTCGCGGTCCGTCTGTCCCGGCTAGTGCTCATCTTGGAGTCACCCTTCAACTAAACTGGATGTCCCAACTCCAAAGCCACGGAACTTTTATTGGTATTTTTCGACTCAAGGAAGCCTGACAAGTGGTGGGGGTTGTCTCGCGAAGGAAACTACAGCGATCGCCGTATTGTTGATTCGTAGCACAAGGCCATAAGGCTTGTGCTTCACTCGCCGTACAGTCTTCGCGTGGAAGAGCGGGGCAGTTGGGACAAGAAGATTCGAATCAGTAAGAAAATAATGTTTTGGAGAAACTATGAAAGTAAAATGGTCTAACAAAGGAGTTTTTGGAAGATCGGGTGAACAGAGAAGGCATGAGAATGCCCGATGGAAGGGATTTTTCAGAAGAAGAAATGTGTCTGGTTGTAATCATCCCCTGCCGTACAACCTAGGGGTGACTTGCAGGGTGCCATTCATGCATGTGCGTATGTAAAGGGAAAACTGCTATTCACTCTGAGGCAAAATAATTTACGGGGGAGGCAAAATAGTTTAATAGCTTGTAAAGGAAGGAACCACGAAAAGGAAGAACTAATGAGAAGACCCATTAGGGCTTGCACGAAGTAGGTAATTGAAAACGTCAGTGGTGGAAAACAAAGGAATTAAAAGACTTGCAGGGAAAAGAAAAGATTGGAAAGCTAGTGGCTAAATGCCTGGGTTTTCTCCAATACGATCTAATTTAGGTCGAATGTGTTAGTGGAGGAAACACTGAGGGTTAGTGAACGGCTGAAGACATTGACGGAAGGAAGACTCTAAGGGAATAAGACAAGGCAAATGGGAGAGACTATGCTTCCTGGAGACGTGAAAGTGTGGCGATGGAAATATAGTAGGGCAAATCGGAATTAAGACTGCACGAAGGGCAAACGATTTATTTTGAAAATTATTGGAGTTTTCTAAAAACTCCAATAATTTTCAAAATAAATTTTACTATAATGATTTTTATCCGTTGAATATGAAGCGAGATTATATACGAGATTAAAAGGTACGTTATAAGATGCAAACATTTTTGCAAAGTAAAATAAACAGCTTCTTTTTCCCATTTTATTGACTCGATCAATACGCCAGTGTATACTCGTAACTACGAGAGGCTGAACCCATGCCAACTGGAAGCCTAAGTGGATAAAAGGAATAATTCACCGATAAAGCTGTTTCTCAGGAAAAGAAAGGAACCATGTAAACGCGTTCCCTTTCCCCGGCGATCACGAACATTACTTTAATTATATAATTACGTCACAATAGGCCAGTCACTCATGAATGTCCAGTCAAGTAGAATCAAGAATAGTAGTAAAGGAAACAAATGAGCAAACTCTGTATCGAAAAATAACCTGCGATCCATGAGAGGAACTATTGAAATCAGTTCGCTTTGATATTTAAATTAAGAATAAAATCTTTTTTAATCAAGAATTGTTTTATGACCTGAATGATTCATTTGCGTCTGGACATGACAAGCTGACACCATTTCTTTTTTATTGTAACCATGCATGTATACATTTTTCTGTATTTTATATTACATATCTCTATTTTATCATTGTAAAATAACGAGATGAAATACGAGTAATAAGTAAATAAAGCCCTCTCTACTCTCCTGGGTTAAGAATGTCGGTGCACCTGTTATTGGGATTGGCTAAACTCTTTACATATTCCAGCAGTCATCAGCAGAGCGGAGAAGTTAATGAGTATTCCTATAACTCCCGGCAATTTCTTTTAATATATGAGTGATAAAACTTACGATAACTCGTATTTTCCCTACGGTGTATTGCAAATAAATGTAATTTTATCTCAACCTAGCCTACGATTACTAACGAGCTTACTGATCCAGGTAGCTTTGAATTTTTGTTAATTTTTGTATTTTTTGGTGCACTGCAAGCTTCCGATAGAGCGTATGGCAGGGGTGAATACCTAGTGAACACCCAAATCTAATTTTGACCTGAATATTTTAACCCAAAACGCGGTCGGAGAATATCATTCTGATCCTTTATCGTCCGTGGAAAAAAATTACATCATAATTGACATCTGGTATTATGTGGAAGAGCACAACACTCAGGGGGACAAAGAACCGTATGCAGCTCGCGAGCCGCGGTTTGCTGACCATTGAGTTAGGTTGTGTGGCAGGGAATTATTACACATCAGACTACTTTTGGCAGAAAACACTTTTCCCCCATTTGCGCAGTCGGACAACGTTGATCCACTATCGTTCGTGGGAAAAATGAAATCCTAAATCTATACATGTATGTTCTACAATTAACCTCTCTAATTTTATTGAAATGGTCTCGCTTGCTATAGTACGATGGGGGTAATAATACATTTCCCATGTTACTACTAAAGAGATATCCTTCCAATGTATGCAAGAGATTTAATCTGTAATGCAACCTTCGCTCCGTGACTGATTCCCAGTCTTCCTCCATTAATATTTTGGATAGGCTGTCAAGTTTATTATAACAACGATTTAAAAATCTACGCTGCTTGCGATCCAATACGGCAATCAATCCAACTTCGTGAGGATCCCATGTAGTGCTAGCAACATACGAGCACGTTATCTAAATGGGGTCAAACTAGCGAAAGATAACATTTCTCTTTGATCTTTTCATCACATTCACCCAGTTCTCTAATCATCAATGCTAATTTTTTGTTCGCTTGTCCACATATTCCCCCTAGTATGTGTTTCACCAAGGAGAGATCGTGAGTGAGGGTAATGCCTAAGTATTTCATCTAGTCTACACATTCCATTACGGTATTCCCGGTGCTGTAGACGTTCGGGAGGGAATTGTTCCTTTCCAAATATCGTTCCGCACTTTTTACGTTTAATTTTTATTGCCATTTGTTCTACCAGCGTTGTATGGCATTAAGGTTATCTGACAAAGCTGCTGTGTCCTCCGGATCACGGATATCAGAGTAAACCACTGCATCATCGGCAAATAAAGGTATCTTACTAGTGATTACGGAGTCATTGTCGTTAACGGAAAGTAGAAATGAAGGAGATCACTTCCCTGGAGAACAACTTAGGTTCCCTAACTCCCTCTGCATTTGAATTTACTCCATCGATCACTACTCTTTGCACCCGGCCATTCAAAAAGCCAGGATATTTTTATTTATGCCACGTCCTTCTAGCTTTGTGAGTAGTTTACTATGAGGTATTTTGTCGAAGGTTTTCTTAAAATATAGAAAAAGCGTGTCCACAGGAACATTGCTCTCTCCCGAAATAAGAATATCATGAACAAAAAGCGCAAGTTGTGTTCCGCAGGATCTATCCTTTCGGAAACCATGCTGATTTTTCATCAATAACTCCTGTTTCTCGATCGCTCGAGCCACTACGTGTTCCATGAGTTTGCATTATATGGATGAGAGGGAAATAGGTCTGTAACTGCTCGATTCCTCTTTGTCTCCGTTTTTAAACATTGGTGCTACGTTAGCCGTTTTCCAATCTCTATGATTTCTAGATACGGTGCAATTTATGACGCCAGTTTCTTAAATATACGAGCAGGTATTTGATCAGACCAGGAGGATGTATTATGAGATTTCAATTTTGGGCATCGCTTGACCAGCATTCGGTGAGACATTGTTGAAGACGCTTTGTAAGAGGGAGTTAAATCAGTTAGCCTTTTTCAACCTGCTGGTTACACTTTCGTCTTCGTAATTTTTGAGTGAGTTAACTGTTGAATTAATTCCCTGAGTCTCTTTGGTGTACGACCAAATTGCTTTCGGATTCTCTTTCAAACTTTCCGCTAATCTTTTTCCTTTTAATTCGCTTAACGCTTCCCGAAATTCCTTCTTGGCATTCATCCTAGATATCTGATAATAATAAGTGATCTCATTCCTTTTTTCGATGGAAATACCATCCCCAATTTGTTTTATCTTGGCGTGACTTAGAGTTTGACGTCGCCATGCGTTTAACATCCGCGTTGTACCATCTAGGTTCCGTGTTATCTTTTATAAATTTACTGGGAATTAATTTGTTCACTGCAGATCGCGTGGCATCAAGGAAGCGATTCCATGTATCCTCAGTATTTCGGAGATTACTATGTTTCTTAAAATTTGCAGATTGACTCTGTGGCATCCATTTCAGGTCATTTTAGTTTCCTTCTTCAAGCAAGTAAATTTTTCTTTCAGGCTTCTTATTTGGTACACACAGGGACTAACCACGGCTTTGACCTCATAACCTCACCGAACGCAACCACACAACCTGGCAGTGGCTTGCAGAGTAATATGCAATGGATAATAAATAAATACCGTACCCAACACAACAATAAACTCTTCTTCAACTCTACATACTATCTGACTCCCTAAAACATTTAATGCAGCATGCCGGCCCTTTTCATGAATCTTCTTTGTTCGAAATTATCCACTCCATCTCTCAAGTCTTTAATATTCAATTGCCACTCAATATGCCCTGTATCCATTGTTCTTAATTTCCGTGAATTTCTCCCAAAAACCTTTTCCTCTTTTCCAGCCGTGGCCAGAACTTTGTTTGTTTTCTTTCCGTCCATTTCATTTTTTTTTGCCGTTTTTCACCACCCATACGTACATCTCAAAAGAAACCTGCCTCAAGTTTCTGAGTCATTCAAAATTACGTTCTATTTCCAAATCTTCACTGGTCTTCATCGACGCCAAAACTCAAGGCCCTTCACGAACGGTATAATAGACGAAAACCTACCTTTAGAATACCAACGGTTGTCATACAAATTAGGCTGTCCAGTGCTCACATTATTAGTGCGACTATTTTATGCGAATTTTTTCTCCCCGTCTGCATTGTGCCACTCACTTCCGCGAATTTCGTCTCCCATCCTTCATTAAATGAATTGTGCCCCAATTTGTCACGTATTCCTCTTTAAAGCAGATCAAATTTGAATCAGTACTTACGATGTGGCCTTCATTAATTGACCACCGGCGGTTTCACTGAAAAACTACCGAAAGGGACCGACCCCGAATTGCATGATACAATTTTCGAATTTTTACCTACTCCCGTCCCCTGGCCCTATAAGGTTCCGTAAGATAGGGCACCCCTCCCGACTGTCTTTTATAATTTTCGGCGTCATCATTAATACGGTACATCAAACAGACCTCTTTTTCCAAACAAAAAAGGTGTAATTAAGCTGGAAGAAAGCGCTTTTCACTAAGATAGTGTATTGATCGCTCCTATTTCAAGTTTGTCTGCAAAAATGTTCACTGGGAATGAAAAACAACTCGTTTTTTTATGTTAGTGGAATGAACTTCGGGTACATACTGAAATGAAACAAAATCTTTCTACTCACTGAAACAAGCTTATTTAGTTCTAAAGTTTCATCAGGGAGCATTCGGAAAATGCCTTCTTTGGCGATCAAGGATGAAAAAATTCCAACAAAAAAAATCAGATCTGAAATAATGAAAGGATGAATCCAAAGGAATATTCCCCCCAACCCTCTCGCCTCATTAGGAAACGCAATGAAATGCCACTCCTAATTCTCTACCCCAAAAGTCTTGCGCAATTGTGCAACTCATTGAAGGGGACCAGTAGAGGACACAATCGTTTGGGTGGATAGTTTCACAATCCAATGGTCGCAACTGGCTAACGAAAAACTGGAAAACTACCGAACCAATGGCTAAACTAAAGCTTCACAAATTGTTACTGCTTCATTTTTAAAATTAATTGCGGGGAATCATTAATACAGAGAAATTTTATTCGATATTTAATTTGTGGGTACTCATTTTTTGAGTATTTGTGAGCAAGTTTAAAACCCGAAGAAATCACACTTGACTATACTCCGCTAAAGGACTAACTCCTTAAGAGTGGGAATATTAACTGATAAAAAATATTACTCGAGAGAAGTCATCAAACCCTTGAACACTTAGTGAGGAGAGACTCTTATAATTGAGAGGGACATGGTATTTTCTTTATTTCAGAAAGCCTGCGGAGATAAGTTCTGTGCGTATTTGCTTTGCATCTACAGTTATAAATACTCGGCATTTGTTGGGTGTGTCCCTTGCGATAACGGTCGATTCACGGAAAGTGGACAAGTCACATTAAGACCGTTGTCTGTCGCTGAAGAAAGGAAAATTCAGTTGCTGAGGGCATCGACTGGGGTCAGCTTTGAGCAGAGATATCAGAGAGAAGAGGTAGAACGAGAGCTCGTACATAGAGCATTTGAGGGTAATCCCAGAAGAACCCGACCCAGCAAAGAAACCACAAAAATTTTGGAAAAAATTTATTTATTTTTCAACATAATCTCCTTTCAGCTCTATGCACTTTTCCCAGCGATGCTCAATAAGTTGGACAATCTTTTTATAACACACGTAAGAACTGTCTGCTCCTCAAAATAGCTATTAACTGCTGATATCACTTCTTCACGGTTGGAAAATCGTTGACCAAAGAGGCATTTTTTCAAGTTTGCGAACAGTAAATAATCCGAGGTGACTGACTCTGGCGAATAGGGTGCATGAGGTAGCAATTCAAACTTTAATTCATGAATTGTTGCCATTGCAATGACGGATTTGTGAGCTGGTGCATTGCCTTCATGAAACAACACTTTCTTCTTCGCCAAATGCGGCCGTTTTTGCTTGATTTCTTGGCTCAAACGTTGCAATAAGTTCGCATAATACTCGCCGTCGATAGTTTTTCCTTTTTCAAGATAATCAATGAAAATTATCCCACGCGCATCCCAATAAACCGACGCCATCACCTGGCCTGCAGATGAAACAGTTTTCGCATTCCTTGGCCCCGGTTCTCCCTTTTAAATCCTTTGTTTTGATTGTTCTTTTGTCTCGAGTGAGAATTCATGGACCCATGCTTAGTCCATGGCTATGAAACCGCAAACATTCTGCTTTGTTGCTGTGAAATTTTGCTGAACACTCAATTGAAACATCTTCACGACACTGGTTTTGCTCGAGTGTGAGCAAACGCGGCACCCATCTTGCACACAGCTTTCTCATGCCCAAATTTTCTGTTAATATGCGATGTACCGCACTTTTTGAAATACTACTAGGTCTGCTAGCTCGCGTACTTTAAGGCGACGGTCTTCCAGTATCATTTTGTGGATTTTCTTCACCGTTTCTGGAGTCGTCATCTCATTTGGTCGACAAATGCGATGCTCGTCTTGACAGCTCGTACGGCCTCGTTTAAACTCTCCCACCCAATATTTGACTGTTGTAAACGAATGAGCAGGCTCATCCTGAGTAGAATCCAGTTCAGCTTTTGTATTAGTTGGGCTGAGGCCTTTCAAATGAAAGTATTGAATCAAATAACGATGACCAATTTTCTCCATTTTCACAAAACTGAAAACGTTCACTGTTGATGGCTGCCAAACAAATACTAAATAACGTAGCGTCTTCAAACTTGAAACATATGCTTTATGATTACATTCTTTCTAGTAAAGTGATATTTTACGAATAACTACCGCCATCTCTAGGTCAGGCCGGGTACTTCTGGGACCACCCTCGTACAATCGACACCGCAGCTGGGTAGGAAAATGCCCCTCCCGATATTCCAAATTTTTTTATTACATTTTCCGGTTTTCGAAAACTTCACCTCCCTCATCAAACCGTCCAACGAGTAATACACCGTGGTCTGCGTGGAGTTACGAACAGTTACCATTGTTTAAATAGTTCGACAGTACGGTAATAGATAAACTGCTAAGACAAACGCCAGTACAAATAATTTTAATTTTGGTATTTTCCTTTGAAGAAGACTGTCAACCTACCTCCCAAGCTCCTCAATCATTAGGTCACTACCATGACGCCCCTCATTTTCGCCTCAGTTCCTTACGGAGAATACTTTAGTGATAAACGAACGATAGGGATGGCCAAAAATTACTCGAAATTCTCTAGATCGGCTCAGCGTTTGCGCAAATGCTGCTTGTTAATAGCGGGCACCTGCAGCTCCACCCAAGATATGTGATTTTTCAGGTATCAGATCTTCCTGGGAAGTCATAACCGGCACAGGGAAAGGAACTGGCCCCCCTACCCTGAAATGTGAATTTCACACGCCGTCGGGCTTAGTACTGGGTGAACTCTACCATCACCTACCGAACCGACCTTCGAGTTGATTAATGTGCTTATATTTTTTTAATATTATTCTCAGTAAAACTCCCTGTATTTACTAACAATTGTAAGACAGGGATTATATACGTAGTATATGATATGCGGCCCTAGAAAGTTAAGTAAACTTAAGTTAGCCCAAGCGGTAAGTCGTCTTTTATAGCGAAGGAAGAAGATTGTAAAGAGAACGTTTTCGACAACATTTGGAAAACTAAAACATTTTTTTTGTTGAAAATCACCCCAAACACTCAGCACTCCCTCCTCTTTCACAAAATACACGGATACCTCATGCCCATAGCGTAGTTTAGGATCCGGGACCCACTATTCGTCTGCAGATTCGTCCATTCATTCCAAAAAACAGAAAGTACTTAACAATATCTCCTAAACCGGAACATTTTTTTTCTACAATTTGGCATAAACATTAATAACGACTTACTCTATTTACATGCTCTTGCTTACCCCATGCTCATGCCCTAGTTTAGGATCGAGGGCCCACCAAGTGTGACTGCGACACGACACTGAACTTGGCCCACGATGATAGTTACTTTTCACGTTAGTTCTACTATGTACTGTATATTATCTCTTATACAACCCTTTTTTCTTCTCGTACGTAGCATAGTGGAAAATTGTTTTTATAAAATTAACCCCACTTCATCAATCTGTTCGGCATTTCGACTTAACCAATTCCTGCCCACGGTTTCCTCTTTTTCACAGTTTCTACCGCTCCTTCACTGCTGTCCGTTTTCTTTTTCTGATGGCTTGAACTGTGAAAATGGAATATGATGGAAAGTTTTTCGATGGTATGTATTGATAACTTTATCTGCTTTTATTATCGATATTTATTAATACATCACGGTTTTCGTGTATCTGCAAGTTATTCCACATCACCCGAAGAGGCTACTCGCTAGATGCGTTTCTCTTTGTGCTTGAAGAAAGAACGAGCGAAAGAGAGATCCCCTGGAGGCATAAAAGAAACCGCTCGCTCTTTCCCTTGATTAGAAAGAGAGCATCTCCCGCTCTAATTTAAGGGATTAACTCCTGTTTTATTTTTGTAACAGTATCTTCATATCGTTGTTGTTTAAATGGATCATGTCAATCCGTCTTCTTTTCGGGTGTCCTATCCACCCGAAGAAAAGATTTTAAATGTTGAATTTCTTATTGGACTTTGATGGAATAATATATAAGATTGACGATTACCCCTCGTATCAAATCAACCGTTTTTTGCGTTCCGTCGGCCTATTGAGGTATAAACTGGCTGCATCAAACACCCTGATCCACCAATAATTAAAGTAATACAAGCAATCAGTTTTTTATCTATTTTAAAAAGAAATATTCAAGGATAATTGTGAAACTTACTTTTTTGCCAATTCAAAATTGCTCTGTTTGATGCATTCAGTGGCGTCCTCTACGTCAAATCATGCCAAAACTTTGGTGGCGGTATCATGGTTAACAAGTTAATTTCGCATCCCCTGCTCCACAGACTTCTTACTAAGGGGTAGTAGCTACCCCTTAATGAGTCATATTTTGTTCCCTGTAATGTAATCAGTCAGCAATGGTGGGCATATTAATTAATGTTATCATCTTTCAGATTTAAATGGCTGAACATTGTACCTTATTTTAGTCATTGCAATTTATTTAGTTTATTTATTGCAGCTTATTTAGTCAAACAATACAATGACTTTTTCGTTAAATGCATCCACACTTTGTGTCCTCCTCTTTAATTGCTCGGTTGTCTGTCCTGAGACGCACATTTCGATATGGGAAGGATTAACTGTAAAACCACAAAGTAAATGATATTAGAAATAAGCAAACCTACCAAATAAAATATCCTAAAAAGCAAAACTACCGTATAAAATCCTATGCACCATCTTGCAGCCTATACCCAATCTTTGAGGCGACCCTTACAAAGGAGTCACCCAATATCTCCGTCCGGAACACTTTTGGTCTCCCATTCTGAAACAAAGGAAACAAAATGGGAGGTAGCTTAAATTTAGAAAGTGAAAAATTTGATGACACAAAACAATTAAGTTCGTATTAACGGGACACATTTTTATGATTGGATGAAAGTATATGAGAAGATGGAGTGCGCAGATCATACTCGCTTACCAAGGAAATCATTATTGAAACTGAAGGAAAATTTAATGGGAAGAATCAGCCCCAGCTGTACCCTTACAGCTGGGGTTGATTCTTCTCATAGCTCATGATCTCATCATGTCCCACAAGCCACCGTAAGGGGGTGTTAGGTTACCATCCATAATAGGGAACAAAACAACACGCAAAATCAACACATACATGCAAACCTATACCCACAGTGTTCATACATTCATGCAAAAATCCTTTCAACTTACTTGCTTTATCAATCTCACAATATACTATCAACTAACATGCCATTGCACCTTAAGATGCGGTAAAAAATTATCCCAATTGGATGCAAGCTAGAATTGGAAAAGTAAGAAGGCAAATTTCTACTACCACATGGACATGCAACATACAACGGTCTCCTCCCCAAGGACGCAGGCATGGGTTGTGACCCAACAGTGTACACGTAGGTAGCAGGAGTCCTCCCACAGAGAGAGACCAGGGATGGAAGGGGAAACTTAATAACAGACAAGGCAGAGCAAGCAATACAGTTAAGATTAGTACATTACATAATGGCATTCTAATGTGGTCATGTGGAAAGGGTTTTGACAACAAAACACACGAGGTAAGTGAAAGAGCATGCAATTGAGTAGAACTAATTATTCCCCAGACACTGAGGGTGGCAAGTGGAATTTTTGCTATCTATAATCCTACAGTTCTATCCTGTATTGTCTGTGAGATGGAGGAGTCCTTGATTCTCTTAGTTCTGGCATCTAATTCCTGAATTTTCTTTTCCTGATCCAAGTGATGAATGTATGTTGGAGTGAGAATAATTAGCGAGACCTCGGTGCTGAAACATGCAAATCTGAATTTATTTAGTAAGTTCAACCTAGCCTTGATTTGTCTTTCTTCTAATGATGTCCACCCCCACTCCAGATGTATTTCAATGATGCTTTTTATTTTATCATAAGAGCTGGTAACAAAATGGGCTGCCCGGCATTGAGCCTTCTCAATTTTTTTAATTGAGAAGGCTCAATGTTGGCTTGAGCTCCAATTGAGGTCTTTTTCACTCTGATCCCATACTCTACATGCATATTCTAAATGAGGCCTTACTAGAGTTTGGTAACAACATTCCTTGACCTTGGAGTCACTTATGCCAACAAGGCATCTAATAAATCCTAATTTTTTTTATGCTTGCCCACAGACTTTACATATGTGGGTCCCCTAAGTTAAGTCTTAAAAAGATTGTTTTCATGGTTCAAGCCTTAATGATGTAGCAGATTTCACTTAGCATCTAGTGGCACACCCTTGAATCCCACAAACAAATGACAAATCCACAACATCAAATCATTCAAAAATCATTAACAAAATTCAATTAATTTTCAAATCATTCAACAATTCAAATCATTAACAAAAATTAAGAGAAAGAACAGCCTGATTACACTTCCCTGTGGTCTCCCCAAGGTAACTCGTATGCTCTCGGAACTAGTGCTGTCAAGGACTACCCTCAGCTTCTGCTCTGAAAGAAAGTCTTGAACCTGTTTTAGTGCACCCTTGTGTATACTTGCGCCCTTAAATTTATGGATGACTTTACCATGGGGAACCTTATCAAATGCCTTTTGAAAATCTAAAAAGATCGCATCCATTTGCCTACCACTTTCACCCGATAAAAGAAAGTCATGTGTGAATAATCCTAATTGCGTCTTACATGAATGGGTTTTCCTGAATCCGTGTTGATTGTTACTGCAAAAGTTATTAAAAGTTATCAAAGTTATCAAGGTATCTCATTATGGAACTGACAATTATGTGCTCCAAAATTTTGCAACATATAGAAGTGAGAGATATGGGTCTGTAATTACTGGGGTCCTCCCTGTCACCACTTTTAGAAGTAGACATTATTTGCACAGTTTTCCAATTATCGCAGATTTTGCACCTTATGAGGGATTTGTTAAATATTACTTTGAGGTACAAGATGATGCTAGGAACTATATGTTTTATCACCCTAGTTAGTATATTTTAGGGACCTGGGGATTTGTTGGGTTTAATCTCTTTGATCAATTTCACAATTCCTTGTTCCTCTGGTGTTATATATGCCATGGGTTCAGTATGTATTGTTTTCTTGTATGTTCTGGAGATATGCAGTGGCAAAATCGTTTGTGAATATGCCTCCAAAGAATGTATTTAGGATGTTAGCTTTTTCCTCACTGTCAGTATGATGACATTGTTGCAATCCCTCAAGTAAGTCAAGTTTGTTTACCCCCTTTTACTTCCCTAACATATGACCAGAAAGCTTTAAGGGTCAGTGACTTTATGTTTAAAGTCTTGTAAGGGGCTATGTAATTGTGTTTTGGTTTTAATTTTAGAGGATCTATACTTGTATGATAACTGTTCATTCTCCGAGGGTGATATGTACATGCCTGCTTTGTTTACCCAAGAGTGTTGCATTCTGTGCTTTCGAAGGGCTTTTCTAATGCCTTTATTGTACCACTTGGGGTTGCGATTTGTTTTAACATACTTTATAGGGATGAATCTTTGATGCCTTTTTGCATAATATCAACTAATTATGTTCAAGGTTCTTCCACATTGGCATGACTAAAGCACCCTTGAACTCTTGGAGTTTAGAATTTTATTGACAGGCAAAAGTTTTAAAGTCTGCTCTATGGTAATTTTAAATTTGTCAATTTTGTTTGTTTCTACGTCGAAGTTGACATTATGGTCACTTTGATTTATGGTCACTTAGACCCTCATCATTTGATACCTTACATACAGTCATTGTATGAAATGTTTTAATAACTGAGTCTGCAGCATAGAAAGAACATAAGTTAATGTTGGGTTTATTAAGCTGCAGTTAGGTGCACCAAACACTTTCTATGTTATTATTTTCAAATACATATTGTCTGCTTTCAGAAATACTTTTAATGACCTAAAAACTACTCCTTGTTGTTTTGTACTCCTCCCTATTTGTCTTGTACCTCTGTTGTATCAGTAAACTGTGAAATCTATTGGGAAAATTTCTTGGTCATTTATACCACTACAAAGCCAACTTTCTGTGCCTAATACTATGCATATCAGTGGAATAACTTAAGCGGTGAACCCGTGCTTCCTTATTGGCATGGCAGACTTTTGTATTCCCACCCTTAGTTCCATCCCCTGTGAGAGAAGTCACTCGGCCATCATTCTTTAATTGAATCTCCGGCATCATTTTCTCAATGTAGTGATACGAGCCCTTAGAGCTGTGAATTAACCAGTATTTATAAGCATGGCAACAGGAGACCTAATTGAAGCCATTCTAGTTTAATAAATGAGTTCAAATTAAATTGCACGAATCTGTTAAAAAATTGTAATGGACTCTGAAGCTTAAGTGGCTAATTTTGATGTATGTAACAAAAAAATAGGTTCAGTTGCATGTGTGGGTATTCATGTGGTACAGTCATTTCTCAAGGTTCTTGCTTGTGACTAATATAGAGCACCTTTATAACAGAAACTTATTTATTACAGGATACATTTTTATATTTTCTTTTAGATGATGACCAACAAAACATAACCCGTCCCTCTGAAGAACTTCTATCTGCTTATGGCGAAGGCATCACTGGAGCAGGGCATGTATTAACACAATTAGGTCACAGGAAAAATTTGTCGAATTTAATAACCCCGATACTGTAAAAAGCAGTTGATTTTCAATTTTTCAGGTAATACTCTCATAAACTTGACTAAGATTTTTTCCTTTCCATGAAGTAGCCATGGACCAGTGTTGTATAGATATGAATAAAATGAACTAATAAATGATTTTTACATTGACCGTTTTGAATACCCCTGGAAATTAATTTAATATTTTTTTCTAATTCTTCAGATCGTCTTCAGGTATTTACCTTCATATATTCTACAGACCGGATATGGATCATATTGGATTATATTTTTGCATTTGATGTTTTTTTTTATCTTGTGCTGTCTTTCACATTGTTCAGGCAGTGCTCAAAAATACATGCACTATTTGACAGTTTCTCATATGCCTCCTGGGGATATGGGTTTTTCCTGTGAAAAAAGAAAATTGCTACCAAACTGATAACCCCTGGGTAGGTAGTGGAATATTCTGCCATAATATTTGTTTATTACAACTCTTTTGTCCTGCCATCGTCTTAAATTACCGTCATGGTGGCTTAATATATATTTCTCAAAAGGGCAGAATTCCTTGCAAGATGCCTTAACTCTACTAAATTTTTTTATTGCAGAGAAAACAACGAAGTATCTTTCGAAGATTTTAGCGCTGGCTATCAATAATTAGCATTTCTTATGTATAGATTTGTTTTAATGTAGGTATTTATACGTGAGGTTTATTAGTTAATAATATGTGGTTTTTCAATTGAACTTGCATGAGTTCAAGTGAAATTTATTGAATTCTATACTCCGTTCAAAAAATTTATAATGGCCAATGCAAATGTTTCTCTTTCCTGCGAACATCACCCAAGCCGTTCCCCGATATCGGGGCTTCGTTTTTGAAATAAAATTAAATAAGAGAAATAACGTATGATAAATGGAAGACGGTATATATAAAAAACAAAGGTTATTTTGGAGGAAGATTATAAGCAACGAACGATGGCGTTTATACGATGCCAGCGCTATCTGTTAACCAAGAATTTAACTACGTCGTAGTTTCATTGTAAAACAACTCCATCTTCGAGCGGGGGGGGGGGGTCCTAATGGAAACAGTTGAAGGTCTTAACACGTGATTATGCGATATTCGAAATCACGTGTTGCTGGCCGCGACCGTTTAACTATGAGACGATTGAATATCACGATATCGGGGGCCACGTGTCAAGGCAAGTAGACAATTCACGTAAGAGATTCGAAATAATAGTTGTCGTGACCTTTATTGATGAATTGAAGTTGATTAGCTATCTCTCTGTTTGCCGAATGGTACCCTTATTGCTCTCAATTTACTTGGACGTATATTTTCCTTACTTAAGGTATTCCGCTTCATTAAGAAAGTCATGAATAAATTAAATAAATGGCATAGTCCTTGTCCGTGCTGCCCAATGGATCAAAATAACTAACTAAAAACTCCCGGAAGTTTACGACGAATAGGCACTAGTGATTATGATTTTTATTGAATGGCATTAATATAATTTTGTCTTTGGAATTAAGGGTTGCCACTGAACTCTCGGATGAGAAGTTCCCTCGTAGGAAATAACTGGAATTTTCGCAAGGTATATAAATTGTGTCCCTTACGTGTTTTTTAAGAACTACGGTTTTGAAAATGTCAATGAAATTACAAAGCCATTGATTTGGGGACAGTGAAAGGACGTCTTCCAAGTACACGCGGTTATCTCTGCCAACGTATCTTAAAACGTATAACCTTCCTAACTCCGAACAGTAATTGAAGTAACTCTCATCAGACATTATGCCATTTTCGTGCAAAGTAAATGCCGATGTTTTATGGCTACCTTTTAACCCCTTCCTAACACTGTTCGTAACCCAACAACTGGACTTTTGAAAATTAAACAACTTTGATAAATTTTAAGTGGAAAAGCCAAGTTGTTAAATTTTCAAATGTCAATTTGAAGATTTTACACCAAGTTACGCCAGTTATTTACTAATAACTGGTATCACTTGCCCCCTCCATTAGTCTCACTTGTTCTACAAAAATTTAACGGTCTCCTCTTTGAAATTTATGATCCCTTCACCAGTAAAGAAGTAACCCTTAATTTTCCTATTCTTCGTTTCCGTTTTCCCCAAGTTTCCTCCAAGAAATTATCGAAAACGTTTTCAACAATATCTCCTAAACTAGAAGATTTTTTTCCAACAATTTAGCATAAACACCAAGTACAACTTACTTTGCCTCCAAACTTTCGCTTACTCCATACTAATGCCCTAGTTTAGGATCAATGCCCCACTATCGTCACCAGTCTCCTTTCACACCAAAAATCACAAAGTGCTTATCAATATCTCCTAAACTAGAACATTTTTTTCTACTATTTGGCAAAAACATTAGACACATCATACTCTGTCTTCAGCCCTTCACTTACCCAATGCTCATACCCTTGTTTAGGATCCAGGGCCCACCAAGTGTGACTATGAACGCGACCCTGAACTTGGCCCACGTAGACAGTCACTTTTCAAGTCAGTTCTACTATGTACTTTTTATTATCTGTAATACAACCCCTTTCTTCTTCCTGAACGGCACATAGTGGAAAATTGTTTTTATAAAATTTACCATACTACATCAATCTGTTTTGGCATTCATTACTTAAAGTTTGTTTTTTTATAATTTTTTCACCACTTTCAGCCCGCTGTTTCCTCTTTTTCACAGTTGCTGCCACTCCTTCACTGCTGTCTGTCCTCTTTTTCTGATGGCTTGAGCTGTGAAAGGGGGATTTGAATTAAAGTTTTTAATGGTATGTGTGGATAACTTTACCTGATTTTTATCAATATTCATTAATGCATCACGGTTTTAGATATCTGCAAGTTATTCTATGTCACCCAAAGAGGATTCTTGCTAGATACATTTTTCTTTGTGTTTGGAGAAGGAACGAGCGAAAAAGAGATCTCCTGGAGGCATATGAGAAACCGCTCGCCCCTTTCCCTTCATTAGAAAGGGATCTATGGCCGCAACTTACTATGAATAAGTTATATTTTTTCTACTTTTTTGTAAGTGTTTTACTTTTATGGAATCCATTCTAATTTCACCAGCACGAAATCGTGTCTTTAATAGTTAAACATGCTTAATCTGCCCTTAGGATTTCTGTCCCCTGCTTCTTCAGAAAAACGGAATGCACCCCATTGCCTATTTAATCATTGCCCTTTCCCTATTTTTGATGGTCCCTACTATGTCTTTTCTAAGGCTTTCCGTCCCCAGCTTCTTTAGTTGGACAGAATGCACCTCAATGCCTGTGGTAGTAGGTATGTCCGGTTGGTTCATGTTTGTACCGGAGGAAATTCAACAAAAAATAATCGGCTGTCCTCTTATAATGTGTGTTGAAAGCTCTAGGGATAGTCACAAGGCTAATCAATCAATCAGCTGTCTGCCATATCTTGTAATTGAATATCTAATTTTAACCAATTAGTGAATAGTATACATGACCAAGCCATATTTTTATAATCTGGAGTGGTGGCAGTTTTATGTACGCCAGAAAGATGTTACCATTGGGAACAGACATCGCACGTGACCCAGGTCGTACTTCCATGGGTTTTACCCCAATCGCATGGAGGACATATTTCATTAACTTTATGGAGGGACTGTAATATATTTGTTTTGATTTTATTCCGGTACTAGTCGGCATCAATAGTTTGTTCAGTTCCCATATTTTTCGCTATCTGATTTATGAAAAAACATGTGTGCACTCCACAGTTAAAGCTATCTCTCTGTTTGCCAAATGATACCCTTATTGCTCTCAATTCACTTGGACGTATATTTTCCTTACTTAAGGTATTCCGCTTCATCAAGAAAACCGTGAATAAATTAAATGAATGGCATAGTCCATATCCGTGCTGTCCAATGGATCGAAATAACTAACTAAAAACTCCCGGAAGTTTATGACGAATAGGCACTCGTGATTATGATCTTTATTGAATGGCATTAATATAATTCTGTATTTGAAATTAAGGGTTGCCACTAAACCCTCGGATGAGAAGTTTCCTCGTAGGACATAACTGGAATTTTTGCAAGGAATATAAATAATTTCCCTATCGTGTTTTTCAAGAACTACGGTTTTTAAAATACCCATAATGAAATTACAATGCCATTGTTTTGGGGACAGTGGAAGGACATCTTCAAAGTACTCGGGGGTATCTCTGCCAACATATCCTAAAATGTATGACGTTCCCAACTTCAAACAATAATCGAAGTAACTATTATCAGAAACTATGCCATTTTCGTGAAAAGTAAGAGACCGATGTTTTTTGACTACCTTTTAACCCCTTCTTAACCCAATAACTGGACATTTGAAAATTAAACCATAACCATTTTACTTTACCATAAGCATTTTGTATATTAATATTATAATAATTTGTTCATTTTTTTAATTATTGGTAAAGGTCTGGATACCATTGTGAGTGTATATCAATCATGATATACCATATATGATATTGAGATGAGTCCCACAATAGGTTAATTGAATACTTTGAGTTAATAGAATTCAGTCAAAATAATAATATTCTTCTGTCTTAGTAAGGATTCTGCATTCTCCGCTTTCACCGCGTTGTTGCTTAATGCTAACAACAGTTTTGCCGATATTGCATTCGGTGTCTTCAGGTTGAAGATGAGGGACTCAGATTTTGGCCACCCTTATGTAGGTGGTCCCGTCCAGTGGCTGCTTGCCGATTGGTCCATTTCTGGAGAACTCTTCCATGCGTTGTGGAGATGGTAGCCTTCATCTCTCTTGATTTTCTCTGGGTTTTTGGCGATCTCAATTGCTTCTCTAATGGGTCTTGGTGTCGAAGTGACTCGCGGAACATCGGTTTCGCGGAATCTTGTACCGCAAACATCGGTGCACGTTGGGAGCCGGGTAGCCCCCTCCCCCTATGACGAGGCTGACTCGTCACCCACTCAACCCTCCCCGGGCAATGACCGCACTATCAATCCAAGCGGTACCGGCAACCTTTGTCCCTCAGGATCGCCTTATATTGAGGAGCGGTCCTCTGGCTGGGACCTTGTTCCTTCCCTCGGTCTGTCTGTGCGGGTCGCCTGCCGACCTCCTCAGAGCCATCCTCAGCTCTCTGCGCGGGTCGTCTGCCGACCTCCTCAGAGCCATCCTCAGCTCTCTGCGCGGGTCGTCTGCCGACCTCCTCCGAGCGACCTCCCGTCCTTCCGCGCCCTCGCCAAGAGCCGTAGCACCTAGCAGCACCGCCCGCACCCGAGTCGCTGCGCCGTCACAGGTCCCGTCGCCGCCGTGTGCATGTAAGTGCCGAGTCCCCCCTTACTCGCTGTGCCTGATCGCCCCATGTAACGGACCATTAAAGCCACACAGGAAGCCACTGTCTTTCATTTGAGAATACGCTCCTCACCAATGATGTTGCGGCCGCCAACCACGCGACATTATTCTGGTGTCAGGTGTGGGGTAGGGCAAGAAACTTTGAATCTCCAAACTGTTAATACAATTTAAAATATAAAACAGTGGTTAGTTGCGAACCTACCACGTAATGTATGTCCATTTTATAATGCTTGATTTGATCTAGTCACAATGTCTAACTCTTGTGTTGTGATGCTCGCATTCGGATCCACCCTAATTTCACTGATTTAGCATAACTCTAAAGAAATGATTTTGCAATAGTATTGGGGCCCTTGCCGATTTTTTTGTACTATTTTCCGCCATGGCTTGGCCTAGTTATCCCCCCTCAAACCCCTTTTCCCCCTATTTCGAATCATCTAACCTAAGGGATTCAACTAACCTACTCGATTTTGACCCTTTGGTGAATACGATCAATCCCGCTCCCCATCCTCCCTCAGCCCCCCTTCTATGCAAAATCCATCCAACTACAACACTTTTGGGAGTCATGTGTATTTCATTCCAAATTTTAGTGGAGATGACGAGGTTTCAGTTCATCAGTTCTTAGAGTGCCTAAAGATATCTAGTCATCTCAGTTCATGGAACGAGACTCAGACCCTTGGTATAGCCCGCCTGCGACTTCATGGGCCCGCCGCAGAATATGCATTCGCTAACCCACACATTCTAGAGAGCTACGAGTGTTTCTCTAGCAGTCTGCGTCGCAGATTCGCGACTCGTATCTCCCCCCTGTCATTAGAGCGTATGTTCTCCGCTTGCGTTCAGTCCCCCCTCGAGCCGGTAACGGCCTACTCCACAAGGCTAAGGAAAATTGGGCGCCAACTGCGAGAAACTATGAGAGATTCAACCTCAGAGGCAGTCAAAGCGATGATGGAGAACAGGATGCTAACGCAGTTTCTTTCGGGGCTAAGGGAAGAAATTGGCCGTTTCGTGCTAGTTCGTCACCCAAAGAGCCTGTTAGAAGCGGAAGAACTCGCGCTAGAGGAGGAATCGAACGTGCGAAATTATTCCAGTAAGGCAGCTCTCAATTCCTCCCTGCAAATGAATTTCGCGCAGCCGTGGCGTTCGCCTATGGAATCCCCAGTCACGATGCAGGAAGGCGGCTTCCCTCATTCCCCACCATGTAGCTGTGTTAACGCGGTGCAGAGCAAGCAAATTGTTCACTACCCCGAGAATGTCAGTTCTACGCGTATGCAGTTCAGCGAGACAAATCAAAATACCGGCCCGAGGCGGCCAAATGTAAGAACGGGCGCAGTAAATTCCGTAAAATGCTTTTCATGCGGGCAAACGGGACACATTTCTCGCGACTGTCGCTCTAGGTCTCGAAGATGTTTTAATTGTGGCACAGAAGGCCACCTGTCAAGGGACTGCCCCTTGTCATGCTGCGGGATTTGTAAGGAAGTTGGCCACCGACCAGTTGATTGTTGGCGGCGCGACATGAATACGGACTCGGGAAATGGGGGGTCCCCGACCGAGAGGTCGGGGAAGAACACATCTTAGCTGTCACACCGGCAAAGGGAATGACAGTTTATGTTGAAATTATGGGTAAAAAGCGTAGATACCTTGTAGACACGGGCGCTGCCGTCACGATCATACATGAGAAAATCTTTCCCTTTGGCAAATTAGGCATCTCCCCGTATAACCACGTAGTGAGAAGCGCATCAAGTCACGCCCTGCCCATCAAGGGTCAGAGTAACATACCATTTTGCATGGATACTTGCACTTACCCCCATGATACGTTGATAATAAATCTAGGCGATACGCCCTACGAGGGTATTCTCGGTTTGGACTTAATGAAAAAATACGGAAGTAAAATCTCCTTGGAAAATAGTACGATGACGGTTGGAGCAGACCATAGGTTGCCCCTAGAGCCCAAAGGCAGCGAGAATCACGAATTGGATTTAATCTCTTTTGATGACCCCGAGCTATCACCAAACGAAGTGGTCGAGAGGCCTACGCGGTTCGATACTGCGGTTCATAACTTGAATGACTTCGTGAGGAATAGCAAGGAGGTCGGTTTGCTGACGTGCGATAGGTTCGGACTAGTCGAGGATGAGGACGCGGAGACGCTGGTGCATATCTCTGATGCATCCCCTAACTTGAAGGGCCTCACAAACCTAGATGAATCCGATGATCTATTGTGTGTCAGCCACGGTGAAAGCGAGGGTATAGGCAAGCTTTTACAGCCTCGAAAAGTGGAAAACGTAGGCTCGTTTAGGGACATGGAGTCTCGAAGAGAGGAAGAGAGTGGAAAAGAAGAAATGAGGGATGTTTTTATGAGCGTAAAGGAAAAAGTAAGGATCCCCCCGCTCTCTTATACTTTGGGTTTCGCGTGTGAAAAAGAGTTAGCCGGTAAGGAAGTGTTGATAGAATGGGACAATGGGAATATACTGACCGCCCCTGTCCTAATGAGAGTGAGCGACAGCAGAGAGGTGCCATTTTTATTTTGCAATGAAGAAAGGAATGAGCGAGTAGTTCAGAAGAATACTAAAATCAGGGTGGAGATGGTCGAGGGATGTGCCATTTCAGTCGTCAATAGCGTTTCGGACGAAGAGAGAGAATTGTGGCCGGAAGTATCGCAGCAAAAGGATATTTTGCCCCTCTTTAACTTTGAGGACGTGCCACAGGAATCACTGCCGCACCTAAAGAATCTAATTTTTGAATTTTCGGACATATTTGTACAAGAAAAGGGTTCCTTGGGATCTACTAACGCAGTCCGACACAAGATAGACGTTGGCGACGCCAAACCAATCAAAAAACGACCATATCGCGTCCCCTTTTCTCAGAGAAAGTTTCTTGATCAGGCGATAAAGGAGATGTTAGAGGCAGGAGTGATATCACCATCAACCAGCCCTTGGGCAGCACCGATTATATTGGTCAGAAAAAAATCCTCGAACGGCGAGACTATTCAATACCGGCCGTGCATTGATTGTCGCGCCCTAAATAACGTGACGAAAAAGGAAGTATTCCCCATGCCTAATATAGAAGAGATATTAGACGAACTTGGTGGTTCTCGATACTTCTCAACAATGGACCTGTGCAGTGGATACTGGCAAATAGAAATGGATGACAACAGTAAAGAATATACGGGGTTCAGTACATTAGATGGTCATTTTCACTGTAACCGGATGGCTTTTGGCTTAGCGAACGCTCCTTCCACGTTCATGCGCTTAATGTCAACGGTTTTAGACGGATTACTTCATCTCGGCTGTGTGTGTTATTTAGATGATATCCTTCGATACGATCAGACTCTTCCAGAACACCTAGCAGGACTTCGCGAAGTTTTTTCGCGACTAAGAAGCACCAAGTTAAAGTTGAAACCGCAAAAATGCCATTTCTTCCAAAAAAAGGTTAAATTTTTAGGACATCTGGTTACGGCCGATGGGATAAAACCGGACGAGGAGAAGATAACTTCTATTAAGAACTTTCCGACTCCAGAGGGCGTAAAGGCCGTGCAATATTTTCTCGGTTTAGTAGGCTATTACCGGCGGTTCATACCAAATTTTGCAATGAGGTCTAGCAGCCTGACACGGCTAGTAAAAAAGGGATCCGAATTTGTTTGGGACGAGGAACGACAGAATGCTTTCGAAGACTTGAGGCTTTGCTTGATAACGCAGCCTGTGCTTAAATTTCCAGACTTCGGGAGAAGCTTTATCCTCACGACAGATGCGTCATTGAAAGCCCTTGGCGGGATTCTATCCCAAGAGTTCGAGGATGGCGAACACCCGATTGCTTGTGCCAGCCGACAGTTGAGAAAGGCCGAAACGTCTTACTCGGCTACGGGGCTTGAATGCCTAGCAGTAGTAGAGATGGTGAAAAAATTTCGAATATATCTCCTCGGACGACAATTCACACTAATCACCAATCATAAGCCTTTGAAATGGCTCCTTTCCCTTAAGGAACCGACACCTAGACTCGCACGATGGATCATGGAACTGAGTGAGTACACTTTCACCGTCGCGCATAAACCTGGTGCTAAACTAGCCCACGTGGACGCACTATCACGATTTCCTCCCACGGTGAATTCACTTAAGTCAGAGGCCGAGCCCACCTGGGATAAGGAGAGAATAGGTAAGGAGCAGTCGAGTTGCCCCGAACTCGAGCCGCTGCATCTGTTAGCTAAACAGCACGAACCTAGTTACTTTTACGACAAGGAAGGCGTGTTATTCAAGGTTCAACTGACGGAGTTAGACCCTAAAGTCACCATATGTGCACCCAGGAGTATGCGGAACTTCATTGTAAATCGTTGCCACACCAACCCTCTCTTGGGACACCTTGGTGTCGAGAAAACGCTGGAAATTGTACAGCGACACTTCAATTGGAAGGGCTGCTACTCTGACACTGTTCAGTACGTTCAAAGCTGTTTAGATTGCAAAAAGCAGAAATTTGGCGGCATTAAAATTCCCCTTCAGCCTGTCGTCGAAACGACTTACCCAATTGAAAAATTAGCTTTATTATATAATATTGTATTATTACAATATTGTAATAGACAAATATTGTCCGCCCGTTACCCCTATCTTCCCGAGGGAACAGGTATATCGTCACCTGCCAAGATTACTTCACAAGGTATCCTGAAGCCTTTGCAATACCTGATCAGTCGGCCAAAACAATAGCAGAAATATTCGTAGAAAATATTATTTGTCGCCATGGTGTGCCTAAATTTTTACTTACGGATAGAGGTGCAAATTTCACATCAGAGTTGATGAAAAGGGTCTGTCAGAAACTAAAAATACAAAGCATTTTTACTTCTCCGTATAATCCTGCGTCAAACGGACGCTTGGAGTGGGCACATCACTCCTTTGCGTCTGTGATTTCCCACTATGTGTCCCAAGATCACTCCGATTGGGATCAACAACTAGGATTCGCATTGTTCGTGTATCGGAATAGCCGGCACCGTATGACTGGGTTCACTCCGGCATACCTGATGCACGGACGAGAGTTGAACATGCCATGGGATACTGTTTTGTCTCCGGTCCCGAATTCCTACGCGGAGGAGCCCCCGTATGAGTATGAAATACAACGTAGGTTACAGTTTGCTCACGAACATGCTATTGAGTCCAATAAGCAGAATACAGAGGCAGAGCACCGAAAATATAATTCAGGATTAACGCTTCCTACCTTGTCCGAAGGACAACTTGTTCTCTTGCGCAATAACGCCCTGTCCCGAGGACAAGCGAGGAAATTAGCCTCCCGTTGGATTGGTCCCTATAAAGTCATTAAAGTAAGAAGTCCTGTTACAGTCGATATACAAAATCTGCGTGACGGAAGGCGCATTCTGGCTCATTTGCGCAACCTTTTACCTCTCCCTCCAGATCCTGAACCTCCTTTACCCGAGTTCCTGGGCGACGGCTCCAGGCGACAAAGCACAGAAAAACCTACTGCCCCTTCCCCTGTAGAAGAACTCACAAACACATCCCTACCGCCTTCCACAGCCAAGGATTTAGAAAAATCCGACAATCCATCCCCTCCGTATAACCTCTGACCTCTACCTGGGAGAACCCTCTCTTCTCAACCTACACCCCAGCCATAAGCAGCGACGGGATTGAGCTGCCTGAGGAATGACATCATTGGAGAGGCGGTTAATTGCCCTCTTTGGGAGTGACCTGACGGACTTGGAGTGCGGAGACTCGCAGGAATGGAGATGCAATTCACCCACCGCCGCAGAATGGAGTACCCCAGTAACGCCCGAACGACCGCCCACCCCTGGGCGGGACCTGCACTGAGAGCCTACCATGAGTCTACCCTTGGGGGCCGCAACCGCCTTCAGTTGGTAGGACGATGACCGGTGCCTGGGAAGCGAAGGCAGCAACTGGCGGCCTCCGACACCGGGAAAGGACATCGACTGGGCCTTGGTGTCCCTACCCATTACAGTGAATCCCTACGGAGCGGACCTTCACCCCCAAAAACCCCTTTCCGCACTCCCTACAACCTCAGACGGACCCCTGAAACCCAAAACCCTTGCCCGTCATTCACGCCACAAGCATAATCGCCGATGAAGAGCCGTAAATGTGGCACGGCGTGCACAGCAAAATGCAAGTGCAGCTTTCCATTCCCATAATCCCCCCCCCCATCCTTCAAAGGGAGCAGCCATGACGGGTTAACGCTTGCTAGGACTCATCAAGACTTTCATTTCAGCCGCCATGTATTCCATGACATCAAGTGCCCTGGGTTGCACTCTACTGGTCTTCTTGCTACCGCTGCTGACTGACGCGATCCTGTTCGTGCCAAAACACCAGGTGCTCTTCACCCAAGGAGAATGGCTGGTGCACATCGACCTGCCCACCGGAAACCTGCAAGAAGCACTATCTGATGTGAGAAACCAAGTACTTCAGTTTCATGCGCTAGGGTCCAAAATACTGAAGACCTCCCCATATGTGCAAGTGGACACTGCAAATATTCTAAACGAATACCTGACTAGTCTGAATCTAAGTTTGTCCCAGGCATTGCTGAAACATGACAATCTCATTTTTTCTCAAAGATCCCGATCCAATAGAGGACTTTTCGACGCGCTAGGATATGGTCTTCACTATCTGGCAGGAATGGCCACCAATGATCAAATCAAAAAACTTCACGCCGAGATCAATAACATCGCGCAAGATTCGATCACCCGATCGAATGCCAAGGTCACTCTCCTAAATCAAATAACCGGCACCCTGAAAAGGCATGATGAGATGCTCTCCCAAACCGTAAGATCCTTAAATTTGTTGTGTTTTGTGTTGCAAGACTAAGTGACTATGCAGTGTGTGATTAGAAAAAAGGAAGAGAACAGTTTAGACCATGTTGTTTCCAGTACTTGGACTATGTATTGCCTTTCGCATAGAGACAATTTGTCATTTATACATGTGTATGTAAAGTCTTCAGGTTATATTTTGTTGTATAATTTTAATGAATAATGTCTTTGCAATGTTGGTCATGGCACAGTCCCCCCACGCTTTTATTAACGGCTTATGCATTCGGCACCCCGGGGCTAATTTGCCGCGAGGGAGATGTCGAAGTGACTCGCGGAAGATCGGTTTCGCGGAATCTTGTACCACAAACATCGGTGCACGTTGGGAGCCGGGTAGCCCCCTCCCCCTATGACGAGGCTGACTCGTCACCCACTCAACCCTCCCCGGGCAATGACCGCACTATCAATCCAAGCGGTACCGGCAACCTTTGTCCCTCGGGATCGCCTTATATTGAGGAGCGGTCCTCTGGCTGGGACCTTGTTCCTTCCCTCGGTCTGTCTGTGTGGGTCGCCTGCCTACCTCCTCAGAGCCATCCTCAGCTCTCTGCGTGGGTCGTCTGCCGACCTCCTCAGAGCCATCCTCAGCTCTCTGCGCGGGTCGTCTGCCGACCTCCTCCGAGCGACCTCCCGTCCTTCCACGCCCTCGCCAAGAGCCGTAGCACCTAGCAGCACCGCCCGCACCCGAGTCGCTGCGCCGTCACAGGTCCCATCGCCGCCGTGTGCATGTAAGTGCCGAGTCCCCCCTTACTCACTGTGCCTGATCGCCCCATGTAACGGACCATTAAAGCCACACAGGAAGCCACTGTCTTTCATTTGAGAATACGCTCCTCATCAATGATGTTGCGGCCACCAACCACGCGACATTGGGTAATATCTACTCTCCTTTGCTATGATGTTTGCTTCTTGGAATAAAATGTTGTGATCAGGTTCACTCCATTTGTGTTCGAAGATGGCCAACAGGTGAACCTGCTTATTCGTTGTTGCCCGGAGGTGTTCCTTCATCTGAACTTTCATTAATCAGCATGTTTCCCCAATGAAGGCTTTCCCACATGAACAGGGTACTTGGTAGGCCCCTTCGTATAGGTCTTTCAGGATTTTGTCCTTCTGTCCAGGGAGAGCATCTGCTATTTTCTTGGTGCAGTTAAATCTTGTCACCATGTCATGCTTTTTTAGGACTCTGGCTATCTGGTTCCCAATCTGAAGAGGATAGTAGTGTATGCCTTTGGGTCCGGTTCCATCTGCTTGATGGACTTGTCACAATCCTGTCTTTGCCTTTCTTCCCTGGCTGTCCTTTTAAGGACCATATCGTTCTGATAGCAGTTTTGTTGTAGTACTTTCAGGAGGTGTTTATTTTTCATCGGCAAAGAGTACGTGTCAGAAATTTCGTAGGCTCGTGAACTAGTGTGTCCACCAAAGATGTCTTTTGGAGTGAATGGTGGTGAGAGGCTGCGTTTAGATAACAGTCAGTGTGTGTCTTCTTCCTGTAGACAGAATGTCCCAGCTTCCCAACATTCTTTTTGACTAACAAGTCCAGGAAAGGTAGTTGGTTGTCCTTTTATACTTCCATCATAAATTTGATAGAATGATGTTGTGAGTTGAGGAACTCAAGGAATTTCTGAAGTTCTGCTGTGCCATGCTGCCAGATGACGAAAGTATCATCAACATATCTTAACCACAACTAGGTTGTGGTTAAGGTGTTTTTTCTCGTACTGGTTAAGGATCTAGGTTTTTTCTCGTACTGGTTAAGGATCTAGGTTTTTTCTCGTACTGGTTAAGGATCTTCTCTTCAAAATACTCCATGAACAGGTTAGCTACTACCGGAGACAGCGGCGAACCCATGGTTGCCCCTTCTGCCTGCTCGTAGAATTCTCCATTCCACAAAAAGTAAGCATTTTTGGGGCAATGCTCCACCAGTGTGGGGAAGTCTTCCGGGATGCCGTTAGAGGTAAGGCATCTAATGATGTCCACAGATTCCTTTATCGGGATGTTGGTGAACAGTGAAACAACATCGAAGTTCACCAATAATTCATTGCTGTCAATTGTGATCTTTTTCAGGATGTCGATGAAATGTCCGGAGTTTTTCACGAATGACGATGGTTTTCTGATGTAGAACTGTATAGATTGGGTCAGGTATTTCACCAGTCCGTATGTTGGAGCATCTATCTGGATCCAGGCCATCTCCACAATGTGTGGAAGAGAGTTCTCTGGAAACGGACCAATCAGCAAGCAGCCACTGGATGGGACCACCCATATAAGGGTGGCCAAAATCTAAGTCCCTCATCTTTGACCTAAAGATGCCGAATGCAACTTCGGCGAAACTGTTGTCAGCATTAAACTACAACGCAGTGAAACCCGAGAATGCAGAATCCTTCAAGCCACCGCCGCGAAAACCTACGCAGCCATAATCTGTCTTAGTACTTTGTATTTTGAAAAAGCCATTTGCATAATTCGATGCAATTAGGAAATAGTTCATGAATTGGTGAATAAATCTTCTTTCTGACATTAATTGTGCTAGGAATAATTGGGTTCAAACTTTTCAAGAAAATTTATCAATTCATCATTAATATTCTTTCTAAAATAATAGTTGAATTAGGCAAGTAAAATTTTGCAAATATATAAATTTTAATTTTCTCGTATACCTGTCTTTCGAATTTGGAAAAGGATTTATGTTGCCCTGTTTTCCATAAATTTAACTGACCTTTGAATATGAGGAATAATTCTTGGCCTAGTTGGTTTTTGCCAGAAACTGTAAAGCTCTGGAAATAAAGAAAGCATTTGCATGTTCACTACAAAAGATGCAATAATAAGCAGACATGCCAACTCTCCCGATTTAAGTGGGAGACTCCCGATTTTTCCTTCTTACGTTCTTGATGAACTGTTCAAATTGTGTACTTAGCTTAACATGTTAATAAAGTGTGACATTCATTAAAAATTGGCAAAGTGTCATAAAGGGATTAAGGTGCCATGCAAATATTGTGGTAATTAAAAGTGATTACTTCGTGATACACTTCTAAAAATCTCCCGATTTTTCATTTTTGAAAGTTGGCATGTCCTCCCGATTTTTCATTTTTGAAAGTTGGCATGTCTGAATAAGGAAGCATTTATAACTTGCAGAATGAAAATTTTACTTTTGTTTTGCAGTAAATAACATCATATGAGTTTAGTGGCCTATAACCACTTGTAATATATTCCTGGAAGGATTAAATTGCATATTGTAAAACATATATATATATATTATATATGTTCATATATATATATATATATATATATTATATATGTTCATATATATATATAATATATGTTCATATATATATATATTATATGTTCATATATATATATATATATATATATATATATATATATTATATGTTCATATATATATATATATATATATATATATATATATATATATTATATGTTCATATATATATATAATATATGTTCATATATATATATATATATTATATGTTCATATATATATATATATATATATATATATTATATGTTCATATATATATATAATATATATATATATATATATTCAAACTTGAAAATCCCACCATACGGCGCACAAATGTTCATTCAAACATAGAAATAGGTATAAGGAAAGGGGATAGGAAAACACATAAAAGGCGAACACAGGACATGTGGGGAAGGCGGTTTTTGAGCAGATCACGAAAGTAAAAATATTTCCTTATCCGGGATTTGAACCACGGGCCTTCCACTTGCCGGGCGGATTCTATGTTTGAATGAACATATATATATATATATATATATATATATATATATATATATATATATATATATATATATATATATATATTCTATTTTATATTGTATTGTATATATAGGAAATATTTGTGCTTGTGATCTGCTTGATTCCACCTTCCCCACCTCCCCTGTGTTCTTATCCCTTTTCCTTATATCTATTTCCATGTGAATTTATATATAAAAATATGTGTGTATGTGCGAATTATGTAAGTTGAGTAATATGCCAAAAAACATTATCGTAAAACATGTATGATTTCATGATAAGTGGATATTGAATTCTTCTCATTATAATTTTAAATATTTAATACCTTAAATTATTGCAACCAAGAATAAGAGAGAGGCACTTAATGATTTGGATACCAAATTGAAATAACTTTTATTTTAAGACAAAATTTTCCTTTCTATGGATATTTCAATGTAGCAATATGGATTAAGGTATATGGATACTATTTCAATGAGGGACATCACTTTAATATATCAACAACTAAGTTTAATATTGCTGGAGTGTATGTGTTTGACACTGTGTTGGCATTTATCTGTTAATAGGTTCTCGCCTTATTCAAAGGGTATTGCGCCTGGGTTGTGATGCTCGTCTCAGCAGTGTGAGCTTGCTCAGGTCATTGGAGTCGGGGAATTTGTGAGGGGGGGCATTGGCTCCTATATTCCTAATACCAGACCATGCAGCAAGGACCATTGAAGTGGCCATATTCGCCCCTCCCCTAGCAACCATCGAAATTTAGTCCCCTTATATCATCTAAGCCAACAACAACATCCCCAAGGCCACCATCTGCATCACCCTCTTCTATATATTTCTCACCTTCATCCTTGTTGAATCCCATCCCCAAAATCAAAATTCCACCACACCACCTCTAAAACATCCCTACCCCCCGATTCTCCTAGCAAACCACCTCACAACTCTTCCGCCTCCTCTTCCTCAAACCCACCCTTCAACTCCCTCCCCCAACTCACCCCTAATTCATCCCCCAAATCACCTCCAAACTCTTCCTTAAACTCACCCTCTACCTCAACCCCCTAATCCCCCATCTCATCCCCAAAGTACCCTGCAACTCTCCTGCCATTTCATCAATGTACCCACCTCCCTAATCCTCTTGTTCTTCATGATTATTTCTTTTGCAACAGCCCTAAAATGCAAGAGAGTGCATTGTTTTAAGTGAATTTATTACGCTTTCGTCATTACATTTGCCATCTTTTCGTTTACCAACAATAATTTCATTACCACCCTAAGCAAAGGGCACCATCTAATCTTCCTGCATGTCTAAATACCCATGTCTAGATTCATCGTATTTAAACGCAGCTTGTAGTAATCTCACTCCTCCATTTGTGCATTTTAGTGTTAAATGGTACGTTCTTTCAAAATTCAAGTAATTAGTCCAAGGAATAAGGATACAACAGTTTCTTCTCAATCTTTTTCCGGAAATTGCGAAACAAAATACAATTCATTTTTTATCATTTTCTCTTTCTAAAATTACTATTATTCACTTCTTTTAAATTTTAATCGAGGTTATTGTATAAGGCTAAATGTGTCAAATCATTGATTCATAAACTCTTAAAACATTTTAATTAAAATTGGCAATTTTCCACAAAATAATTCTTCATACAATCTATTTATATATTTATTTTGTGGAAAATTGCCGATTTTAATTAATCATGATATTCCTCCATATCACGCCTGAAAAGTCTCTTTATTCTTAAAACGTTGATATAATATCCTAATAAATATATGTAAAAAAACTCTTGTTCAACTTCCACATTAATTTTCCCATTTTGGATAATTATTACATATATATTATAATTGTTACAGTAAAAGTGTAGCCTTGGTAACGGTTGCATTGGATTATGTTTTTTGCAATGCACTGTTGTACGCTGATGTATTCATATTGAATACGTACAAATTACCAACGAACGCGTAACTAGTAAAAGTCACGGAATCTGAATTGGAGAGATATGTGTTTAGAAGAAGGTTATAATTGGCACATTATTTCCTTTCTAATAAACTGTACAGCGGCCTTGATAATTGGGTCCTAGTCAGTTAAAACGGCATATATTTTCTGTCGTCCGCTTCCTGTATTGCTTACCAGTAGCAAACCAACCCAATTCCGAGACGAAATAACGAAAGCGAAACTCAACTTGAATAATAATATGTCCACATCATATGAACATACAATAATGACTCGATCCAGTTAATATTTTTCAATATACTATATTCTTGGAATACTCTGTTATTATTTATTCATTATAATTATTATGAATCCATACTGTTATTGATGGGAAATATAAGAACCTCTCTCTTCAAGGATATGTGTAAAGTAATCTCGTTCCTATTGACAGAAAAGACGCCCACCATAATTGTGAAGACAGCATCCAAGCAATGTTCTCCTCTAATGCAGTTTGATGCAGATCATCAATAACTATTCTCATTTCTTTTGATTTTCGATTCGTCATAATGAAATGTTTCTCCTTGGATTGGCAGCATAATGTCGAGTATTTTTTAGGCAATATTATGAACCACCCCCCAAGTGATGATATTCTGCGACTTGGTTTTTTAAACTTCGGCAATTTACTACCAACACAGATAATGTTTCCATGGCATAACGGTTTTTTTGAATTTTTAACGAAGATCCTCTTCTAGTAAATGCTGAATCCTTTATAAGATTTTCCGCCCGATGCATGTTAAATAAACTATTGATAGCACTGAACCTCACTTTATTTAAAGCTACATAATTTGACAAAGAAAACCCACTAATTGACCTACACTTAAAAAAAAAGCCCTCCAGTGCTCGAATATTCTACACACCTGGCGGCCTCAGACGTGTAATGAACACCATAACGGTTCTTACATGATCGGATCGCTGGCTGCAGGTCGACGAAGGACCCGCTATGCCTGCACGCAACCTCTGATTGATAGCTTCCACTCGGCTACAAACCAGTGGTCCACGATCAATCCTCGGGACAAGGCTGCAGGTCGAGAGCGTCACATCAACCCGCACCACCTACCCGCTTCACTTCCGAGTTCAATTCTCCGTAAGAATTCAGATTCACGGTCGACGGACTCGTTGACGCCAACATAAGCCACGACCCTTACTCCGTGCCCGCCGCCGTCACCTGCAGAACGCCACCACTAGAAGTGCACAATGTCGTCAGGCTCTGGCTCGCAACCTCCTGGTCTGCCCTCTCCCGCAATGGGACTATCACACGTCTGACGTTACTGCTGCCTATCACTAGAATTCCCACACTGGCGGCTCCTTCTGGGTGATGCTCTCACAGGGGCGAAGTTAGGGGCTGCAGATACCACTGGGCCAACCTCCGATAACACCTGATACTTGTTGGAGACGGCGATGAGGTTTGCCTTCGCCATCCCTCGCCGCAGTGTTAACTTTTCCCCGCTGCTGCGCGAGACAACCTTCCAATCCTCCGGAATGGTACCTCCCCCCATCGAAGGACCCAACTCCGGACGGCTTCTCGATCACTCCACCGCATGTTGCATTCGGACGAATCCGTGCGACCCCATTGGCGTGGCGAGTTTTCGCAACTCCACCCATAGTTAGACCCTTCCGCGGAAGAGCAACCTTAGACCGAAGCTCAATCACGATAGCCTCCAAAGCAGCGATACATGGACCCTTAGAGCCACGTACTCACCGGCGCAGGCGTGCATCGCGACGGAAGGCCTAGTGGAAGCCATCCTAATTCTATCGAAAATGCCACATTTATAAACAAGGGGTAGATTTAAACAATGAAAGTTATAAATTAAATAAATACAAATTTCTTTAGACTCTACGAAGGCAACGTGCAAATTGATTTCACTGAACTGCTTAACTAACAAATAAGTCCCCTAGCTATTTAAGATAATCATTCAAGCCGGCCCACCACCCCCCCCTTCCCAAGACAGGTGACTACTGATGGTTTGGCTGTTGAATTAAAGATACTTTTAAATTGATATTGACAACATCTACAAGAATTTGAAATGAGTAATGTGCTGCTCTGAGATTTTATTTCTGATCAAAAGTAACCCGAGCCTTTAATCGTTCTTTTTTATGTTCCATTTATGTCCTAATGAGTCAAAAAAGTGAGTAATGTAGAGGCTTTGAAGTTTAAATTTAGTGATACTGAAGTTATTTCAAAAGGTTTTATTTCTATTTTATTCCACTATTGTCCCTTTCCCAGTATTAGCTCCAGTAGAAGGTCATTAGATTAGATGTAATATTCTCTAAAAAATTCTTAAATTCAGCCTGCTGATGTTCCTTTCTTGTCAATCCAGTTAATACGTCGTAATTCCAATTCCTAACCCACCTACCTTGCCTTTTCTTTTTGAATCGGTCGCTGCTCTTCATTACAACTAAATTGTGATGAGTCCTCATCCGCTCTCGGGAACCTCTGTAAATAGATTACGCTGTTCCTAAATCTTTGCCTAACCACAGTATACAGCTGTATAGTAGTATATATATATATATAGGTATAGGTTAGGTATACATAGGTATAGGTTAGGTATACATAGGTATAGGTTAGGTATATATAGGTATATATATATATATATATATATATATATATATATATATACCTAACTGATACCTTTCTGATTAACCCAGCATTTTCCATGTATACTTAAGTCTTTTGGGGTGTCTAAACTAAGTTTTGGTGATGACTAACCCCTGTCCCTTGCAGAATTCAATTGCTTTCTCCCCGCGGTCATTCCACCTACCTAAATCGTATTAGCCCACCTCATAACCAACTTTTCCTTCACCTACTACTGCATCCTAATCCCCATCACTATAAAATTCTTCCCTCCAGGAACATCCTCGATTATATCCTCGAACTGATCGTATACCCTACCGACTTCTTCCTCCTTATGATTGCTTGGTAAAATGTATACCTTAACAATGACCGAGTTCGTCGGTTCTGCTTTTAATTACCCGAGTAAAATTCCTACCTTTTTATTCAATATAACGGCAACCCCTTGCCGGCTGTCGTCCCCTCCGCTGTAAATTACTCTATAACTATGACTCCAGTAATCCTTGCTATCCTTAAATCTCGCCTCGCAAGTGCGTAGTCATAAATCACAGAAATGGAATGCATAGACTCGATTAAATACCTGGGCGTTATCCTCACTCCCGACCTCTCCTGGGTGAAACACATACGGGGAATATGTGGACAAGCTAACAAAAATTAGGATTTATTGGAAGAGTAGTAGGTAAATGTGATGAAAAGGCAAACGTTATCTTTCGCTGATTTGGCCACATTTAGAATATGCTTCAAGTATATGGGATGCTCACGAAGTTAGATTAATTTCCAAATTGGATCGCGTGCAGCGTTGAGGCGCCAGACTTGTAAAATGTTGTTCTGATACACTGAGTAGCGTACTATCAAAATATTACAGCAGCTAGGCTGGGAATCACTCACGGAGCGAAGAATAGATTACAGATTGAAGCTCGTGCATAAATTAGGAGGAGGTCTCATTAGCGGTGATGTGGAAATATATTATTACCCCAATCGTACTACGGTAGGAGAGATAATGTCAATAAAATCAGAGAGATCAAGTGTAGAACAGATGGATTTAAGATGTATTTTTTCCATGAACATATTTTCAATCATCTCTAGTTAAGAAAACAGTACAGTGTCATCAAGGAGGTAAAGATTTTATATTTAAATATACTTAGATATTTGGATTAAATATACCGGCATAACTAAACATGAAAATAAGCCTACAATTGAAGCCTAATTGAACCTCTCATCGGGTTCAATGGCCAAATTCCTGGAGAAATCCGATGGAAATGTCAATCATAAATATGTGGTTCTCTCAAAGCCCTTCGGGGCAACCTAAATATTGATCGCAGATGCACTGTGTAATGTCACTTACTCCTCGCCTAGTTTGAAGAACAAAGGTTCACCGATAATGACTAGCAATATTCTGATCTCAACTCTCCCGCTTTTGATAGGACAAGAAGTGTCACGATGAATTGAGGTTGAACCGAATTTTGATTAACAAGCCAAAATGAAGTGTATTAATTGTTTCCATATATTCTAGTCGGTGGACAAAGGGCATGTGAGGGAATAATGGTCTTTATGCTCTCACTTGTATAATACACTGTGAATTCTGATTGCATTGTAATGGAAAAAGCACGATTTTTTTCGTTCCGTTCTTCGAATCATTCATTGGAATGTTCAGAAGGGTTATGGTCGGTTTTTGAAGCGATGACTTTGGAGGACCAAGTGAAAGAATTTGGGAAAAAAGAGGTCCCACTTTTAATCTTCTTTCAAAATATATTAACGTGACGAATGCCAATTGACTTGGAGTGGATAAGCCCCGGACACCCGTTTTCACGACATCCAGGGTCGAAGAGGAATATTACGACCTGATCCATACCGGATTTCCAAAACCGGGTTGGGAACCAGAGCACTCACCCTCCGGGATCCTCTTCTCTCTCTTGCGGGTCTCCAGGCGCGGCAAACACCCACGTGGATCGCAGGCCGGATGGTATGGCCGTACGCAGACAGTACATCAATTAGACTGTTTGGAAGTATCCCTTTCTTACAAGAGGTTAGTTTTCGAGTATGTCTCCCCGCCTTGTTAGTCGCCTCTCACGACAGACAGGTATACTGCGGAAGAATTCTCAATCCCCCTACCCGCATGAGGGTAGGGGGATTGAGACCAACCAAAGAGATAATAGAGTCGTTGCGAAAGAATGCTACCTAAGGATATCCTAGTGCAGTGCACAGTCCGTCGGATGGGAGGCAGTTGACTCATCGCACTTCTGGGGCGGGATTGGCAATGCTGCACCTGCGCCTCAACCCTCCCTCCCCCTCTCCTCTATCCTCCATCCAACCCACACTCCCCGTTATGTACAAGTTGCCATGCCCTTACGTAATAAACTCAAAACTAAGGAAATGTTCAGGTTCATACTACCTACTGAGGAATAGTAGTTGCCAACATATATATTTTACCGAGTTCCTGACGAAATTTTCCTTACAGCAATTTATCGCCAATTTAATTGGAACTTGCAAATTATTTTCCGGGTCGCAAGGCGTTAGCACCATCACTGGGATCATTTATTTAAATGTGTGACATGGTATGTATTTGTATAGTCATGGACTAATAATGTGATCCAATTCTGGATTCACTGAATGGTCACACGATGGCTCGTTTGATGACGCGCGCGAATTTCTGAAGGGGCACGCAATTGCAATGTTGGCTGGTGGTCTTGGAGGCAGGTGTACGTACACTCGGCACTCAAGCTTTCGGTGAGGAAGGGAGCGGTTAACTGCAGGACACTAGTTCGCTCCAGTACCAAGCCCTGAGAAGATACGAGAAATGCGCGATTCGGAATTGAAATGGGCTAGCAATTCCCTCCGCCTCCTTTTCCATCGTCCCTATTCGATTTCACTCTCTCCTGTGCGAAGAGTCCCACTCAACAAGCCCCCTTTACCTCCCCAACCTTCCCCTCAAAGTCCTCCCCTTACTCGCCGACAGGCATTTGGTCTGGCCAGTTCGCTTCGAGAGTCGGGATGAGCCAGCCGATCGAAGCGGATGGACTCGTCGCTATCCCGGAGTTGGTGGAACCCGCGAGGGCAAATCGTCGAGCTACTATGGAGAAGACTAAGCAGTCGAAATCACGGGCAGCTCTAAATCATTGGTGAGTGGCGATTTCATACAAGCCCACGTGCAAACCTACCTTTGTAGATTAGGCTTCTGCATAAACGTGTTCAGTGTACCAAGTTTCTAATTGTCAGGTTTCGATTATCTAGATCTTAGGGCTACTTTCCAAAGTAGACTGTTGCATGTTGGTACGTATGTAGTCTGCCTACAAAAATTATATTGAACTGTGCTTTCTCTTGTCGGCTTTCGTATATACTTGCAATGAGCAAATGGTTGAAGTACCCGGTAAATCCGATTTTCAGCTTGGCTCAATTGTCGTTGGGTATTGTCCTGGGGATGTATTAATAACGGCCCCGTAATTGCCATCACTGGGATCGGGATGGTGCGGTGGGTAACGTACTGGGTCCTAGTTTGAATCCTTGAGGCGGCAGGTATTTTTCAGTGGTGTCTCGAGCCCTACGATGTTACTTTGTGGAGAGCACTTTGAGTGAGTACACCGTCCATCGTTTGGCACGTTAATCTGCGGACCCCTTGGCGCCTTTCGTTAGGAGTGGACTACTGCCGACATCAGGTTTCTCTGCACCCTTCCTCATTTCTCATACACCCCTAATGGCACTAATAACCTCTGCTTTCGGCCCCTGCCCTAAAATTACAAATATTATCAATCCTCGGCATTACTGAGGTTGCAATCACGGCCGCGGTAGCTTCAAATTCTTGTGCGCACACACATTGAAATTTCGATTGGCGAAGTCCAATTCTTCGTCACTGTAGAGGCTGCACAATTTATAATCTGATTAACTTCTAGTATACCCCTCACTTGGCATGTGATTCGAAATGGGGAGGGACTGCAGATTCGATTTAGTGTTAAATGGATAAAAGTTCAAACTGAATGTTGTGGTTCATTCCTTTGTACACCACGATGGCACCCTAATTAGTACCGCGCTCGCCATCCAAGCACAGAGCCTATGTGCTCAAATCGAGTGCCGGGTTTGCAAACGGCTGGGACGTAATTCCTAGGAATCCTTATAAGGAAAACAAATCAACCGTCCCTGCACGTTGGAGCTCGGTGAAATTAGTCTTAATTCCTTGATTTTGTCAGTCTTAAAAAATACTATTAAATTGCTCTCTGCAGATGCGCTTCAGATGTCGTCACTCCTAGGCTGAAACATGTCGAGCTTCCCTCGTCATTTGACCTTAGGCCTATTGCAGGAAAATCACCTGAAAAAATGTCCTGCTGCTGAGAGAAGAAAATATGGATAAAATTTTCTTAATCTACTTAAGGTTGCTCTGGCTCTATTGAGACAATTTGCCAAATATTTTCACTCACTTTCCAAGTATTAGAAGTGTGATGAATTATTTATATTTTGTTCTAGAAAGTAGAAATGGTGCCAACGTTGACACTATAATAGAGCCGAGAATAAAATTAGCTATGTATTTTCCACATAACTTTACATTTGTGACAACTTGTTTCAATGCAAACTCATAATCCTTGGGTACCTTAAGATGGCGCCTGTGTTGAAATTAGATGCAGCAAAGAGTCTTGTTGGAAATATATCGCATTCTCCTTTAATTCAAAAATAAATTTCCACATAATGAAGCCTGATATTGAGTGTATTAAAGGGGAGAACGTTAGTCAAGGCAGGTGATAGGAGTACTGGGGTTGTTGGTTGGAATGGAGGTAGAATGAATGTGAAACTGAAGGATTTATTGTAATGTGGTGTCGGGTATTCTTTTTTGGCAAGGTTGAGAATTGAAGCGGCTGTAGTTTCTTTCCAATACCAACTTAACTTTTATTTGCCAAAGATCTAATGTATTATTTAGAAATTTTATTTTATTATTTATTAACATTAGTTGAAAGTATATTTTACCTTTTATTGTGAAATATTTTATCTAATTAAAAAATCATTTAACAATGAAAATTAACTTGTAAAATATGGCATCAATTTCTGGTGGCGGCAAAAGATTTTAAGGCTACTTAATAAATGTAGTATCTTCCAAATCAAGTGAGTTTATGTAGATTTAACCAAAGAAGGCCAACTTGTAATCATTCCAATGATGCAGGATTGTTGATATCTCATTAGTCATTAAAAAGTCATTTTTCGAATTTCATCATTAAATTAACAATTTAATGATGGTAATTTAGTGTGCAATTATTTATTCTGGTAGTCAAGGGATTAGAAAAATCAGTTTAATTGTGATGGGCCAGGCCTGATTCTTGGTTTCTTTGGAAAACTTCCAGCTTCACTATAATTCAATTATTTTTAGGGTGTTCAACATGCAAACCAGTCAGCCCAAGGATGAGCTTCTTTATCTCCATTCCTTAATTTTGGCATGATGTCCTAATTTGTCAAACACCTTGCAACTGGGTGTGAGGTATTGTCGAAATTTTGTCCCACATGCCTTAGACCTTTGTGAGGTGAGTTGCACTCTCCTATTTATAAAAATCAATGTGCTAATCGCTGTGGTTACTCTTCTTTAATCATTTTGTCAGTTTAATTTTCAAATTGTTTTCAAATTTGATTTTAAATATCATGGATTGGTTGAAACCATATAAATACTAAGCTTATGCTGACTGGGATATTATTTTTAATTAGGTTATCCAAACATTGATGAACTAGTAGGTTGGCTTTTGTATACATTGCCTAGTAATAAGCTGAATTTGATGTGACATTCACTAATCAACAGGGTAATCAGGCCCCCAGGGCAGTAAACTAACATGCTACCAATTGGGCTAACACACCCCCTGCTTAGTTTGTATAATATATTTTGAAACGAGTTAAGTTAAACCAAATTGGAATAAAGTAAAATCAGAATTATCTTTATTTCCTCACCTTAATTTTACAAAAGTATTTTTACCCACAGAAAATGTCAAGAATTTGGTCAATTTCTCTAGGAGATAAATAATGATGAAAGCTAATGAAAATTTAAATTACTCGAATTTTGTGAGTGTCATGTTCAAGTTGCTCTTTTCATTTTCATCTTTTTTGTCAAAAAATTATTTCAATAAGAATCAACTTTTGCCAGATGGGTTAATTATTAACATGCCAATTTTTGCCTAGTTCCTTCTTATCAAATGCATTTTGACACAGTCAATAGAAAAACAAATTAAATCACTAAAGGTTACTCAACAAATTAAATTTTTAACTTTCATTTTAGGTGAAACTGTTAGTCTCAGCATACTTACGTACTAGTTTTGCAAAAGGCACAGGTCCTTGCATTTCAGCAAAGTACTTAATTTATCACCAGAAAAAGTCATAGACCATTCAGTACACGTAGCAGTTGTGAAAATTTCTTCTATTATGAAAAAAGAAAGATGAAGCCCTTAGTTCTCCTTTGTTTAGTACAATAACAATTGTCATTTTAGACCCGAGGACTGCATGTAAGAGCCAATCTATAAAAAGGTTGTTAACCAAATGACTTTTGATAGTTTATGTTAAAAGACTATTGAGGGCAACATAAGAACACAAGGATTACTTTATTTTGCTAGAGAGCTCTGTGATCATATCTTTCTTTCCAAATTGACACAATAATTATCAATTTTTTGTAATTGATTTTAAAATTGGTCATTTAACTTAAGGTGCAAATTACTGTAATTTTAAACCTTGCCTACCCACAAGTAATCACATTTTTCCTTATGCTCTTGGGAGTCAAAAACACCAGAGCTTATAGGTGGATCAGCATGGTGCTGTGGCTAATGTTTTGACTTCCCATGCTTAGGGATCAGGTTTGAATCATGGAATTGGCAGAATATTTCAGTGGTATCCTGATCATTTGTTTTGTGAAGCCTGCTTCAGTGAATATGCCATTACAGTTAAACTGTGGGCCCCTTGTCTGTTGTTAAGTGGGGTAATTCTGATGCTGGGTTGCTCTTCACCCTTCCCCCACTCCCAAAAACAACTATTCTGCCCAATTACTCACAAAGCTGCTGCAAGGGCGTGTGTTAGGACATCGGCCATATATTATACACAAGTTATACAAGTATATTAGTTCTTACATGCATTGAAGTGCATATTAGCTCGTATACAAAAACACTCGTTGACTTACACTTATGTCAGTATACGTGATTATTGGTCCTTAAGTACATTTATTCGGGTCCTGGGATTCAATTTCATTTTTGCCTATGTATTCCCTCTAAATTAGTGTTTTATGCAAACAATGTGAGATTGCCGTAAACGTGGGAGATTTCATCGTTAATGTATATCAAGAAATTTATGGACCCTATAACACTTCCTTTTGGTACTCGGCCACGTTTGCCTCTCAAGAACTCAACCCATTGACGATTACCTTTTTTACTGTTACATAACAGGTTTTTGATACAGTTGGCCACATTCTCGTCCATTCCCTAATTCCTTAGTTTATGTATCCATTTCTCGTGAGGGACCCTATGGAACGCTTCCATTTCCCTTCCTACATTTTTCCTTTCCCTCTCTGCCGTTAAGTTCCGCCCCGCGAACTTCCTCTGAAGCGATAACGGCGATAATCGAGGTTTACGCCCAACCCCTTGTGGTATCCTTGAGTATATGCGATATTGTACACTTATGTGTTGGTGGCAAATGCATACTGACTAGGATGGTCGGCCCATGAAGCTACGGTTTCATGCATCTTGCCTTAGAGGCGACGTCGGTAGCCCAGGTAATCTGGATGATGATTGCCGCCGCATGTTGCAGGGCGGCAGAACTTGCCCATCTCACTACTCTTGTGGTGCCGTAGTTGCAGATCGAGTGAAATCCGACGCTCATAGTTTGCCATTTGTTCAGCTTCCGTCAAAGCACGCATCACCCGGGACATCCGTCTTGCCTATGTCCGGTGCTGCCGTAGGCATGGAAATAGGTTTTGACGGCGACACAAAAACATGCATGAAAATTTAGTTCAACTCTTCACGCCCGCGCTCTTTTGAATTGTCTGAAGCCGAAGTAGCGAGAGCGACAGAATATCACACTTGTATCGAATAAGTAAGTTGCCATGCATTCTTAATTCTCGGCCATTTTTCGGAAAATCTTCAATACCTGTACAATATTCTTAAAGTGAGTTTCCCGCGATCGTCGAATACTACCCTCAACCCATTTGTTTCTCGTATTCTGATATATTTCGTAACCTGATTACGTTTTTTACATACTCCCGTAACGAATTGAGGTATATCATCGCAACGTTCGAAATTTTGGGCAAGGAGAAATTTGACGTATTCCTCGAGTACTCTGGATAAGTGAAAATATGTAAGAGTAAGCGAATCTAGTAACTTTTTATTCGGGAATGGTTTTTTATTCAAATTTCACTCGCTTCAATGCGTGATTGTTCAATACGAAAAAGTGTCAAATATGGCTTGAATCTCCTGCTTAAGAATGTAATGTAATTTATTATTTTTGGTGAAACTTTCTTCTTTCAGGTCACCCGAAGGTGTGTGTGAACTGGAGAGACCGGTGGGAAATGGACAGAAAAGTGGAGAGCATTGATGACGTCTCTGACTGAGTATTAAGTGTCTAGGTACTAGTTTTAAGATTGAATTTTCCTGATTTTAATGTCAATTTCATATCACCTTTTGAACTTTTTTGCTAAATTACTTTTTTCACGCCTTTCAGACGCTTCAACTCCAACCTGCCGATGGTATTACTTGGAGGACCACTTCCACCGCAGGAAAATGTATCACATCGCCATTTCATCAAATCAATCGAGTAGTGCACTTCGTAATGGGAATTTGAAGAATCCTGTGATCAGCTGATCGGCGAAATGATTTCCCTGATGCTGTTTGTCTACTCCAGGAAGGTAACTCAATTTCTGAGTTTTAATTTTAGCTTTCCGTGAAATTTGTCAACTTTGAAGACTCATTTAGCTCTATTCATTGCAATTTTTACCTACCTAGTTAAAATATGCGATTGGTAAAATAATGAATACGTTATTCATTCGCAATCTTGTACTTTGTTTTAACGTCGTAATGTGTGAAAAGGGTTTTACTTAAGACGCCCAATCTATATTACACACATTATCATCTGTAACGCGGTACGTGGATTAAATGGTTTTGAGAAATTAATTTAATAATTTTAATTCGCCGGAGAATATTTTGGCCGAGTCGTTTTTAGTTTTGTAATCTTAGTATTTAAAATGGAGTTATATTATTTAGTATATTCAAATTTCTTCGTATATACTGACATTGGAAATGTTCTTTTTATCCAACTGTACCCCAAATGAAGTGGAGCCGATTCTCCAATGGAGAAAAGAAATTTCTGCGGCAACGGGGAACTGATGACATCCTAAACACCTGCTTGGTGGAAAGTGGGAGCCCTCAGTGCTTTGAAACTTTATCTCGTCGATTTCTCGTCTTTCGAGGATTCTTCGAATATTTTCACCCAGTAACCTGAGAACGTCGCATTCTTTCGAACGGGAGAGGGAACTTCTGATCAGCGAATCGTGTAAACTGCTATGCACTGGTCAACAGCTGACGCCGAGGTGGTCTCCCAAAGACGTCGATGTTGCCGACTCCTCTCTTCGGTAAGGTAGTTTCCACTCCAGCATTTTCTCGATTTAATTTCATTCCTATTCCCCTTAAGATGACTGTACTTATATTACATTCACACTAAATAGTACTCACACTAAAGTATTCACACTAAATATTCACTCTCCCATTAGATTTCCTGAACAATTTTTCTTATTCAAAACCCACCATCAGAAATTCTTAGAGAAGTTAGGCCTATTTTACCTCATTGCTGGTTGCACAATTAAAAAAAAGTGTCACTTTATGTGTAAGTAAGCGAAAAACATTAGAATTCGTATTCAATTGGTGTGGTGCTGTCAAATTTCCAGGAGTTGAAATACTGACCGGAGGGCTTGGTTTAGATTCCTGGACACTCCTCAAGGCGCCCCATTAGCTTCAATCGAACTGCGATTACCAGAACTTCCTGTGTAGCCATAGGTGGTGCAATGAAAGGAGCTGCCCCCCCCCACACCCTGATGAGTGAAATTCACACGCAGTTCGGCTTCGTATTGATTGAACTCGACCCTCATCTATCAAACCAATATTCTCGTCAACTGTGGTTTGTTATTGTTGAATATGATTTTTAATTTCCTGAAGCACATAGAATAGAGGAAAATGAAGTCATTCATGTGAGGAAGGTGGAAAATAAATAATTCAGTAACCTAATAAGTTTTCTCTTGAATTTGTAGTTGTAACCACGTGGCTCTTCCCTTAGCACTTTTCAATCGAGCTCTCAATATACCTGTAATACTCTCTAAATTCGATATCACATTATTTATATTTGTTTAAATATCTATACGTGTAGATTAGACTGAAATATTTGCCCTGTCTCTTTCTCAAATTAGGCATTGAAACAGTTGAGTTGTTGAAGTCTCTAGTCTATGCTGATCATTGAACAAGTTCTTATTCAATGGGAAAATGACTTATTTTCTGAACTCTGATTAGATTGCACATAGCATTGTTCCCATGGCCCCAAAAGAGCCCAGGCCCTGTTAACCCTTTCTCGTGCGCTAAACTATCACTGCCTTACCTTTAGACATGTCTTCTTTATTACATCAGCGTTTTCCTTATTACTTGTAAAACCTTATTACTAATTACGTCACTCATAGTTTCACCTTGGTATTCTCCCCAGTAGGTTTTGGTTTTCTTTTGTACCAATCTACGGTCATTGTTTTGAAACTTTTGTCACTCATCTCATCGCGTCTTACTTTTATCTAACCAAGAATTCTACCTAGATATCCTTTTCTTTTACATTTGTATATCACTTATTGATCACGTACATACCCATGTTGACATTCACAAAAAAATTTTTTTCTGCTCCTCACCAAATAATGGTTAAGTGCTTTGGATTTCATATACAAATGATTGAATAGCATTATTAATTTAGCCATCACTTTACTTATTTAGTTGCATTCATTATCAAAAATTTTCAATGCTCCTGGGATATTGCGTTTTCGGTTGTCATTTGCTTCTTGTTTGCATTTCATAAAGTGAAATATTTCTACCTGCCCGAGTACCTTCTACAAATAACGTCCTATCTACTGGTCATATTCTTCTCAGTTTGTTTTCATAATCGATTATGTACATTAATTATTATGAAACTTTTAATTCATTGATCTGACCGCGTCTTATTCTTCCAAGAATCTACCAAGGTACCAAAACTTAATTCTCTTTTTAGTATTTGTTCATTGCCAATCGATCAAGTTTGTTTAATTGGCATTATTAAAAAATATGGCTCTTAACTGAACTTCATCAAGTAATGGTTTAGTACTTTGAATTGATTTCATGTACAAATGAGTGAAGTAGTGAATAGTATTATTAATTAGGCGATCACTTTCCATTTTTATTGAATTGCATTATTTATCAAAATACTCAAACTATTGAAATGAAATAATTCAATTTGTAATTCCACACACTTGATTTAAAAAAGACGACCCTGGTTTTGACGTTGAACACTGTCATCAGGTGGTCCTCCTAGAAGCAAACTTGGTATGTATACCTTCTGATGAAGGGAGGGATAAACAGGTTACAATGCAGCTGGGAAGAAAAAAGTATTATATCTTTCGGTGTCAATCGTTGACTTGGAAGAGTGGTAGGTCTAGGAATGGAGAGTGAGAGGGATACAAAATTTCATTGGCGAGTTCATCTTTGTAACGCATGCATTTTAAAATTTCCAACTACTCCAAAGCATCGAGCCTTAAAACCTTTATTTTCAAAATGAATAATTGTCATCATAGTCACTTTTGATGAGGTTCTTTGCAAAGGATGTTATGTTCATATTTTTTACACGTTTGGTGTTCTTTAATTCTTTCTTCAAATTTCCGTCCTGTTTGCCCAATATACTTTGTATTACATTCTGAGCACTTTAACTTGTACACTCATTTCCTCTCGTTTCTGGGGACTTTGTCTATAGTTTGAGAGAACAGGTTCTCAAGGCATGAACCACTGTAAAAGGCACATCTAATTTTTTCTTTAGGTATACTTTTAATTAATTTTTAAGGAATAGTCCCTAGATAAGAGTATTCTTCGCCATTTGACAGTAAATCTTTTAAACGTTCGGGGTTGTAAATGTGGCTTAAAGAAATTTTTGTAAGTTTTTTCTGATAAAGTTTATTAATTAGATCTTCTGAATAGCTATTGTTTACTGTTAACGTTTTAATTATATTAAGTTCCTTATTTACATTGAATTTTGACATTAACTGCTATCCCTATGAAAGACATAGAGAAAAAGCCAATACTAGGCATACTCAGAAATAAAGCCACCAAGGAGGCAAGTTACTCGGGAGCACCACCTGATGACGACGTTCAACATCGACACCTGGGTCGTGTTTTTTTAAATAAAGTGAATTGTTTCATTTCAACATGTTATGCAAACTCCATAAAGTTATGCCTGAGACAACAAATTCCAAAACTACTTGGCTGTATTTCGTTAAGAATTTTATCTACTCAGCCTCCTGGCTAAAGCAACTAAATAGATAGAATTGGAACAATCTCAGACTTTTTTGTACTATTTTGCTGACGTATATTAAGCCTGGGAAAACAAAACACCACCGGAGAGAGACTGATAAAATTCTGCAACGAGAAAAACATGGTAGTGGTAAATACCATATTTGATCAACATCCGAGAAGAAGATATACATGGAAGATGCCTGGAGACAAAGGAAAATATCAAATAGACTACATCCTTGTCAGGAGATAAAAGAACCAACTTAAGAAGTGTAAGAGCTACCCTGGCGCAGATATAAATAGCGATCACAACCTGGTAATCATATACAGCAGACTGCGATACAAGATGAAGAAAGAGACAAAACAACCCAGATGGAACAAAAAAATACTGGAAGAAAAGAGCTCAAGGGTTCACCGCGGCTATCGAAAGAGAAATAGAAGGAAATAATAGAAATACCAGCACAGATGATCGACGGAGAGATATGAAGAATATAATGACCAAAGCTGCAGATGAGCTCCTTGTGAGTAAGGCAGAAATATCTAAGAATCCATGGATAACAACTCAAATAAGAGACAAAAGAAGAAAATACAAGAATCCAAGAAATGAGTGAAGAACGGCTCTATAAACAGTTGCGGAACGACATATAGTAATAAGAGAGTGCAAGAAGGCAAAGGAAGAATGGATAGAAAGTTGCTGCGAGGAAATACATGACCACATGAAAAAGGGAAATAACGAGATGGCTTATAAACTAGTGAAGAGGCAATTCGGAGAAAGGAAAACAAAATTGCAAAACAGAGCCACTAATGGAAAAATACTAATAGATGATGACAGCATTTGGAATAGATGGAAAGAACATATTGAAGTGCTCCGTCAAGCTCCCAAACCACTAGAAGATGGCCTAATTAAAGATGAAAGCATGATAAGTAAAGATGATTGGGTTTTTCAGATATTAAGAAGCAAATTCGAGAGAGCCGTGGCAGACCTGAGAAACAAGGCACCAGGAGTTAACAAAATAAATGGAGTAATAATCAAGGCACTCGGGGTCAAAGTGAAGGATGCCCTCTTTGGAATAATCAATGATAGCTATGACAGCAGAAAGATACCAGAAAACCTTGAGACAAGTATCTTGATTGCAATACCAAAGAAACCAAAAACAGATAAATGCAAAGAACACAGGACAATGAGCCTGGTGACTCACATCAAAAGTCCTTACTCGGATAATTAGCTGAAGAATAGAAGGAAGGATAGAAGGAAACCTCTCAGAAAACCAATTCAGATTCAGGAAAAACAGAGGAGCAAGAGAGGCAATTCTCAGCTTGAGCATTCTGGCTGAAAATATGAGACACGTAAATAGCCCTATTTATGGCATTCGTGGACTTGGAGAAGGCCTTCGACAATGTTGAATGGAACAAGATGTTCAAGATACTAGAAGCACATGGATTGGACTAGAACGACAGAGGAATAATCCATAACCTCTACAAGAATCGAGTTACTACAATCCAAATGAAAAATTTAAGCCAAAATAAACAGAGGAGTAAGATGAGAAGAATTAAGGAGTAAAGAAGCAAGGTGACAAGGACTCTCGCCAGTAATATTCAATATATGCCTGGAAGAGGCAATAAAAGATACAGGAATCGGGTATCAAAGGAGTCAAGGTAAATGGAGAAGAAATCAACATACTCCAGTTTGCAGATGACATCGCAGTAGTGGTGGAAATGCGAGAAGACCTGCCAGCAACTAACTCTAAGTGCAATTGATCAAATACTGAGGGAATATTCTATGAACATCAACAAGAAGAAAAATAAAATCCTTGTTTACGGAGAGAAGCTGAATGCAGATATCAAAATTCGAGGGGTGAAACTAGAACAAGTGGAATCCTTTCATCTACCTGGGCAGCAGCATAACATGGGATGGAAGAAGTTCGACCGACATCAAGCGAAGAATAGCACAGGCAAAGAAGGCATTCTTTGAGGAGAGTCAACTACCATGTCCAAGGAACATAAGATTGCAAACAACGAAGCAATTTGTCAAGACCTTTGTGTGGAGCATGGTGCTCTATGGTTCTGAGACTTGGAACATTGGAAAAATGGACCAGCAAAGAATAGAAGCCTTTGAAACATGGTGCTGGAGGAAAATGCTGAAGATTAAATGGGCAGACAAAGTCAGGAACAAGGAAGTATATAGAACAGCAGAAGAGGATAGGACCATATGGAGAACTCTACGGCAAAGAAGAAATAGGTGGATTGGACGCACATTGAGGCACAATGGATTGATTAGGAATATAATAGGAGGAAAGATCACTCGAGGAAGACCAAGAGACATGTACATAGGACAAATAAAGAAAGATTTAAACAGAAAAGGTATCAGGGTTTCAGGGAATTGACATTGGAGGCAAATGGAGGGCTGCAATAAACCAATCCTAGGATTGAAAAAAAAAGAATATTAAGCCTCAGCGTTTTACCATTAAGCCTTGTGATAAAGCTTCAGCTTTATCACAAGGCTTAATGGTAAAACGCTGTACGTGGTGGGACAATTGCCATTAAATTAGCTACTTCTGTCTTGATACCACTCGTAGAATCTCATCTGGTGTTAACTTCAGTTCAGCCATATTTCAGGGCAGCTAAATATGAATTGTAGTTTCGGTGGTATTACATAACCGAAATACATGGAGTCAATTTTTTCGACTGTATTCCTCTTTTACAATATTTCAGAACAAGTTACTCTCTCTCTCTCTTTTCCTGAATCTGTATCACATCATTCCTTCAATCAAAAACATTGACGTTGTCCTGTGTCTTCCATCTCTTAATTTTACTATCTGCTATGTTGACTTTAGCATTTCACGGCTTGTATTGTTTAGTTGCACCGCGCAAGTTTTACTGCGAGATAAGGCTAAAATGGATCTTTTTTCTCTAACTGATAAAGGAAAGACAGCTGCTTCAAACAAGCGAAGAGCTGAGCACAAAACTTGAGTAGTAACGAACTTTGTGATAGTCAGTTTAAAGTTTCTCTCTTATCACACACTGTCAGTAATGTGGAAAGAGATGAGTATTCACGTGATGAAACGAGTTTTGGTGATCGATGAAGTCGGTTTTTTTCAAGAGCCGGGCAGGATAGGATGGAATTAGACTTATCGAATAAAACTATAAACACAGTAATCAACCCGAAGGTTGGTTTAGTAGGTGATGGTAGAGCTCACCCATGTACTAGGCCCAACGGTGTGTGAATATTCACACATCAGGGTAGGGGGGCCAGTTCCTTTCCCTGTGCCGGTTATGGTTTTCCAGGAAGATCTGGTACCCGAAAAATCAACTAGCTTACTTATCGAATATTTTTAATAAAATTATTTCACGTTAGTGTGTGTATATATATGCCTTTCAATTCAAGTTTTTGAATTTTACATGTTAAATGTTCGCATGACGTAAGGGCACATGGGGAGTTATGGGTGATTTTAGTAAACCATACATTCAAAGCAAAAGAAAAATAATTTGAATGTACCTTAATAATCTTTTGAATCACAACCGGTTTCACCATTATTAAACACCATATTAAGATTTTTTTTCGTTGTTGACTAAAGCTTAAAGATAGATGCCAACCTATCCAAGAAATGATACTAATCATGGTATGTAGTTCGATGCGGCTTAGATTTCAGGAAGAACATAGGGCGCATGATAAATTGTAATTTTTTTAAACTAAGAATTTAAAATATAAATTATTTATCAATTATGCATCGAAGTTCAGTAAATATTATAAGCTAAAAACCCTAAATTGTTGTCAAATGATCATCCATTGAGATGAAAGTTAAGAGTAGTTACAGTATTTCATTTTGCCCTTTACTTACTAAATTTTCTCCAAGTTGATTCGTTAACTTAAAAAAATACAGACTAAGTTTGGAACAAGCAGAAACAGAACTCTTTGTGGAATTAAACTTTTGCTATGAGACTTAGGCCTGAATATTAATCTTAACTTGTTTTTCTCTACTGATAGTTGGTATTTTGGTTGCAAGGCTCGTAGTTTTAGGGTGGCTGATCAGGAATGGAATTAAATTAACTTGAAATTTGAAGACACGTTAATCCTTATGAATTCGATACTAATTTACATGTGTGATGTCTGTTTGATACTACCGTGGTAACTTGTTATTTTTTTTTCTAAATTTTGCTATCCACAAATTTCTGCAATCACTAAACATACTGTAATTTGGCTGATTTTTCATTAATGTTATTGTTTTATTGAAAATTCAGTTTTTTTTTAAGATTTGCCAAATGTCATTCCTTGAGCAATTCATGATGTATTTGATATGTAAGGCAGTTAATCATGTTATATATAATAAATGTTGTCAATATTTGAATTTTTGGATTTCTATCTATTTGTAATATACATCTCCTGTCCCATCATACTTGTCAGTCAATTTTTCCAGATTTAATCTGTTTTAAGAACATTCTGATCCATTGTAAAAAGTTTAGACTGTGTGCATGTTAATTCATCATTGGTAGTCACACTGCAGAACCACTAATGGAATATGTAGAGACCAATATTAATTTATAGACTCAAAACCCAAGATAATATTGTTTAGCAACTAGATTTCCTCTAGTGAATGATTGATATTAACTGAATCCCTAGATACTGTGGTGGATAGGTACAAGGGTCTGCATCAATAATTCAAAGAAACACTTGATTATTTAACTTTATCAGTGAGCACAAGAAAAGCTTATCAACCCTGTAAAATTAATTGATATTTGGTGCTAAAATCTTTGTACCAATCTTAACTGAAGGTATCCCTTAATGCTAGGTACCGTTAGAGATTTGATCTCTATGAGAACAGTACGGAAACAGCTTGTGTAAGGTTGCTTCAACATAAATGGTTGGTTTGTCAGGAGGATAGCTGAATGCATATTACCAGGGTAAAGATTTTGTTACATTACTTACCTTCTCGGTATCATTTAGTTCTTCACTGTAGAAATGCATTCAATTTTAATAAATTTATCTTGGGCATGTTTTGATTGAAGTATTTTAGTCCAGCTATTAATAGTTCGTGACACCAGTCATCTTTGTGAATGAGAGCGTTGTTCAGTGCCACTTAAATAAAATTAATGGCATTTAAACTTAGATTCAACTAGTCGTTTATTATCAGACATACCTCTTTCGAAGTTAGTCTGAGATCACTTAAAGTTCAAATTCTTATCTTAATCTTCAACTTAGTTGGTTTTGTGGGTGCCTTTGACAATAATTGTAAAAGGATTTGAACTCCTTAAAGATCAAATAATATTTCATAGATAAATCTCAATGGTCAGGTATCTTTGGCAGATGGTCAATTACCATACCAGTACAATGGAAAATGTATATGGAACTATAAAGCCCAATATAGTTTCATCAGACATTGCTCATCCCAGTAATAAAAATATTTCGAAATTAATTTTAGTTAAATTTCCTAAAGTTTAGTTAACACTAACAGTGTAGAAAGCTCGGGTAGATGAAAGTAATTTAAAGAAATGCTTGCCAAGTCAAACATAAGTGATACAATTGATACTAAAATGAATGAATTTTTCTCATTGCAGGACTTGTCCTTCATGTGAGAGTTGACCATTGTGCACAAGCTGGATACCTTGAACAAGGTGAACATGGCATACTTGTTGAACATTACATACTTGTTGTAAATTGTACTGTACAGCATACCACCACACCAATAAAGAGCCCAAGTGTGGTGGTATGAATTTTTCACTTCAATATGCAGTACTCGTTCCTGTTTGTGTAAAACTTTGTATTGAGCCCCTAATAAATTTTTTCTTATGCTTAGTAACAAATTTTTTTTAACAAACCTGGCCATGGAAATTTTTGCTCTGGACTTAGCACAGTTTTTATGCATGAATTTTGCAGTTAATTTCAAATAATTGATGCTTCTCCAGTGATATGTCACTTGCTTTAAATATGTACTTATATATATCATTGATCATTGTAATCATTACCATTGTAATATCAAAAAAATCATTGATAACAAGCAAAATATTGATGAAAATTGCAATTTTTGCTCATTTATGAGCATTTTTTGCCCAAAAATCACCATAAAAATACCCTTAAGTCCTATTTGATTAAAAGCAGCTTCTGTCCAGCTTTGAGACTTTGGTAATTAAAATTTGGGTAGGGTTTTGAAAAAATTTTATTTCACCTGAAAAAAATACAGGGTTTTCTTGAACAAATTTTTTCCCTCAAAGTTGTCAACAATAAATTAAACAGAAAAAAAATTCACATAATTGCTGGAAACAAGTCATACTCCTGGAGCAGTTAACTTTCACAGGTAGACATCCTAGAGGGATGCTATACAGTGATTCTAAACAAGATATCACAGATAACTTGTTTAAAGCCATTGGATACCATCAATGTTCACCTGTAGAAGTCAACTGCTCCAGGAGTATGACTTGTTTCCAGCAATTATGCGAGTTATTTCTATGTTCAGTTGATTATTGTTGGCAGCCACCTTAAGAGGGAACATGGGTTCAACAAAATTCAATTAAAGTGTATCTTCTGGTCCTCCTCCATGGGCGATGCTGCTATCCTTTGGTTTTATCCCACATGGCACAAGTCTGACAACAGTACAATTAACTGAGATCCATTGATGATGCCATTCTTCCGGAGGCACCCAAGTGAAAATCCTTCAACTGATATTGATTTGGATCAGGGTTCATATCTACTCCAGCAACAAAGACTGGCAATGAAATAAAGAAAAAAGACATTGCGGAAAATATTATGCAATAAGACCACCACGCAAAACAAAAAATTTTCATCAAAAATGAGCTAAAGTAAAGCTTCAGAGAAAAATACCATCACCCTTAAAATCTTTGCCATTAGCATCCCATTGCCAGGATGTTCTATAAACAGTTGAATATCCTCTAAAGCATGATGTTTTAGACAAATTCATGAGAACAAGATCCCAGTTAAACGATGGATCTGGAACTGCAGAAGCAAAAACTTAAGGGAATAACTGACCTGGTAGTAGTTGCATGAAAGTATACAAGGTGTTCACTATGAGAAATGGATGAATATGAAAATATTGTGCAGCCTCTAACTTAGCATGTAAATGAATGTAGGTAGCAGATGATGGAAATACCAAGTTTTCCAACCAAATAGAGAGGCATGTATATGTATTGGAAGAAGATCATAAAATTATTACGGCATTATGGTTGTGTGCAATTTACATCATAGGAAAAAAAGAGGGTTCCGGTTCTTCAAGAAACACACCTATGTTAATGATACACAATCGATCAACTACAGCAAAATAATGAGGAAGTCAGCCTTCCAGTGTGAGAACATATCTGACTACCTTTAAAATTAATTATTGGAAAAACGTAGACAATCAAATGTGCTCTTTCATAAACTAGAAGTAATATCCTATGCTAGATGCAGTCGGGATACCGGCCTAATGATCACCCTAAATTTAAATTGTAATTTGATTAAATATTTCAAGCTAATTAAAAATTCTTCTAAGGCAGAAAAAATTATTTCCTAGACTATAAAATCTATCAAAACATGACTATACCATTCTAATTCCTCATCAGTGCCCACGATCAATTACTTCCAGGTTTATAACCACTGAGTAAAAAATATAAATTGGGCACGAGCTTGAAAATATCTTCAACGGCAAAAGGGATTGATGTAAGCCATCTTGACACAAACATGTAAATATAATATTAAGAATTTAAACTGTGAATATTACATTAAAATATTTTTTGTATATCAGTCTTGTTTGAAATGAAATTAACAACCTAACCTTCCATATCATATAATTTCACTAATTCAGACTCATCAATCACAGACTTCCTTTTTTAATTTAGACTGTCCAAGCTTTCTAAATTTATCTTTAGCCTACGAAATATTACCCTATTTAGAAGGGACACTAATAAAAAATTTGAGGATCTATGAAATGATATTAGTAATTGCAAATGAAACTTCAGGTCCCATGCGTCATAGAAAATATAAGGAAAGTTTAATGAATTTGACAGTTCAATTTCTACACAATTCCTCAAATATCTAAATGTCTGTGCTACATGTAATGTGTAAATTTCTAAGCAACATCCATTACTAAATCAGCACTGGGTCAAAATGATTGAATTCTGACATATAAAGAAATAATGAAATAATATTTATCAACATACTGGTTGTGAAAACTGACAAAAATGAGATATTTTGAATCTGAATAAGAATTTAAAATTTGACACGAGCTAGAACGAAAATCATAAATATCTATCATTGGCATCAAGCTGTACTCCTGAGGCCTGACTGCATCAATACCTGTATGATGATTGAGCAATTTGAATTAAATATATGCATTTGAACTTGTCTGGAACAATATTTCTTATCTCAAGATGTTAAGAATGATGTTGGAATGAAATAAGTAAAACTCTAAATTTCGGAATGAAATTAAACAGAATTTGAAATTTCTAAAAAATTGGGGATTACATGAAGATGAAGTCGAGTAATTGGATGTTTCAAAGAGTTGTGTGTATTTGGACAACTCAATGTCTCAAATAAAAATAGATCCACAACCATTTCTGTAGATTCAACATCAAAAAGCAATACACGGAATAATTAAGTCGCTTCAATTCACTGCAACTATGCATACACGCTAGGGTAATGCACCACTGTGACAATTTGGTGAAGGGTAAATGAGAAGATGTTCTTTTCAAGCTGAAAAGCTTGTGTAGTTTATGTACACCAGTGGAGAATTTAAGGTGATAGTATTTTAACCCCATTTATAAATTACCAATACACATGCTAAATATACATATAAACAACATACAAATAATTAAAAATAATACAAATCCCATTATTAAATTTTATTTACATTTTAATTTGCATTAGTAGTGACTTCAACATCCATTATTTTGTTCTAGTTGCAGCAAATGTCATCTTAGATCATATAAATATAAATTTGACCATTAACCTTTTTTAAATTAAAAAATATATAAATGAGTCAGTGCTAGATTTGGAAAATAAAATTTCCTCATAATGCTGAGGAAAAAACAGTGAATTGATACTTGTTTCAGGAGGTACTTGCTGTGTGATAGACATTTTCTCCATTGACAATGTGCCATCCCGAAAATTGTTCCCAATAAGAAGTAAAATGCATCCGAATATGTTTGAATCAAGGAAATTAATTAGTAATGCTATGCTTTGATTTAATATTTAGGTAATCTATAGTCGATCATGATATGGAATATGGGTACCCACATGGAAATATAGGGTTGAGCTCTCACCACCAGCAAGTCCCACTGCTGTATTATCATGTGGCATTCATTTCTCTTAACCGTGAATCTATGTTTGATATATCTTCCAATTACGTTTCTAATGTCAGCTTGTAATTCAAATGAGAGCAACTTGAATTGAACTCCCTGGGTGGGAAAAAATGTTAATGATCTAGCGGTTAGTTTAAATTCTAAAGCCAGACTCTCTGCCATTAAACATTGAATTGAGTGAGCTGCAGGTAATTGCATTGAAAAACTGCATATGAAAAATTCTGACATTTCTTTTTCAGGACCATTTCGTGACATATTACATGATGTCACGAACTGATGTTTGATGTAACACAATTAGATTGCTGAAATGTATGTTAGACTTGGGGAGGAGTGGATTCCTGTCTCTAGGATGCTTATCAAATGGGAGGGGGAGTATAAAAGAAAGTTGAAATTGGCTATTCATTATTTAAGGGCAACTCATGTGAAGTACTACAAAATTAAATTATCAAGAGCAATCTCATGAAATACACCAAAAAATGTAAAGTAGGAAAGTTTATTTCATAAGTGAAATAAAGTCAAAGAAAAAACCGTAAGCTCTGTCATTTTCAGCCCTTTAAATTAGAAAATATATCTAAAATAGTTATAGTGGAGTGTGATACAATCACTCCAATCACAAATTAAGACTAAATGTTGATCAATCAAAGAAGTCAACTGTGTTGAACACATGCAAACAGCAAGTCAATCACTCTGTCCTCACACTGCTAGTAAACGCGGAATCATAATTTCAAAGATTTAAGCTACTTTCCCAACCATTGAATATATTCTCTCAACTTCCATGACTGGTGATTCCTGATCAATTAAGTACTCAAAATATCAAGCTGTTTGGCATGAGACAGGTGAAATTAGGTCCCCCAAACTCAAAATCTTATAAAATGCTCTTGTCATTTCAACTAACTAATTCCTGATAATGAGCTTTGAATCAATCTTGAATAAATAGTTAGACTGCATTTGTGAAGGGTGTTTAGTGTGTCTAATTCTTTTAGCAGGTATTTCCAGGATTTCAGAATGTTGAATTTGTTACTCTAAGCATATTTGACTAAAAGTTATTGAAAAAGGTGGAGATTTGCAATTGAAAATTTGAATATCTGCGAGTCTTTCCTTACTCAAATACGATCACATGAGGTTCATTGATGTACGTACTGAAGTAAAGGCTAATCAGTGCAAGCGCATACCGATAGACATTGTCCACTCAATGTTTCTTTCTTTGCAGTGCAATTATAATGGCAACGGTATATAAGCAATTATATAATGTCTCAAGAAACAGTGTTAGGCTGCCTAATAATGTAAGGTTTCTTTCTTTATTTAATAAATGAAAATCAGTGCTAGATAACAATAAGCAGGGAGTTATTTTGATGCTATATCTTTTTCTTGGTCATTTATCTTACAAAACATTACTTCTCATCAATTATATCCCATTATCAATTTATTAATTATCCTCTCTTTCGTATTTTCATAAAAAAATTCATTAGCCCATGTTTGATTTATTCCATCGATTTAGAGGATAAAAATAACAGACTTATGTTAAGGGCTGTTCTTAGTTATAAATTAGTAAACTGAGCATTTATATTTTTACATTGATAATTTACCTTTATGGCTGCAAGTTTCACTTTTTGGAAGCATTTTATATTCATATTAAAAGATTTTGTACTTTTCCACAGACTTAATTCAAAAGATGCAACACATGTTTCCTTTTACATGGATAATTACACAATTAGCTCTTATCAATTTGTCATTTTCTGTACAGGAAGATAGATGCAAGTTCTCAATTTAAAGAAAGCCCACATAGTTCCCAATGATTCGACCTACCATTTTTCTTACAAACATGCAACCCTCAACTCAATGATTCACCCCCTCCTAAACACTTTCCTCCAAAAATTTCATTACAGAACTTATGGCAATTATTGATATAGCCACCAACAATGGGTACAACCCAAACCTAGTTGAAAAAAGACTGATGTAAAAAAAGCAATGGACACAAGTAGAATTTCCTCTTAGTCCACAAAATCAAAAAAAATTCAAGGGGTGTCAATCCCATTCCTGGGAGACATCTCCTATTAGATCTCCAATCACCTAACTACCTCACTCAAAGCAGGCTTTAACGCACCCCTTATTCTCTCCAAACTCAAGACAGGCAGGAATACTTCTCAAATCAGGCATTAATACACTGAAAGTGATAGTGGCAACATCTATTACAAGCATGATGGTCAAACAGGGAGAAATTTCAAGACACAAGCCAAAGAATGTGCTAGCCATCACAAAAATCAAAACTATAATTCCCACTTTACAAAACACTTCAGAATTTATACACAAAAGATTTTTTTCCACAAAATACTGCTTTTCCTACCCAAAGAATTAAAAATGGATGCTTTGGAGCTAATCAAGATAAGAAGTGGTAAATGGTAGACCCCAAAATTATCTTTTGCAATGAGCAATTATACACTCCAAGAAACTAACTTTGAGGGATAGATTTAATCATTCAAACCACTTGATTCTGACCCTTCCCATGCTCCTTGACCCCAATCCCATGCCATGTCATTACACCACCATTTCTTTACCTTCCCTTACCCAAATAATCCCCACCTTCAACATCCTACCCTTCACTCCCCTCCAAACATAGCCACCACCCTCTCCTTTGTTGTAACCATATATATTCAATTGCTTCATGAAATGAAATTTGTACCTGATGATGCTGCAACTTGGCAAAATGCATTTTATCATAAAAATAAAGTCTGTAGAGAAGTACTAAATAATTTAAAGATTTTCAGTTCATACAAATTAATTATGTAGAGGATATTGTATGTAGGTAAGAGGCACCTCTTATTTAGGGTTTAATATACTCCTATTGGTGTTAGATGGGAAGCTAATAAGTACAATTTGAAAAGAGATGCCCAAGTTCTACTTTAAGTATTCAATTTGAATAACCTCTGCTTAAATAATAATGGAAAATTTCCATTTAGTTCAAACCACCCTCAAAATATCTTCAGAGGTAGCACAGTGGCACCAATCCAAAATATTCCCTTCATGTTCCTATTACCGTATATTGTCCCTTGTTGTGTCGCCCCCAGAGACAAACAACAGTGTGCAAAGTGTCGAGCTTGGTTTGGAGTCCTTTCTGGCACACATTGTAGTGGAGGGTTAAGGTTTTACAGGGACTCCAATTGAATGAGGTTACAAAACCCTCAAGTTAGGAACACCATGTTGAACTGATGTAAATGACAGTGAGACAGATATGAGGAGCTTTTCCTACACAATAAGGATAGAGTTCTCCTCACTGCTTTGAATTCAGTAGAAAAACACTGAAGTGATGCATAAATTTTTGCTTTCTCTCTCTAAGTAGACACCTACAAATTTAATTCATGGGACTGTGTTCACTAGTATACCCTATCACAATTCCACTCTCTCTAATATCCAAATATATCATCATTAAGGATTCATTCTATGTTACGAATTTTTCATCTCGAAGCTCAATTATAAATATTACATGGGATGGTCAAATACATCTTGAAGTACTTTAATTGGATTGAAATTACTTCATGGGCTGAGGCTTTTGTATGCAGTATCCACAGAAAAACATTTATTAATCAGAAAACTAAATGATTTTCTTATATTCTCTTGTAATGTGTTTTGCAAATAACATGAGAAGTATAGTATATCAATTTCTTGCATGGGGAAATGGAATAATTACCTTAATTCACAAGCAGTCAAAATGTTTAAGCCAATTCGCATTTTTGTTTTTTTTGATGATTTTAAATTTTGCTACACTCAGACTATCTAGGCAACAATGAGGTTACAAAATTTATTGATCTATGCTAAACAAAACTTTTAAGATCCTTGTAGTGGGTTCCTAACAAGGAAAAATTGAATAGAATTCTTTTTTTTAAGAAATAATTTCTTTCCAATGAGTTACTTTTAGTTTTACTTTATTTATCTAAAGCAAAACTATTTCTAGTTCAAAATTAAACTAATTTGAAACATTTTATTTTACAACAAAACTCATTAAATTTCATGTTACATTTATTTGCCCAATTGGGTGTTGCATAGAAAAATTAATTTTTTCCTAAATATACGAGGAATTATTAGCACAGAAAAGTCAAGTTTGGTCAGGCTGATCGACTATAAATGGAATTTAAATTTTCATCAACCTAAACACTTCTGCTGAACTTTGCACAAGCACACGTGTAATGAAAAATAGGTATTCATTGATAATTAGCAAAATTGACAAGGGAATTTTAATATTAATGTCTATAATGGTCACCAAAACTTTTATGTTCAGTAGCTAACGATCAGCATTCAAAAGTTTAGGCATCCAAACACTTTACTCATAATCAAAAAGTATTTATGGTCACCTGAACAATACTGGACGCTCTTTGACTTCCAGGATTTCTTCCATGTAAAGCCATTTTTTGGACAACAATTAAAAAAAATACACCATTATCATTACATTAGTGAGCATTCTACATTTTCAAATATAGCACTGACTCATTAGTACACCGTACTCCATAAGAAATCATGCTGAGATGTTGAATACAGCTTATCAATTATGTCATACCTCTACACCTTGTCGACAAATGCACTTTTTTAAATGCATTATTTTTTTGAATGCATATTCAAAGAAAGTGCTTCCTACACCTATGCTTTAAAATTTAAGAATTAAGATTGTGAAAGCAATTTAGATGTATCAATTGCATTACTACACATACTTAAAGCCCTGAAGCTCTCATATTTATGAAAATATCTTTTATGAACAATGTTCAATTTAAATTTCTTTAGTTGATTACTGGCAGTATACTTAACGTGTAACTGGAGAGTTTTAAAAAGTAGATTCTACTTATATAATATTATAATCAATAGAAAAAATATGGACTTACCCAGTGGAGAAGGAAATTCAGTCACATTGATGAAGACTGGTCTGTGGACATTCAGCATATTTTCAAGTGTTCTCCCCTTCACTCCATGATTGTTCAACCTTCCATAACTCCAAAGATATGCACACATGAGAGTAGAAAGAGAAGAAGAGCAATTAATTATTTTTCACTCTAGAAGGCTCCTCTATTTAAATAATCTTTGAGGTGAAGTTTATGAACTCTGTAGAACAGTGAATTTTAAGAAGTGGATATGACAAAGAATTAAGAAAATAATTTAGAATACAATAGATGTTTATAATGCTCTGGGACATCTCTCAGAGCAAACTAAGACCATGATTGAACAATGAGATTAAGCATGTAATTTGGAAAATGGTACAACGATATTGATACATGCTTCAAAATTAAGGAAAATATCATACAATTAAAATTTTAAATTTTCTACTGAATGGGATTTTGTAAGATATGGTGGAATGGAATTCCATAGTTGCAAAGCTGCCAAAATAAATGACTTATGGAAGGGTAGTGGTTCAGTAGATCAGAAATACAAGATTGCTAGGTTCTGTTCTAGTTATCATAGGAAGATTTATAATTATTTTTTGAAATATGTCAATTAAGTAGGTCTCATTTCTGGCAAAATAAAAAGAAATGTTCTATGATTGCATTTCAAAACTGTACATGTACTTAACCAACCTAATTTTTCATGATTTGGAGTAAGATTCTCATTTCTCCGAAGACTAAAAATATTGCCAACATTTTGGAGGCACTGCAGCTTATTAAGATTATGCTCTATTTGTTCCATCCAAGTTGGTATAATGCCATCCATATTGATTTGATTTGAAATAAGTCACATTTGTTTCTATATATGACAAGCTATAATTGAGAATCATACCTAGATTATTTATGGTTTAGGAGTAGGGTACCTCCGTATCCCTAACTTTGATTTTAGGGATAAGTTAAGAATGAATTTATTGATAAACCTTGAGCTGGTCATACAGATTTGGTTAACTTTGAGCTCATGAGTAGAATAGCTTGAGTTTTACTATTATTAAGATGAAAAACCAGCCAAATTCATAATCAAGGAGACCACTTCCTTTATGAATAGGATGAAAATCTGGTAGAATTCTTCCTTGCAAAAGGTCAATTTCATATTGATTGGATCTTGCTTTTTGATTCTATTGCATATGTACGAAGTAAAAGACAAAAAGGTATGGATTTAATACAGTTAACTAGCAATTAAGTTAAGCAACTAAAATATGCAGAAGATTGATTGATACAAATAACAGGATCATCAACTTGATTCCTGAAAGAGGAGGGCTATGGGTGATGCCATAGCATCAAGGTCACTGATAAAGAGAAATTTTAAAGGAAGTATTTATTAGCTTTGTGGAATTCTAAAATTTTTAGCAAATTTCAAGAAATTGCAGGAGATGCCGCAACAGTAACTTTTAACGGAGTCATCCGCTGCTATGCATTTCATTGCAACAATTTCAGAGAGTAAAAATCATTCAAGGCGAATGATTTTTACACTCAAATTGTTGTAATGACATTTAGCAGAGTTAATTGAACATAATTAATGAATGTATTGCAAAACAAAGGAGTGGATAACAGTTGACTAATCAGAGGTCTGTTGCAGACTGCATAGATATGGATAGCGGTTGGAGATGGGGATGGGCAGGGAGTTCAGACAGGAGGCCACAATAACCCGAGATAATGGGTACCCATCTACACATGTAGCAAATAGTGAAATAGGCTTGGTAAGAGCTAGCTGTATGAAAGAAAATAGATGCTAAATCCATAAAATCAGGTTTTCAGTTTATCAAGAACATTTGACTACTTACTACTATCTGATCAAATTACAAAATAAATATGATATCCATGGGGGTGAGAATCAGGGTAGATGAGTAGAGTGAGTTTCCTATTTATTGTGAATGATATTCACAATCAAAAGGAAAGTTAAGTTAAATACTAAAACTTTCCAGTATGAACAACTGTAGGGAGAAGAGTTCACATATCTCAAATGTTTTTTGGGAGTTATTAGTTAAAATCACATTAAAAGAAGAATTGCATCATGAAATAAACCTTTTACAAGGAGGAGGGAGTTGATGGAGGGATGACTATGATCTTAAATTAAGTAGTGAAAAAAAATTGGTGAAAACATTGATTAAGAGTATATTTTTGAAATGGAGATAAGCAGAATTAAAAAGAACTTTGTGAACCCTTACATACTGTAGCTTAATGGCAATAAGCAGTGGCTAATGCACAGGCTTCCCACTGAGAGGGTCTGGGTTTGAATCCTGGATGCAGCAGATGTTTTTCAATGGCATCCCAATCCCTTCTTGAGGTGCTTAAAGGAGAGAATTTTGAGGGAGTATGATGTCTGTCAGATGGGACATTAAACTTTGGACCCCTTAGTGCCTTTCGACAAGAGTAGGCTAATGCTGATGCCGAGTTTCTCTCCACACTTCCTTTCCCATCCATCCCTAATGGTGCAAATTACCCCATTTGTCGATCACCTCCCCTAAAACTACTGCTACTAACGGAGCAGGGTATTGGATGGTAGTGGCTGGTTAAGGAACAACAAAGTGATGCTTATTAAGAAATAGGGAAGGCCATTGGAAAAGGTGTGAGGAATGCTGAAGAGTATTAAGCAGGAAGTGAAGAGCATGATGCAAGATAGAATATTCATATAGGGCAGGGTCCATTTGTAAATAAGTAGGGTTACATCATAGTTTTGTGGATAGTCATAACCCTAATAATATTTCAGAAATTTTATTACATCTCTTTCGATAATCCCTGATAAGCATCTTTTTATGATATGCTTAATGTTGTAAAAATCTGATACATTAAGGTAATCATTTCCAATAGAATCCAGAAGTAATAATTGGTTACTTAATGGTGAAGCTGAGGTCATTTTTTCATTCACCACCAATTTGGTAACTGACAATACTGATGGATCACCATTAATAAGTACTGATGGAATAATACTTATGTTAAACTTGAATAAAATTTTAACTGTTAAAATAGAAGGTTATCTTTGGAATAAATAACCAAATGCCTCATAATTAAAAAAACCATAATTCAAAATAAAGAAGACAAAACCTGTACCATATGGAATATTTAAAAATGGAGAGTTCAATGGATTATGTTACCAATTTCAATTTTTAAAATCAGAAGACTATTACTTTCCATTCATGTATGCATTCATGAGATGTACAATTATATTTTATAACCAAAGAATAGTATGAATCTTTTAACCAGATATAACTAAAGTGATGAAAACAGGCAAGATTGTATAATTCCTACAAATGATGACTTCCAAAAGTTAAGTCTACTGATACGAATTGTGCAGTGATACAGATAACTGATGAAAACATACTTGTACTTATCAATTTTTGAAATGATAGCATGTTTTTGCTAATAATTATTTTAATGCTTTCACTTAATTTTTAAGGTAAATCTTTTCATAAAAATTAAGTATAAACATTTAAATCGCAGTTGACAGTATTTAACTCCATTGAAAACTACCATAGAAAGAATCTTTCTGTTATAAATTGAAATTCCACAAAGTTATTGACATATTTAAAGACCATTAGACTATTATTTCTGAAAAGTTAAAGAACAAAGGTGTGTTATTCACTGTTTCCCAACACATGAAAGAAGAACAAGGAGGATGATAAAACTTAACAGTGGATTTAGGAAATGGTTTCATAAAAATAAATATATATGTGAAAATAAAAAAATTTTCATGAAAATAAAAAATATTTTCTTCCAAAATTAATGTCTTTTATCCTCAAACGTGTTCATAAGAATATGTTGATAAGTCATGATATGATATGTCTAAACTGATCTTAATATTTGTCGATGCTGTGATGGAGGATCCAGGTGAAAAATGACTTCAGCAGTCACTTCAAGCATAAAATAAAAAATTATTTTCAGTGACTATTAACTTAGAGTGAGGAAAAGGAATACCACCCAGCTACAAGAATGGAGTATGATAATATCCATAATTCCACACAGGTGCATGCACCTCATGCCGGGAAATGCATCAGTGTGGATAGAAAAGAATAAAAGACAATCAATATATAAACTTCGGAAATGTTTTTGCACAATCAATAGAAGCTGTTCTCATGTGTACTCGTATAACATATGTGCAGGAATCTAGCATAGAAAACTTACATATACTTTCAAAAATTTGAACACAATTTCAAAGTAAAATAAAATATTTTAATTTTCATAAACTAATAGCATTAAAAAATTAATTTTTAGTAGAGTTGAAAAAATAAGTTTTTCAACCTATATATTTAAGGAAGTTTGAAAATATAAAATACATGAGCACAAAACAATCACTACATACTAAATATTCATGCTTTATAATAAGCACAAAAACTATAGGAGATACTTAATTTAATATTGAATATATATTTAAGAAATTGCGATCGTTTCAAAACAATTTACCATTTCGTGTTATGACTTTTATTACAATTCACACTTTTAAGTAGATAAAGTTAACAAAACAAACTTCAACCTTCTTTTTAAATGGAATTAAGAAGAAGCGAGTGTAAATTTAAAGAGAGAACAGAATACACAGAATGACACTCAAATTTATATTTTAACCTTATATGAAAGAATTGCACAAAATACTGTTTATGGTTCTCCCAGGAAGAACCCAAAATTCCCATAATTAGATTGCTAAAGAAACCAAAGGGTTATGGATGGATTCATTAAGAGATGAGCCAAGGAATAGGTAATGACTTTACAGAACTCAACGTTATTGGAAACAATAGCAGATACAATGGTTTAACTGCATACACAGTAGTAGCAGTTCATGAGGTACTCCGACATTTGAGGTCATACCTTAATTTAACCTCAATTCCAATAATCATATATGATGACATATTACCAAAGTTATTGGAGATATTAGAAGCAACAAACTTTGTAGTAGCCAGCATGCTCATTGGTCACTGGCTTAGATAGGTTATCCAGGAAGACTTTTCACTCAGAAACCGAGATAAATTCAATATCTCCATATAGTAATTTTATATATCACCCACGTATTTCTATTGTTATTTTTCCTCAAATGGACCATGACAAAGAAATATTATTCAAAATTTTGCAAGAAAAATCCACGGGTAAGTCACTTGAGTGGATTTGAAATTCATCATCATCAGTATTTCAGTCCTAAGATTGGTTTACTGCAGCCCTCCATTCTAATCTATTTAATGTCAATTCCCTCTATCCCCGATACCTTCTCTGTTTTATGTCCTCCTTATCTTTTCCCATGTACATGTCTCTAGGGATTCCTCATGGAAACTTTCCTTCAATTTTTCCTTCTATTATATTCCTAATCAACCCATTGTGGCTCAATGTGTATCCAATCCATCTAGTTCTTCTTTGCCGTAGAGTTCTCCATATGGTCCTATCCTCTTCTGCTCTTCTATATACTTCCTCATTTTTTACTTTGTTCATTTAATCTTCATCATTCTCCTCCAGCGCCATGTTTCAAAGGCTTCTATTCTTCACTGGTCCACTTTTCCAATGTTCCAAGTCTCGGAAACAGAGCGCCATGCTTTAAACTAAAGTCTTGGCAAATTGTCACGTTGTTTACAGCTTTCAGTTCTTTGAACATAGTAATTGCCACTTCTTCATGGATACATTCTTAGCTTGGGCTATTCTCCGCTTGATGTGGGTTGAACTTCTTCCATCCCATGTCATGCTGCTGCCCAGGTAGATTAAGGATTCCACTTGCTCTAGTTTCACCCCTCGAATTGTGATATCTGCATTCAGCTTCTCTCCGCAAACAAGGATTTTATTTTTCTTCTTGTTGATGTTCATAGAATATTCCCCCAGTACTTGATCCATAGCACTTAAAGAGTAGCTTGCAGGTCTTCTCGCATTTCCCCCACTACTGCGATGTCATCTGCAAACTGGAGTATGTTGATTTCTTCTCCATTTACCTTGACTCCTTTGATACCCGATTCCTGTATCTTTTATTGCCTCTTCCAGGAATACATTGAATATTGCTGGCGAGAGTCCTTGTCACCTTACTTCATTACTCCTCCTCGTCTTACTCCTTTGTTTATTTTGGCTTAAATTTTTCATTTGGATTGTAGTGACCCGATTCTTGTAGAGGTTATGGATTATTCCTCTGTCGTTCTAGTCCAATCCATGTGCTTCTAGTATCTTGAACATCTTGTTCCATTCAACATTGTCGAAGGCCTTCTCCAAGTCCACGAATGCCATAAATAGGGCTATTTACGTGTCTCATATTTTCAGCCAGAATGCTCAAGCTGAGAATTGCCTCTCTTGCTCCTCAGTTTTTTCTGAATCCGAATTGGTTTTCTGAGAGGCATCCTTCTATCCTTTAGCTAATTATCCCAGTAAGGATTTTTGATGCTTGAGTAACTAGTCTCAATGTTCTGTGTTCTTCACATTTATCTATTTTTGGTTTCCTCGAGTTTGTTATCATTGAAGTACTATTTTTAAAATTTTACATTAAATTGTCAAGAATAATTAATGGAGGGAATGTGTTAATTGCTTTCTTTGTGGACCAGAAAAGTAATAGTGCAGCAAATACCTCATCCAACCATTCTATTCAATTAACTGCATATTATATTCAAAAGAACAGACTTACATTGAATGCATTCTGCAACATTAGGATGATGTTTCCTCAGCATCTAAGGATGGATGGACACCCACTGTTGCAAGTACTTGAAGATTCAAACTGGAATCAAGGGACTGAGTTCCCATCCCCTATAAAATGATAATCAGGAAAAATGATTATTAAAACGCAAAACAATGACACAGGTGCAGTTACTCAAATAGTAGTTACCGTTTATCCATAATATTAAATGCAAATCGATGTGTCAGTGAAACGAAAATAATATTTCCTAATACAAATTTCTTGTACCTTATTTAACAACATTCCAAAGGAGGCCATTGATTAATTATTTAAAACCATGGCCGTTAAAATTATTCAAATCCAATTTTCAATAAACAAAACGTACGAAGAAGTTCCCATAAAAGTGCAACCCAGGTTAATGAAATAATATAAAATGTTTTGACGCAACGTACACTTGCAACTCCTCGATTAATCATGATACGTATACAAGAAATTTGTACCGATAAACTTTAAGGAAACTATCACTCGAGGGAGTGAAACGTGATAAAGGGTACACTACTTTTGATACTATTTGCAAAATAAAATTACTTTCAAATTTCGTTGTTAAACCACATCCATTTCTGAACATGATTCTTACTGAATCCACAGCCGAGGGAAGATTCCCCAAGAGCGAATGTTGTATTTTAAATTTTTTCTGGGACCAGTCGAGGTTTAAAATACCAGCATAGAATCGATAGAGACTATGCGTCGTAGCACAGGTTGAGTCTGTTCATCCGGTAACGGTAGACTTGGCTACAGATTCGGGTGTGCCCGCGTTTAGCTACTGGTTCTCTGGGCGGGCCTATGTCGTTCGCGCATCAGCTGATCCCAGTCCACCTGCTTCTACACAGACACAGGTGGACTCGGTACAGGATGTTTATCCGAAACGAACTTGGTGGCAAAAACATCGTTCAATGGGATTCGCCAGTGAAATGCTTCGTAGTGAGATTCCGCTACATATAAACTTTTATTGGTAATATACAAACTTGATGACGGGAAATAAGACTTGGGGATGGGTCGGTGGCGTGTTTTGATCGAGCGGCTAGACCTCGAACAAGTCTGCCGAACAATTTACAGACTTAAAACACATTAATATTTCGATTTCGTATAAATCGTTCACCGAAGTCGTCTGAATTGAGTTTTATTATGTAACTGCGGCGGGCATCATGTGGAATTAGGTAAACTCGGGTGAAAGGGAGCCGTCTCAATTAAAGCTCTGCGTAGCCGTGCTTGGAGCTCAAATGCACCTCCTGGCAACATCGTATGGTAAACAGTTATTAAAAAGTGGATTAAAAGGGTAGACGAGGAAGCTAGGGATGAGAGGAAAAGCAAGCCCTGTCGCTCATTGTTAAGAGACGAGGGCTAGCAAGGTAACACATGTGGGATTACCACAATTCTCCTCGTTCGAGAGTTTTTCAGCCGAGCCCCGATTTGACGACGAAGGGAAGAGGTGCCGACGAGGAGAGCATTGCGGGCGAAAATACTTCCATCTATCCACCCCTTTTTAAGATTTAACCTTCCGTCTGATTCTTCGCACTACTATGACTACCTTCGTGCGACACACTACCATTACCTTGGTGGCTTAGCCACTTCTAATTTATGTCCTTCGCAGCACGAAAGAGCGTACGCCGGTCCGAACGCGATAGAACCGAGGTTGATCGCGTTCAAAGTCAGAAATCGTTGATCACGGAAAGAAGATTCGTCGAAGAGAAAAGCGGGAATTCCGGGAAAAAACGCTCGATTAAGAAAACCCACACAAAATCACTTTAAATCCAAGATTATAACAATAGCCTCTTCAAAGCTTGGGGTGGGACTCAATCCGAAATTAGGGTTAGGTGTACGATCATTCAAGGGAGATTTCTTCGAAATATAGCGTATTACCATGTTTTTAGTTCAATGCAAAAATCTTTTTGCTAGCAATGAATAGTAAAAAATAAAATTCGACTTCCAAAGAGTCACGATGAAGAGTTCGTGTTAGTCTTGATCACTTTCTGTAATTTTCAAATCTGACTGTACCATTTTACCCATCCCCGACTCATAAAAATAAATAAATTTTAAAATTTACATACGGGGTTTGTCAACCATCTCCCCGATAGGTAGATCAGCTTTGAAGTATTCTGGTATCGTAGAATAAATAACTCTCGAGGGACCAATCTACCGCTACAGTCTCACAAGTAATACATGGAAAGAAGTGACCACCACTCTACTTTTCGAGAGAAAGGGGTGAAATAGGAATCGACGAGCTGACAAAGTTGGATTGAGTACATGAAAAATATGATCGCATTTAAGGAGTAGTCTACCTCTAATCGGTTTCGCAATATTTTTCCCCGTCTCAGGCTAAGGAGCAAAGATTTGTTAAACACTTGAACATGGCCTAATTATGGTTAATAATTTATGATTAAGTAGGACAATTAGTAAGAAGTACTGCTTACTCATCGATCTCCCACGGGGTCATCTCCAATTCCATTCAAACTAATTGCGAAATGACACTACCTTCGGCTCTTTCGAGTAAACCCTGTGAAAAGGAAGATGAACAAAAATTAGATCGAATAAGCATTGAACTCTTAAACAGTTCGCTAAAATGTATTCCCCAGACTTTCAGAATTAGAAGTTTAAGTGCACGGAGTGATGAATAGTACAGGCATGAACCTACCTGAATTGTATTCAGCCCTGCTCTCACCGTCTCACTTGGAGCAAATTTACCGAGCAAGTGAGAGTTACACACACCAGGCAGGAGGTGGCGATACGTACGTCTCCACTTCACAATTCTTTCGGGTGAGGGTAAAATGCGGCAGAAGGATTTACGTATTCTCGATAGGCGGGTTGAGTTGGATCATAATCGTTTTCCAAGGGAACCACGGGTGACGCTTACACACCTTCCGTAAATTCTAATAGATCAACGCTGGCAACCGAGGTCACAATTTTGAGTTCATCTGATAACGTCAGCTCAGGGCACACACTGAAGCTTGCTCGAAGCTAGTGTAGGAAGAGGCAAACAATTAGTGGAATAAGCCGAGACGGCGAGAAATAATGAACATGTGGGAATTGAAAATAGAAAAATATGAATTTGCGACCAATGACAAGGGATTCAGTGGGCTACGCAGAATTCACAGGTATACTGATTACAAATAAATAATGAATTGATTAATTTTCCCTGGTGTATAATAAAATTTCCTTCCCATGGACTACAACCTTGACACGGTGGAAGGGCTTGTGTGTTCTGATGAGCCCTAGAGCTGTGCTGGCAGGAGGAATAATAATTACACCTGGTAGGATCATTTATGCCAGATAGGTCGAAGGTAGGAGCCAGACAAAATGTAGTCCGTGCAACGTCTGTTCCCCATTGAGGCGGCTACAAAGGCGTCTGACCCCAGAGGAGTGGCCATTGAGTCATCAGTTAGACTATATAATGGTTAGGCACAGATTTAGAATCAACGTTATCAATTCGCAGTTTCCCAGGAGCAGATGCGGACTTGGATCACAATTTAGTAATCATGAAATGTAGCATTCGATTCAAAAGGATAAACCAGAGGAGGCGGGTTAGGAAATAGTATCTAGAAACATTAACTGGATTGACAAGGAAGTAGTATCAGCAGGCCATATAGGAAATCATGGATGAAGGTAAGAGCTAAGTACTATCGAGGAACAATAAGTATGTATCAAAAAAGGGATACTGAAAGCCACAAAAGAAACTATGGGACCTGTTAATGGGAAAAGGACTAGGAAACCATAGATCACGGATGAGATGATTTGATAGACAGATGAGAAAAGGAAATGGAAGAATGTAAACACAAAGCTAAGCAAAAGGAAGTACAAAGAGTTAAATAATAAGTTGAGACGGGCCACAAATAAATCAAAAGTAGCATGGGAGAAGATGCAGTGTGAGGATAAGGCAAGTTTGCAGAATAAAGGTGAAATTGGTGCGCTATTCAGCAAGGTTAAATCACTACAGAGAAGTAAGAGGGGAAGGTCTGTGTTAACAGTTAGATATAAGTTAGGTAAGATAATAATTGATGCAGGAAAGATCCCAGAGAGATGGAAGTAATATCATACAGAAGAACTGCATGGTAAAGAACTTAGGCCAGAAAGTTTGCTGGCCTAAGGGAAATGAAATCAAATAAGGCCATGGGGTAGACCACATTCCTGCTAAAATACTTAAAGATTTAGAAAAATGTGGGAGGAAGAGTCAATATGAACTAATTCATTCATCATGAATTTATGAGGAAGGGATTCGGCTGGAAGATATTGTGAGATCAGTGCTAGTTCCTATTCCAAAATAGGAAAATTTCTAGTCTTTGGCAGTGGAACTGTTATGAGCAAGTTAGTGAGAGGTGTTATTTCCCTTTAGTTAGGTTACATGTTGAATATAGCGCAAGGATTTAGGATCCTTCTTGGGAGAAAATGTACTAAAAAGAATTAAATAAAGTTCAGAGAAAATTTGCCAGATTCATAAAAAATTGTCACTTTGAGAAGATCGGTGTGACAGGCCTTAAAGAGGAAGTACCCTGGGAGCCACTTGAGATGTGAAGAAAACAAGCAAGGCTTAGACTTTTAGCAAGGTTGAGAACGCATGAGTTAAACTATGACAGAAAGGGAATTATTATGGCCCTACATTATTTGTGTAGGCTATACCACAAAGATAAGGGAGATAGATTCCAGTACAGATAGATACAAATTTTAATTCTCTCCTCGGACAATCAGGAATAATAGTAGTAAGAAATCAAAGTCATAACAGTTCTAGTAAAGAAATTTAAATTGCCAAGACAAGATTAAATGCTGCATAGAAGTCTAGTATCTTCATAGGTGCATGAGCATGTTTATGATAGTTCCTAGTTAAAAAATGTGTATGCATGTAAGTTAAAATGGGTTTTGTATGAATATAAATGACACTATGCATGTGATTTGGCATGTTTTTATCTGTTTTTCATTTTGTTTTATGGGTAGTGTCATCACGCCCTCACCACATGGCCTAATATGCCTTGCTTGTGGAGAATTATGCAGATGAAGCATTGGAAAGTCAGTACAACAGGTATAGGATGAGGATAAATATAAATAAAATGAAGGCTATGAAGTTTTCCAGAACTAGAAAGACTCAGTTAAATGTAAAAATAGGAGGGCAAAAACTAAAACAGGGGGAATAGGTTATGTATTTCGACTGTATTGTGGATCAAAATGGTCAAAGTAGTAGAGGCGATGACTTTGAAGAATTTAAGTAATTTGTACTTTGAATTGCAATAACTTTTTTTCCTGGATTTATTCAACATATTTTTGGGACAGGCCCTGTAATAAATCTATTTTTAATCTAATCTACTATTTATTAATGTAAAAGAATTAATGTTTCTTAAGTCATTGATTTAAGAATAATCTACAATTTTTGCCTTATAAGTAAATTTATCAGAAACCAAATTTCATGTGACATTTAAATTTAACTGATGTAAGAAATAAATATTTGATAATTACTATTTACCCTGGACAATACATTTCTTTTGAGGTATTAATGCTAATTCTTACTAAAACATGAAAATTTGTTCATTTTCAAGTCAGCTTTCTCTCTAAAAGTAGCTGAAGGGACCCTCAGCAAAACTATTGTATTTTTATAAACTTTCTGAAAAATAAATATCTCTCTCTAAACCATTCCACCTGGGCTAAATATCACTCACTAAAACTATCCAATAGCCAACATTCCCTCTCGTCTCCTGGTCCTTTCACTCTGTATCCCTTACCACTTCCCCTGCACTATTCTCTCTGTTCTTCCCCTGATAAAAGCATTCTGAAGATGATGGCCAGCCCATTGAAATCTCAAATGTATTCGTGAGCATCCTTTGTTTGAGTTTCTATGTTTAGTTACATTTTGAATTTGACTTTGAGTTCATATTATGTGTGTTGTTGCTCAAGAGCATTAATTTCCAAAGATATAAGCATATAAAGAGACATATATGCATAATAATGATGGTTAATCATATTGAACACTTAGCTTTAACGCCACAAAAGGCTTGGGCATACATGGAAAATCCCTGGGAAATCATGAAGACATCAGACTAATTAATGGTTAGGCACAGATTTAGAAACAGTGTGATTAATTTGACAGTTTTTCACGAGTGTTCAGTAAAAATGAAGCATAGCATCCTATTCAAAATAATAAAACAGAGAAGGAAGATGATTTAGGAAATGGAATTTGGAATCATTCACAAGAATTACAAGAAAGGGGTATCAGTAGGCATTAGAGAAAATTATAAGTGAGGACTTGGAGCTAGGTACAATAGAGGAAAAGTGGAAATATAAAAAGAGGAATTTTAAAAGCCACAAATAAAACTAAATAACAGTAAATAGGAAAAGGGCAGGGAAACCTTGGATTACAGATGAGATCACAAGAAAGACAAATATTTGAAAAACAAACTTTGTACCTTTTCCAGATGCAATAGGAAGAACCAGGTGCTGGGAATATGCCATTAGGCTGCCCACATCAGCAACATCCAGAAACCCTAATATCTCAATGGTATCTGTTATGGAGTGCTTGACAGATTCAAAGTAACTTCGTGTACTAAATGGCTGGAAGAGTAAATATGAAGCAAATTACATTAAGATTCAATTTTAGTACTGCATGAACTAGTGCATCATAATTATCACATTATGTAAATATTATGTACAGCAAACTCTATATTATCCATCCTAATGGGTGCATGATGAAGCACAGATAATGGTCAAACATGGATAACTGAAATATTAAAAAAAATATGATCATTGTTTTATAAATGCATACATATGGAAACTATCCTTTTTCAGTCCTTATCATTAATTTGCACTTCTTAGCAATGGAAACTACATTTTTTTTCATTTTTTGTTGCCTTATTAAGCTATGTATTTGCTTTCCTTGAAGGGGAATATGGCATTATCACAGCTAATAATGAGGTAAACTATAATTGATAGTGAAAAAAATGTTTAAATTAAAAGATTAAATACTGTGGATGATTTTTTGTTTTGAGATATTAAAAATTTTTTAGAAAACCTACGAATTTCAACTTGTATTTAAAAAATAGTCTTTTGGAGATTCAAAGCCTTTAATTATTTCGATGATTGTCATTTTATTAACATTTTGGAGTTTTAGGAAGAGAGAACTTTGGATAATCCACAAAAGGATAATGAAGAGTTTACTGTATTTTTTCAAGAATTAATAAAGATTAAGTAAATTTACAATACAATCATGAAAGATCGTAAATGTGTTCTTTATGGAAAATATACCTTTATTTTTACATATAATTCATTCTACTGGATTATGCTCGAGTCTGTTGGTCATAGTATATTCTATTATCAATTAAAAAGTCAACATTAATTCATTCCTCTATTCTCAATTTGTGTTTCCCCTCGGCCAACACGTAACTTGAGTCTGCTGCAGATTCCAAATTTCCATCTCTCAGTCTCTCAACATTCCTTATTCCATCGACTTCCCACTACATTTAATTCCCTGAGCATCCAGTATCCTTCCCTGGACCTCTCTTCCTTCCTCAACGCTTTCACCTCCTTCCTAAAACACCAGATAGTAACTTAGCTCTTTCTGGTTGCATATGTGGTCTCCTGCCTTCTTACATCTGTTCTTGACATTATTTGATAACTTTTCATTGTTGTTTGTTGATTTTACTCGTCATTTATTCTTAGTGTATGTTATATGTCAGCCAATGTAAAAGCCTTTGTGCCGTTTTTGGCTGCTCTGTTAAATAAATAAAGCCTTATGCTCTTAATAGCAAATATTGGATGGAGGGATCAGCCTCGCCGACAACTTTCACTCAAACTTCAAATAATGTCAGAGTTCCTAGTTTCTGCGACATCAGCTCATTCTGAAATATATATTTGACATCAGAGAAGAATAACATAGAAGCTATCAAGCTACTTCAGGGCATTTGGATCAAGAGAACTGATCCATGGCCCAGCCTCTAATCATAAATGAAAAATGTATCTCCACAGGGATGTTTCCTGATGCACACAAATGCAACTATAGCAATTTGGCTCCAGACAAACTGTCAAAAACATTCTGTAGATGTAAACCATATGTCCTGGACTCAATAAAAAAACGCTATTGATTCCTCTGCAAAATTGTACAAGCATGCTCTCAATTTTTAAATTATCACAAAAGCTATATTACTTTAAATAACTCAAGGATTGAGACAGTACCTGATGTAATTGTTTGGTAAATCATCATTATAGAATCAATAACAAAACTGGTTAAATTAAGTATGAGTAATAATTGGATATGAGTAAATTATCTCCTAGGTGAGTGCCATGACTCTTCACACAGGATCACAAATGCATCAGAATGGAAATTTCTAAACAATGCTTGACCGATTTCATGAGCCAGATTTTCTTCGCTGGTTTGTGACCACAGATGAAGACTACAATACCCCAGAGAATAAACAGCATTCAAAGCAGAGGAAACATGTTGATTCCTTTTCGAATGACTTTGTGGGGCATAAGAAAAAATCCAAAGTAGTATAATATGGGCTAATGTGTAGGGATACCTCCATCATTGAATGAAATTTCCATGCTAAGAAAAGGCCTATCCATCTCTTCTACACCAAAATCAACCAAATCAACAAACTCACTGATACACTCAATGAAATTCTCAAATTCTCAATTGAAAATGGAATGAAAGTCGGAGGGGAATTCGTAAAATCGGTTAGGTTTGCTGATGACCAAGCATTAGTTGCTCAGTCAGCCAAGGGGTTGCAAGCATTGCTGAGTGAATTGGAGGTTCAGTGCGATAGATATGGGATGAGAATCAACATTAATAAAACAAAGGTTATGCGATTTTCCAGAAAGAAAAAGGCTAAGCTAAACATTAAAATAGGAGGGGAAAAAATAGAGCAGGTAGAACAGTTTACATATCTCGGAAGTGTTTTGGACCAATACGGTCAAAGTAGTAGGGATGTGAGGGGAAGAATTGCGCTAGGCAAGGAGGCTTTCTCAAGGAGGAGGGAGTTGATGACAGGGACGTTGAGTAGGGAGGTTAAGACAAGACTCGTAAAAACACTGATATGGGTTGTAGCTATGTATGGCGCAGAAACGTGGTCACTGAAGCAGGAGGATAGATAAAGATTGGAGGCTTTTTAAATGTGGGTGTGGAGAAGAATGGAGAAGGTGAAATGGAACAAAAGTAAAACAATTGAGGAAGTACTGGAGATGGTGAGTGAGGAGAGAGGTTTGTTGGGAGAAATCCTATGGAGGCAGGAAAAATGGATGAAGGGCATATTGATTGGCAGTGGGATGTTGAAGACTGTAATAGAGGGGATAATGTTGCTACGGCAAAGGAGGAAAGGTCAGGAACAGGATAGGAATATTGGACAGGATGAAGGGAGGAAGGAAATACACAGATGAAGAGGGACCTGATGTAGAGTGGGTTGCTGGATTGTGTTTTGTTAGGAGTCACAAAATGTTTATTTGGTAGTTGTGTCCATCCAAAAACCTACCTTAAACCAAAAAAACCACAACTTGCTTAAGGGATTTTAGCAATATCAGTATGATAGTGAGGGAAAGGCTAACATTCTAAATACATTCTTCCAAAGCGTATTCACGAACGATTTTGCCAGTACATACATCATATATCTCCAGTATATACAAGGAAACATACTTACTAAACCCATGGCATAAATATCACTAGAGGAACAAGAAATTGTCAAATTGCTCAAAGAGATTAAACCCAACAAATCCCCGGGTCCCTAAAATATGCCAGTTAGGGTGATAAAACTTTTAGCTCCTAACATCACCCTGTACCTTAGAGTTAGTTATATTTAACAAATCCCTCACAAGGTGCTAAGTTCCTAAGAAATGGAAAACTGTGCAAATCACATCTATTTCTAAAAGTGGTGGCAGGGAGGACCCCAGTAATCACAAATCTATTTCTCTCACTTCTATATGTTGCAAAATTTTGGAGCACATGATTGTCAGTTCCATAATGATACACCTTGATAACATTAACTTTTTAAGTAACAACCAACAGGGATTCAGGAAAACCCACTCATGCAAGACCCAATTAGGATTATTCACATATGACTTACTTTATTGGGTGAAAGTGGCAGGCAAGTGGATGCGACCTTTATAGATTTTTAGAAGGCATTTGATAAGGTTCCCCATGGTAAAGGTCGCAGGTCTAAACAAGGGTTCAATAAAACAGGTTCAAGACTTTCTTTCAAACCAGGAAGAGGGGATAGTCCTTGATGGCACTAGTTCCAACAGCATATGAGTGACTTTGGGGGGACCAGAGGGAAGTGTAATCAGGCCGTTGCATCTCTTGATTTTTGTTAACGATTTGAACAGCAAAGTGAAAAGTAAGATTAGGATGTTCGAGGATGACACAGTGATTTATCGGGAGATATCTGGGGATGACGATTGTTTAATCCCAGCACAGGGTCTAGATTGCATTACTAAATGGTGTTCAAAATGGGGATTGTCATTAAACCTTAATAAATGTTCGGTGGTAAATTTCTTTAAAAGATCAATGGAATTTGGTCTCAAATAAGCTGGAGTTGACCTAGAAATAGTTGATACAGTAAAATATCTAGGTGTTACAAACACTTAAGACTTAACTTAGGGGATCCATACACATAAAGTCTGCAGGCAAGCATGTGAAAAATTAGGATTTATTAGATGCAAAGTTGGCAGAAGTGACTCCAAGATCATGGAATGTTGTTACCACGCTCACAAATTTCTACCCAATTGCAAATTGTCGGACATTTGAATTGGATGGAGTTGGATAAAAAGGCTTCCAAATTACATCCCCATGCATTTCACATTTAGAATATGCATGTAGAGTGTGGGATCAGAGTGAAAAAGGCCTCATTCAGAAAATTGGAAAGAAGCTAAATAAATGACACATCGGTAAAAAATACATCACACACAAAATTATTATTGCCAATTAGATTATATGAACAACGGAAACAGGTAATCCAAAAAATTAATTTCGAAACATGTTGTTGTAAAAAAGGTTGCAGAGTGAAGTGATTACCTTTTTCAAAGCTTATTTAAATCACATGGTTAACTCAACAAAAATAAGCAAAGCTCCAAAACCGCTATTATTTGGTGACGCCCACTGGAAATTATTTTTCATGCCCGCAACACACCATTACTCCCCATTACTGCCTTGCTAAATTTTTGTGATATCTGTTTATCTACACAAATATTGACGTTCACTTAAAACCACTCGGTTTAAAAACATGGGGGAATAAATTCATACACAAAAGTAATTATAGGCAAGGTTAAATTATAGATATTACAAATTTTTCACAAATAACACTGAATTCTTAGTGCGAATACCAAGTTTACATTCTGAAACATTAACAACGCCGAAAGAGCAATTGGCCTGATTTGACTGAAGCAGTGGGAAGAGTATTTGTGAACAAGTTAAAAAAACGAAGAAATCGCACTCGACTATACTCTACTACAGTTCTAACTCCTTAAGAATGTGTAAGGGAATATTAACTCTTAATTAAGACAAATGCCAGTAAACGTATCGGTTTACGTGCGATCAGTTATGCATTAGGGATTCCAAATCAATGTGGTTAAATAATATATTTTACAAGGAAATTACCATACCTGTGAAATGATCTATTTCTGTGAGAAATGGATGGCAACCTAAGAACCCTACGAAATTAGCCTATCAAAGTGTGACATTATACAATCTTTGGGTCAACTGGAAAGTTTATTTTTTTTCCAGGCTGCGTTCATGAGCAGCCGAGTCCCCTATATTTCATCCTTTTGTTTCCACTCATACCCTTCCACAGTATTTATTATAATGACAGATGTTGGTGGAGAAACTATAATTGTGTAGACCACGGACTCATTACGGTTTTCATAAAGCTCCGTGTTTGATGAAACTTCACTATTTTAAATACAATGGTAGATATCTGTCTGTAGTTTAATTGATCCTCTGAGATACGATGTTTTCATTTAATTGGTGTATTACCACAGTTTTGATACATTACCTACCATTTTTCGTCATCATGCGATCATCACTCTCCAATGATTGAAAACTATCATTCAAATAATCGCATCTTTTGAGTCGACTTCATCCAAGTGAGTCGAATCACTTAAATTAAATATTCCAGATGTGGACCCTGACGCATTTAAGGGTAAAACGACAACATAATAAGTAGTAAAAAAACGTTTCTATAAAACATGCGTTTGATCTGCCTCTTTCAAGGATATGATTGTGTTTTAATATATGATAATGGTGGTGATCGTCATTTCTTTGAAGGTACGACTCTTTTGATCCAATCGTTTGTGACCGATTATACTGACCATCAAACAGTACAGTGAATTTTGGTCTGTCCTTGTTGTATGATGCGTTTGGAATTATAAAATACAATACTTTTGCTAATTTGCTGTAGTTTTGAAATTCGTTTATGTTAATTTAGAGTGTAAAACTTTTTACTTACCAGGGAAAATGTTTTGTTAGGTATTATAACAGTTTTCTAAGGCTAGCTGTGTTTTTATTAGTGGAATGTATCGTGGTGGAGTAATTTCTTATATATCTCCAATATTTCGAGTAGGAGTTTCTAGGTGGTTACTCATGACGAATTTGATGATGCCACAATCTCGCCATTATATTTGTGTTCCGCCAAAAGTTAATTCGAGAAAAAGGAAACCTTTTAGTTTTGAAAGTAGTAAATATAAGTATTATTCTGGTCAGAGTAAATCGTGTTGGAAGTGCGACAGTTCTGTTGAGCTACACGAATTATTTTGTAGAGACTGTAATTCTATTCAAAAGTTAGACTCCAATCGTAACTATTTCGATTTGTTTGGCGTAGGGCAAAAGTATAATGTTGACCTAAAAGTCCTACAAAATAGATTTCGTAATCTGCAACGATTACTTCACCCTGATTTGTTTACTAATAAGGATGAGGTGAGCCTGTTAAGCTCAATGACAATGATTTGTATTTTAAAGTAAATAATGCTGTTATCCCTAAATATTCAGGAGGAAAAGAAACTGTCAGAAGACCATTCTTCTCTTGTAAATAAGGCCTACTCGACATTGACCCATCCCGTACGTCGTGGGCTCTACATGCTACGGCTGAAAGGAATTGACATAGAGGAGGCTCCTATAAATATGAGTCAAGATTTTTTAGTGGACATAATGGAAAGAAATGAAGAAGTAGATGATTTGAAAGACGTGCAAAAAATCCGACAACTGAGCCTCGTATATAAAAACATTATGCTAGAACTGATGGAGTAAGTTATTATTACATTACACATCATTTGTCTTACCATCCTTTCTTCTTTTCCTAAAATAGAACCGACAATGTAGTAACTATACGTTACACTGGAATGTTTGTGTTAAAAATGAGTGAATTTGATAGACATTCAAAATACACCAAGACAATTAGAACCGGTCACCCTGTGGACACGAATTCCTGAATCATGTGCACATCTATTTCCAAATTCTCGAAGGCTTTCTTTTAAATATGTTATCATACATAAATTTTTGTTATGTTAAGGATCATAGAAGATCTTGAATATACCGGGATTAACTTTTGTTTATTTTTGCTAAACCTTGCAGGACCATGTTGGCCTGTGAGGATTGGGAATAATTCTGGACAGATTTAAAGGGAACAAGTTCATATTTCAATACAATCATCATTATATACCTGGGGTACTATTTTTCCGTACTGCTGTTATATCCGATAGTACTCTAGGATCAAACCACATATAATACTATTTTACAACCATAAAAATCTTCCCTCTATTAGCTTCACCTCAATTCCAGTAACTACTATTCCTGGGGCCATCTTTTGCGTAGTGCCCAAAGTCAAATCGCAATTTGTACTTAAAACACTGCACTGTCTTCCTGGCTCAATTTTCTGTCAGTTTAACTTCATTTGGATGTGATCTCACTATCTTTCCTTTGGCTCAATTTCCACAAAATTATTTTTATCCCCATTGAATGTTTAAAACACCATAATTTTGAAGCCAAATAGTAGAGGTATCTTTCTTCCAAATTCACCTTTCAATGATCACATTTACGGCTGTTGGTAAGGGTAATTTGGTTAAAGGTTGTAATTTAAGGGTATTGGCTCTGAGAACTCATTCATTTGTTATATGTTGCTTAGGTTTGAATACTTCGGTATCCGATTCTCCCTTGATTGATCAAACAGGTGACTAGTACATGAAAATGGAATTTGTTTCAGGTTTCATTATTATTTTTGTGTGGATGCTAAAAAGTGTAGAAGCATTTGAAAATTTCCATTTTCAAACACACTGAGTTCATGTTTTCAATTGCTAGCATATTAGTATTGTTTTAGCAATCGGATAGTTTTTTAATTAAAACAATTTTCGTCATCCCCCAAATTATTAATTCCATCTTCTTCACTGCCGAATTTGGAAACCACTGTCATTATTAATGGCTACACTATGAAAGTTTGCTTGTCTTATTCTTGAAAATATACCTATAGATATTGCAGTTAAGATAGATCAAAACAGACAAGCTGTAATCAATACTTTATTCTGTGCATAACATGCTATTGCAGCAAAGATAACTGGGATAATATGATGCTGATGCAGCCTTTGGGGAGAAACTAATTGAAACGATGTCTGTGTATAAATATGTCTATGAAAGGCTTTATATCCTCAAAACATATAATCAGGGGTTGGGGGATCAATAAAAAAATGACAAAAGTTGAAACTAGAGATATATATTATTCAAAATTTGAGAAGAAGGAGGGATGTAGCAAAGGAATTTTCAGAAAAAAAACCACAATGCACAGTGAGTGAAGCAGGAAAATTTGAGGGAGGCTACTACATGTGGCTCTGTAGGGTGGGAAGAGAGTTTTCACTTCACTCTTCTATTTTAATCATCTTGGGTAGTCCATTGAATAGAGACAAATGCTGGATGGTACCTAACAACATTGCACATCTTCATGGGCTTCTGAGCTCTTCCAACTTTGTAGACTACACTATTTCCTTCTTCAATTCTTTATACTTGCTACCAGATTCGATGCCAACCAAAAAGCCCATTATTTCCCTTCATCTTCTTAACTGCTCAGCATTTTTCCTTAAAGCATCCCACTACCTCGTGTTATCTCCTCTATCCTCTCATTTTCCTCATACTCTCTGAAAATTATGAGGTTATTTCCTATTAACTTCATCAAAAGTACTTTTACAAAGGTTTTCAAATCCATTGGGGGAGTTCCATGCTAAGTAAGAATTATTATGCATCAAATCTACTTCTGATGACTGCCATACTTGTATCAAATACCTTCACATCTCTCTTACCAAGTTGATAGTTGTGTGGAATACCTTAGTTTTTACTCCTAGACTTAGATCCACTTTGTGACCCTACCAGGGCACTTATCAATGCTCTAGTAGGCAATGGAATACTCGAGGTCACATCAAGGCTGTCATGGACACAACATTTGGATTGAAAGTCATGGCTGAAGAATAGATTAATGTTGATAGTGAATTTTATCTAATATTTCAAGTTACATCATAAAACTGAAATCACATTTAACCTGATTTTCACATTTCAGTTTTGTCTCTGATTAAAACTGCCAAGGAAGCTGAATAATGCAATTATCACAGGTCAAAAAACTTTTCAATTAGACAAAGGTCTGTAAAATGGAAGGGGAATATAAACTATGTGGAAACCACATTGGAAAGGAATGGAGTGCTGCAGTTGGATAATCTTTGGATTGAAAAACTGATATATTGATTCACTGCTCAAACTCTGTTCAACCTGAACACTGTCCTCCCCATTTCACCCTCTACCTCCTTGCTTTTGTTTCTCTGAAATAACCTATTTTTGATATTTAAATTTTTAATACCATTTATGTTGTGCTTTTAATGTTATAAAGAGGTCTTATTAATGTAAAACTGGTCCCATCAATGAAATCATACGGAGGATTCTTCTTTTATGAGTATCCATCAATTTGAAGTCCTAGGGGGAATCATAAATTGGTTTATTTAAGCGTATTTCAGTTATTTTTATGTGGTGGTGCTAAGCCAAACTATAGCAAATCATTACTGCTGCACCAATAAATTTACTTCCTGAGAGGGTTCAGTTCTGTATTCTCTAGCTGAGGGAATAGAAAGTTGTATTTGAAAATTACTTCAATAAAAACCTGAGTGGCCTGTGCCATGTTTACACTGTCATCAGAATTATGTACATTATATCGTTGAATTTCGATCTTTCATGACTATTTATTGTGGTTTTCCTTTTTTCAGGGAGGTTGAGAGGGCATTCAATGAGGAGGACTTGGAAAAAGTCAAAGAGACTGTAGCCAAAATGAAATATTTTTCCAATTTAGAGATGAAGCTAAAGGACCTAAAGCAGGAATTAGCCATTGTGGATTAATATCAACATGAAGGGTCAATGTAAACTAGACAATATGTAAACTTTCATTTTTATACTTCAAATTTTATTTTCTTCCAATAAATTTTATATTTAAACGACTTTTTTGTGTTATATTGGTATTTTCTGGCATTCATTGGTGAAAACATTTCATGAAACGAGCAAATGAAATGATATCTTTTATACTCTCAACCTGGTAAATCCCCTATTGCCAAACATTTGATGGACCAAGGATGTAAGGAATTTCTGCACTACTCCATTCCCATTAGAATGATTTCAATCTCGCCAACAAACAGCCACCCCTCCCCCTAACAGCTCATCCTTCTCTTCCCCTCACCCTTTACCACTTCACACACCACTTGCCAGTATCCTCCCACCTAGAAAAATATTCACCAGTTACCCCCTCCCAGACACTTAGTCTATATATGTATAATACATACTCCACCTTTTAAAAGTTTTCCTGAGAAATTGGAAGTACATACATGACATTGCTCTACCAGCTGAAGCCGGTACCACAAAAATAACAAATAATTTTTGGAATTAAACATGAATATGAAAACATTTAAAATTCAAGTTCCTATCTCAATTATTTTTCAGAAACAATTAAAAGTTTACCATGCCCCATCATATTCTGTTTTGCCCTATATTTCACCTTTCAGTGAATACCATCCATTAAACAATTCATGCATACACTAACTGCAACTTAAATGGTAAAAAACTGCAGTAAATATCATTCTATCGAATTAATAAGTTCTCTTTCATAAGGGCTTCTTAGGCCAACACATTTCAAAAATAGAATGAATCACAGGATTTAAGTGGTATGTATTTTACATTATGCAAAGTTATTCTCTAAAATATTTGGGACTATCTGGAATTAATCTCCTTGAAAATTTTAATACAAAGCTCTAACTAGGAGAGAGGTGATGATTTTGCATGCACAAAATGACTTGATTGAGCAGGAATACAATTGACAGACAAAATATATATTACATGTAAAAGTGCAGATACATTTTCCTTTACAGAAAACCTGAATTTACCATCACTTCTGGCACAATGGATGTTTAATGAGAATATTATCAAGAGACTGTAAAGTACATCTCCCACCAAACTGAATTTCAGCATTCCCTCTTTCCTGCACCTATCTCCTCCTACGGCTTTTTCTGGTCCTGGAATGAAATGGAAGGCAAGGGTTATGGAAGGAATTGCTAATTGAGAGTTAGTAGCACAGTGTTAAATATCGTAGAACATTAGATTCACAATAATATTACTGCATTAAATGAAAAACAATAAACTATTACAACACAATGACATAAATCTGAAATATAAGTGAAAGACGAAATTAGACTAAAGTCATTCATTATTTGGCTTACCACAAAGTAAAAACCAGCTACTAAATATTTTTAATGATTTTCTATAGGTTTTCACACATCAGTAAACACACAATGTTTGTCCTGGGTGTACTTCAACATGCTCCATAATAATTCTCTTTACAAAGGAGAGGTATTATTATATAATTGGGACTTCTCAAAGACTGCTAAAGCTAATCATTTTGAGCATGTCTTAAGAGTTTAACAATTACAGTGTCTGCAGCCCGCCCATATGTATGAATGAATACATCATATACCTAAAAGATAATGGCAAATGAGGTGGTGGAATGTGAATACTCACTTTTTTGGTCCCTTGACAAAGCACCAATCAACAGATATTGGTTGCCCTAAAATACTTGTGCCATTTAGGGAATCCCGTGCAGCCTGTGCCTCCTTAAAGGTTTCATATTCAATAAGAGCATAGCCCTGAAAAAGAGCATATTAACCATTTCTTAATTCCACTATCCCCGCAAAGTAATTTCAAGCATGGAAATTGGGAGAGCCTATGTAAATCAGGAGACGATTCGTAATTACTTCCCGTTTTCAACTGCTCTTTTCTCAAACCAACAAAATGTACCTTTAAAAATCCAGTACGGCGATCCAGATTGAGATGTATATTTTTTATTTCTCCAAATTCGGAAAATTTTTCATGTATATCATCTTCTTGCGCTTCTTCATGCACTGATGTCACACACAAGATCCACCCTTCAACAGCTAAAATGAAAAATGGATACTTATAAAATCGCGAAATTCTATTAAACGTGAAATACATGTTGGAAAGGGCAGCTAATTAAAGCTTTTTCGCTAATTGCAGTTAAAGGCACCATGTGCATTATCAGCTAGTTTTTTTTCCATAAATGGGAAATTGAAACGCCTTCAAATTAACTAAATTGACACGAGCATAAATGTTCATCACGCACCATATTCAAAAATTAAAGCTCGATTTTAATCTACCATAAAAACAGTATTGTTTAGACTTACATCTTTGTGGGCCTGGCTCTTCATCTCCATCAACCTCCATCGACTCATAGTCACGGATTTCCTCTCTTGCTGAATTATCAGCACCAAAACCTCTCCCCTTTCGTTTTCTGGCCTTCTCTTTTAGCCTCGCGATTCCTTCTATATAAATTATTTACGGTTTTTGTAACACATAAAGCACTTGATGGGTGGTGGTATGAAAAAACTAGGAACGGAAAATATTTCCTCAAAAACCCAAGTAATAAAATCTTCCCAATACTTACGATCACCTTCATCGTCCACTTCAAACTCCTCCGCGTTATCTATATCCAATACATCAGCCATTTTTGTCAAAATTTGCCAATTAAAACACTTTCCACTCCCTATAACAACTTCTAACAACAACCTTAGGCACTCGGACAGGTACGCTTTCCGTTGCTTTTCACGCTTTTTCATCAAGTTCTGTAATATTCCGCTTCATTTTGGAGGCGTGCGGACCATATTTCACACGAAAAACTACTTGCAAGATAATACACCGTTGTTCTCATCTATAAACCTACATGGCGTAAATAGAGGAGCAACAATCACTGCATGAAATTGGATGAAAAGGACTTTTATCCGCAATATATTTCTCGATAAAAATAATTTTCACTGATACTATTTGGTCGTTGATATTTCACATATTTGTTACCGGTTTTCTTTGTGGTACGTCACGACTTCCATACTGAATTCTTTTCTATATTACTCCATGCAACATAGAAAAACATGATAATCAGCATGCGCCAACCGCTTTACCTGGTTAGTCACCAAATATTTCTAAGGGGTTGTACAATTTTGGCATCGCCCGAATCAAACCAGAAACAGTAAATTGATGCAAAAGTCTTGTATTCTGAGATATTAGAAAACAAATGGTGAGAATTATGTATTTTCAGGACTGACAATGTACTGCTTAATATTATTGCAGTTTTCTGTATTCCTTCTTTCAAAAAGTGTATCATGCCTCTACAAATTAAGTCATTAACTGAAGCGATTAATTATAAGATTCATGCTTCAATTTCGATGAACATAACTAACGGACAAAATTTTACCCTAGGCCTCGATACAGAATGACGTTACCATTAAAGACAGTGCGCCTAAATCTCTGCTGCTAGAAAAGCATGCCGATTTTATAGAATCCTATGGCTCCAATAAAGATAACTATGTAAGTAGTTCTCTCGTGTCAAGTAATTACCATTCCACTGATTGCTATTCATAAATGTCTCTCCCCGTAATTAGGAATACTGTATGACTGAATATCTAAGAATGTCGGGAATATACTGGGGACTTACTGCGATGGAATTAATGGGACAACTCAAAAGAATGAATAAAAATGATGTGCTGGATTTTATCAAGACGTGCCAGGATAGTTCCGGTGGTTTGAGCGCAAGTGTTGGACATGACCCTCATTTGCTGTACACATTGAGTGCTGTCCAGGTGAGGGATGCATTCTCAAATTTATTTATTCGGCTAGTTATATTAGGTCAGTTGTATGTAATATATTGCTAAAACTAAGGATAAAATGTAATTGGTAAATACTCATTATACAAATTTGATAAACTGTCTCTTTGAGGATTTTTCTGGACTATCCCATTTAAATTAAAATAGTTGGAACTCAGCATCATTTCCAGCAGTTTAAGTGACAGCAATATTTAATACATACACATATTGTAGAACGAAATATCATCGAGAGATCACCTGCTTTATTTGAGCAACTCTATATAATGAAGCACAATTATTACGCGCATTTTTGTGTAACTCGTCGGATTATAGTCTCTTACTCTCCAAAATTCACTTGCTTGTGGTGATCTCGTCTGATCAAAGATAAAATGTATCATATGGGTACCTGCAAGTTATCTGCCTCTGAAAACCTGCTTCCGTGAGCAATTAATAATGTGCAATCCCTCTTCAAATTACGGAAATATTTCCTTTCCAACTCGTTCTTACTCTCATTACCAGGTTCTCATTTGGTTAAGTTAAAATCAGTTTCCCTTATATTTCAGCGAGAACCTTAAGCATGAAGATAGCTTTTTCAGGAATCTCTTACATGTAGATACTAACTGGATTGGGAGCAAAACTTATATCATATTAAACCGTTGAACGTTGTAAGAACACAGAAAAATGAAGAGGTCAACAGATAGATCCATGTGGGAAAAACAAAAAAAATATTTACTAACCTCACGTAAATTATTAATAAATTAAACAACAGCTGAAGGAACTCCAAGTTGTTTCATAATATATGATGTCATTTTAAATAGGGATTATTATTGTTATAGACTTTTCAAAATTGTTTGCTGTCTAAAAGTGTGTCACATGTTATAATTTCTAGAATTAAAGTCCTAGCTACATGTGATAATGAGATAGGAAAAATAAAAGCGGGTTTATCATTACTGGGAAAATGTACATAAGTCGCCACAAATGCCCTCTGCCAGAAAAGTATAGATGGCTGTCATTTTGGTACACAGCATTTTGAGTTTTCTCATAAAGAAGGAATTATAACAATTTCCAATTCATTCTTAACTATTAATTAGGCACAATATTTTTGCAATGACCTTACAAAAGTTTTGCAATACATGGCTTGCATTTCTTATGTTTTTATAGATACTGAGCATGTATGATGCAACTCATGTCATTGATGTGGACAAAGTGGTGAGTTATGTGAAGAGTCTTCAAAAGGAGGATGGAAGCTTTACAGGGGACAAATGGGGTGAGGTGGACACCCGGTTCTCATTTTGTGCAGTGGCATGCCTTTATCTTCTGGTAAGTTCAAGTGAAGGAAATAATTCATTAAGTATGTAATACATGCAATATCACTGCTTTGATATAAAGAAGTGAGCAAACCACAGTATATTCCTGGTACATATGTCAATGTGGCAATTTAACATTGATGGAGATTCTGTTTCAGAGTTTGTTCAATTCTAAGAGTACTGTAAATACAGTTGGCGAAGCACTTTCTTTAGGGGAAATAGCTTTACAGTGTGATTTTGAAGTTATTCTGGGTGTCAGTGATTGGTCATAGATAGAATTAAAGTATTCTACCTGTTAGGGACAGGTTTTTGACTGTCCCAAATCCCTGTTATCTTCCGTATATCAAAAGGAGTTCCTCATCGTAACTTCTTATGCCTTCCTGCTGTCTAAAAAGGCTCTTTTCATTCATTCTTTCTCTACCCAACTTACCTAACATTCTCTTTTCTCTCAAAACCCATGATATCCCACCACTTTTCAATGTTTCCTCAACCAACTTTTCCTGTCTGTTCATATATTTCATGACAACTTTCTTAATTTATTGCATTTTAAGAAAAATTGATGATGGCCATAGTTAAAACAGTTTATTGGAATTTTCATTAAAGTTTGTGTGGAAAATAAAAAGAAATAGTTTATTTTATTTTTGTCGCTCATTGTGCATTGCTAATACATTTCTTACATGTTTTACATTGTGCATGTATGTCCAGAAATAATTACCTTATTGCTCCTCTATAAGAGCCATATTTTGAAATTCAAACTGGTTTCTTATACTAGTAACAAAATACTGTAGGATTTCTAAAATGGTATTTATCAATCATTTTGTGGCATGTATTTTATGTTCACATATTCTGTATAGCATGTAAACAAACCCAATCATTGACTGTATGATAGGTATATTTTCCTTGCGATAAGATTTCCCCTTATTTTATTACTTTTCTTTATGCATTTTGGATTAACTTGAAAAATTAAGAATGGTGATTGAATTAATTTTCCTTAATGTTTAACTATAGTAGAGAGTTCTGAAGTTCTATTATTTTTTACATCCAGGGCAGGCTAGATGCCATTGATGTAGACAAGGCTGTTCAGTTTGTGGTGTCATGCATGAACTTTGATGGTGGCTTTGGATCAAGACCAGGCTCAGAGAGCCATGCTGGGCTAATATACTGCTCTGTTGGAATGCTGTCTTTGACTGGTAAGGGAACCTCAAAATGCATGCTGTTTGTGTGACCTTAGGTGACTCTTCCGGGATGTACTAAATACATAGTTTTTAATATATTATTTTAGCAATTATGATGCTTAACTCTTTCCTGAGAAATCTAAAAATAAAATTGCATAGAACATGCAGAATGGAAGTCTCTGGTTCTTCAAAAGGACTCTGCTTCTTCAGATTCAACTGTTTCCAGGTGAATAAACGAGTTTAAGTTTGGTCGGGACAACTTTGATGATGATCCACTTAGTGGTCGGCTAAAGTGTGATTCTATCCCAGAAATTATTGCAAAAGTGCATAAAATGATCTTGGAGGATCGCAGACTGGAAGTTCAAGAAATTGTTGAAGCTGTAGGGGTGTTATCTGAATGGGCATATCATATTTTAACACTGGAATTGGATATGTGAATATTATCTGCTTGATGGGTGCTACGACTCTTGATGTGGGATCACAAACGCATCAGAATAGAAATTTCCAAACAATGTTTGACCTGTTTTAACAATTTTTTAAGAGAAACCAACGGTTTGTGACCACAGATGGAACTTGTTTCCTCTACTGTACCCCGGAGATGGCTTCAGTTTTCTGGGATGCGAATGGGATTCTCCTGATCAGTCATCTTCCCACTGGTCAAGCAACTAATGGACAATACTACGCTAACCTCCTGGACTAACTACATAAAAATATGCCTAAAAAAAGGCCAGGTTTGGTATGGAAGAAAGTCATCTTTCATCAAGACAATGCATGCCCATACACATGTCATTGTCGTGAGAAAAATACTTGAGCTAAGATACAAATGGTTGCCACACCCACCTTATTCACCTGATTTGGCTCCATCAGGTTTACCTCTCTTCTCTTTGCTCAAAATTTTCCTCGATGGATGGAGATACTCATCAAACAAGGAACTAATAGCTGAAGTAGATGGGTATTTTGTAGGCCTGAAGGAATCTTATTTTTTAGATGGGATCAAGACATTGAAACATGGCTGGGCCAAGTGCATTAGTGTGCAGGGAAACTAATTGAAAAATGAAAAAGTTTAACTGAGGCAAGTCATTTATTTCTGTTCCATTCCAAGAACTTTTCTAGTTACCCTCGTATTTAATGTTTTTAAATATTAGTTTTGAAAATTTTGATAACTCTAAGAAGTGTGGATAAAGTAATTTTGCCCACATAAAATTTTTTTATCCTTGGTTTATGGATTTATTGGCTCAGAGACATCTCTTGCGTGATTTTATTGACTCATCAGAGGGATGTGAATTATGCATTCAAGTGTAATCTTCTTTGCAAAATTGTCCAAAGATGGGCATCAAATGACTCCACAGTCTTCTCTGCCCTATAGTACCTCCCTCATCCATGTTCATAATTTCTTCTTGCCATCATGTTTAATGACATACATATCTTTTCCTTCCTCTTTTTTCATTTAACCTTCCTTCTGTAATTCAGCTTTGTAAACTGTCCCTTGTAGTGGTCTTTTTCCTCTTTGTCATACCTTCCAGCGGTTACTTTTCTTCTCCAATTCTTCTTAACAATTCGTCATTACTTACTCTGTTGCTCCACTTTACATTCTTCTTTCTCCTTCTTAGTATAACTTTTCCTGATTTCCTCTACCACTGCATTTTTAAAATTTGGAAGGTATTTCTCTGTTCACTCCTTTATGATTCGTATTAGTGCATTATAAATTACTTCACAGGCCGCCTTGATGTGGTCAATGCAGATCTTCTGGGTTGGTGGCTCTGCGAGAGGCAGCTGCCATCTGGGGGCCTCAATGGACGTCCAGAGAAACTCCCTGACGTGTGCTACTCGTGGTGGGTGCTTGCTTCCCTCTCAATCCTAGGCCGTCTCCACTGGATCGACTCTGAGCAACTCTCAGCCTTCATTCTTGCATGCCAGGACACGGAGACGGGAGGCTTTGCCGACAGACCAGGTGACCTGCCTGATCCATTCCACACACTCTTTGGACTGGCTGCACTTTCACTGCTCGGCAATGAGAGTGTTGCACCGGTGGATGCCACGCTGTGCATGCCAACCCATGTCCTCTCGAGGTTGAGACTCTCTCCTCAGAAACTGATGCAGTGCTGACACACGTGAAATAACGGGACTGTGCTTGTTCTTCTGTCCATATCGGTTGCCAATGTGGTGATCATCAATTCAATATATGGATGAAAGAATGTACGTCGCTCTTATGCACAATATGTGATGTAACTGATTGTTCATTCTTTGAAGTGTGAAGTGTTATCATAAAATGGTGAAAGAGATATATACACATTGCTCACCTTTCATTGCTATCTCCAATACTGTGTAATTCATACCTATTCCTGAAATTTATACATACCAAATCACTAATCTACAGGTAATGGAAAAAATCTGTGGAATTGCTACCAGTGTGTGTGTGAATATTCATATTAATTTTTTCAAACATTAAAACCTGCCAAATGCTGAAAACATAGTAACACAGATATAGATCTAGGGAAGACAGATAGAAACACATAAGTGACCAATGCAGGGTTAGTGAAGAAGGTAGTAGGTTGTGGATATCTAGCAGAAAATAAGTTTCCTTGAATGGGACTTGAGCCTAAGACCTTTGAATTGCTGGGCGGATGCTCTACAATTAAGCTATCAAGGAAACATATTGCCTGTCTAATGTGCTTGTCCTTTATTTTTGTTTCAATTCTTTTGCCCTATATCTGCATCAATATGTTTTCACAGTTTGGTGGGTTTTTGTGATTGATTGTGTATTTAGCCACTATTGCCTATTTCCTAATTCTGGCTATGGGTGTCTTTAAATGGACTGAACCTACTCTTTATGACACTGCAATTACTTCTGCTGTTATCCTTCCCTCTTGAATATTCATCCATTTTTCTAGTAGGTGGCTAAACAACTCCCAAGCATCAACTCTTGGACAAAGAATTGGGTCACTTAATTGCATAAAACCCCTGCAGGTTTTAGTGGTAATTACATCCTCGCAATAGCTAAATTAGTAGAGCATCAGCCTGGTAAGTCCAAAGTCGTTAGTTCAAGTCCCAGTCTAGGAAACCTTTCTGCTTCGAATCCACACCCATATACCTTCTCCACCAATCTTATGTAAATATATTTAAAAAGTGCTAATTTATTTATTCTTTGACACTTTCTTAAAGTGATTTGGAGAGATGGTGGCTTATTTATTTGTCGATATAAGTGCATGTGCTTGTGTCATTCCTTCAAAGGAACACATTCCATTATGACTCACTCCCATTTCTTTTAGGAGTAGTGTCATGGTCCGTGCGTAATGTAATCTGGATTGCACCAGTGGCTTTTCTACAGGTTCTGGATTTAGTTCTTTTATTCACTTGAGCATTTCTCTTACATCCCTGTACCATACCTTGCTTTGGGTAAAATCTTCCCCAATTGTTAACACCTCCCCTTCACTCTCACTCTCTGCCACATCCATATTTCATCCACTGACATTTTGATTCACTATCCTACCTTAATGCATTGCATTTTGTTCATTTACTCCATACTCAAATAAGCCCAAGATGGCAAAAGTTTATTAAGCTATCCAGGTATCCTTTTGACAAACCTTCAAACCAAATCCTTTTGCCTGTGATGCATGAATTACAACCATATATGTATATTAATACCCAATCCATCAATTTTATAGATTTTTAAAATGCTCATTAGCCCGTGTATTCTCTGTTACAAATCCTCTTTGTGATGGTATTAAATATCTGAATGAAAAGAATTGTTACTCATTTTGGAAATGCTGAACTGTAATCTCAAAGATCTTAGAATGTCCAAGATGCCTGACAACCATAGACCAGCTCAACTCTTATTCTCCCCTCATGCAGAAGGACAGCACCACACCCTTGCTGATCACCAGATGGTGCTTGAAAACACAAAAGAGAAGATCTACTTATCACCATGAGAGCCTCCACTCAGGGCCATGCAGCAAGGCATATTAGGTCACCAGCCATTAGAGGAATCGATAATTAATGGCATTTCAGTAGTTCAAATTCTCATCCTTTAAATTTCCTACTGCTTTGGCATTGAACTGTGAGAGAGATATTATCTCATATTGATTGGCCCTCCCATGGACTCAACCTTGGTGTGGTGGAAGAGCTTGTGCCTCTCAATCACCCCTAGAGCTGTGCTGGTGGGAACAACGACAATTGCTCCTGGAAGAGTCACCCATGCCAGATAGGTTGAAGGTTAGGAGCCAGACAAAAGGTAGTCCACACAACATCTGCTCCTCAGTAAGGCATCTGACCCCAGTCAGGTGAATGATGGTGTCATCTTAAAAACACAATTAAGGGAGGCAACCACTTTAATTATTCATCCCATTATTTTTATGAGATTAGAACAGTATTGTGAAACTGAGTCTGGCAACTACGGGACTTGACCCAATCGGCCATGTGTCATGCCAGGCAGCAGGAAGAGGCAAGGCTTGTCATCTCACGAAACCCTTGTGACGGAAAACCAACAGCAGCCGGACAGAAGACGTAGAAGAAGAAGACGAAATTAGTTGGAATTGGAACATGGAATGTTAGGATAATGTTGAGTACAGGAAAATTAGAGAATATAAAGTGAGAGATGGAAAGAGGTAATAAAGATATTTTAAGTCTATGTGAGATGAGATGGAAGGATAGCGGGGATTACTGGAGTGATAGTTATGGAGTAATATTCAGTGAATGGGATGGATGGCCAGTGAGAGGTGGCAATAATATTGAATAAAAAGGTAGGAAGAAGCATATAAAACATAGAGGAAGCAATGGATAGAGTATTACTAGTAGAAGTAAAAGCAGAACCAACAAACTTGGTCATTGTTTAGTATACATGCCACCGAGGAACCATAAGCAGGAAGAAGTCAGTAGGATATACAATCAATTAGAGGACATAATCGTGGATGTTCCTGAAGGGAAGTATTTGATAGTGATGGGGATTGGAATACGATGGTATGTGAAGGAAGAGATGGTGATGAGGTTGGGGATTATTGCTTAGGAATGAGGAATTTCCACTGGGAAAAAGGAATTGAGTTGTGCATTAGATGGGTTAATCATCATCAACACTTGGTTCAGACATCACAAAAGGCATAGGTATGCATGGAAAATACCAGGTGACTCAGAAAGTTGTCAGATTATTTTATTGTGAAGCACAAATTTAGGAACTGCATGATCAATTTGCACAGCTTCCCGGGAGTGGGATGGTACAGTAGCTAAATACTGGCTTCCCACCCAGAGAACCCAGGTTTGAATCCTGGAGGTGGCAGATATTTTTCAGTAGTATCCCAATCTCTACTTGAGGTGCTTTGTGGAGAGCACTTTGAGTGAGTACTCCATCCATCGCATGGGACGTTAATCGGCAGACCCCTTGGTGCCTATGTTTTCTATCTACTGTAAAACTTGCATTTTGGTGCACATCAGAGGATGACTCGACTTAAGTAGCTGTTATGGCATCTCCGTCAGTTTAAAAAAAATAAAATCACAAATCCCATTCAGTCATAAAGATTATCCATGAAATGGCAACTTTTCTCAGTATTCTGTTTAACTCCCCAAAACTAAATCTTTCCTCTAAAATGCTTGACACATTCTATGTGACATCATTGTAAGATAATTGTTAGAAAATTGTGAGATAACAACTCTCCTTAGGTTTTTCATTCCAATTCAATGTTGGTTTGTTGGATCCCACTTTCATTGGTGCAGCTCTGCAGGTATTCCTATCATTTTCTCATGTGCTGCCGGATTGAGAGACTAACTCCTAGATTATTCACTTGATTCATTATTTATGTCTAAAATTTACAAGTGTTTGCCATCGCTCACAGTTCAAAAAATCCCTTAATACTATTCTCACATCCTGCACTTTCACCCCATTCTGCATAATTAACCTTCTATCTCTATCATACGAACATATAAATTGATCACATTAATTGATCATCACATCAGCAGCCAATTATTCTCATGCAAAGTGAATCATTATTTCGCTTACTTCCACCTAACATGTTGGTAAAATGAGTTTTGATGACTGATGCCAACAATGCACCCTCCCTTGGAGCTCTAGCACAGTTTTCTTCCTCTTGGTCTAAGCATTTATCATTATATTTCATATGACTTCTTCAATCCTCATAAGCCTTCATGAATATACTTCAGCCATTGGAACTCTATTGAGATGCAATTTAATGTCTGAAATATATTATGTAGTTTCATACTGATAGGCACCTAAATAAAATAATTTTTATCATTGAACAGTACCATACAAAAAGCAATACTTTGATCCAGACATATGGATTAACTGAAGCCAATAGAATGTAAAAATAGAATGAACGTAGCTACGGTCGTGAATCAATGAAAACAAGATAGCCAAGACCATAAACTTGATTGGCACTAGGTAATAAGGGGGGGAAATAAAGCAAGGTTACAAGTAAGGTGAGAAATAAGGAACACACCCTAGGTCACTTGAGTGTGTTTGAGAAACAGTGACCCACGTATGGCTCAATCACACACAAAAGGCAAAATTAATAATAAAAATAAAACAAACTTACAACCACTCGATCACTAAGGTGTGTTAAGGAATAACAGTCACTCTTGTGAATCACATTCACACACACACTCAGGGTTTACAAGGATCCCTCCCATGTCAGTGACCCGTCAATCACACAAATAAATGCAAAATTATAAAATGGATGTAACGAAACAGAAACAACTTACATAATAAACTGCGGTTTTAATATTTTGCCTTAGAAATGCATAATAATGTTCACACACACTTAACTTGGTATTTTTATAAATTTTAAAAGTCATCTCTCGTGTTTTTTGCAGGGAATTATGTGAAATAGTTTTATAACTGAATATGAAACGTGTTTCACATTTAATTTACCATAGAATGCATGAAAAATGAACTACCGCCTTTAAGCATTAATGGTAACCCAATACCATACTGTGAAAAACCTAGGGATTTTGATTGATGAAAATCTATTGTGCTCTTCTCAAGTAAACAAGATAGCAAATCTGTACTCATCACTATTTCCTCTTCTCAAATTCAAATAAGTCATCCTCATATCCTTAAAGAAACACTTAGTATCTTCGCTAATCATACCCCTTTTTGACTAAACTGATGTAGTTGACCCAGATTTATCAGATTAATTATCGTTACAACTTCAATGTTTGCTCACTTCATGGATTTGATTCATATTTAATCAAAAGATATCCAATCACAAACTATATCAATAAACTTTCATGGTTAAAGCTTAGTGACAGATGTCAACTTCATACACTCTCTCTACTTTATCAAATTCTGGACACAAATACTCCTACCTAATTGTAGCAATATTTCAAAACACAACACCAGGTTCATGAAACAATTACATGAGAAAATAAATACCAGGCAGTAACATTGAATGGTCATCTACATTAAGTCATTTACTATTACCACTTGCCCCAAGTGGAACAAACTCAGCCCAGCCTTGAGGGAAGCTCCTTCAACTGCATCATTTAAGAGAATCTTACATAGGACATTCCTAAAATTACATCGGAATTGCAAGTAAAACACTTCAGGAGCTCACGGTCAAATCATATTAGTCAGTCAATCAACTATTAGTCAGAAATATCCACTTCACATATTAATCTTACTGTTAAAATCTCACTTCTGATGATGGGTTATAGTTACATTTTTTCAAAATTACCATTTAATCCTGTTGTAGTAATATTTTTTCTTTAATATTTACATCTTTCATCTGCACTATTAATCAGTAATTTTATTTTCATTAATTTTTCTCGACATTTATTTGTTTTTATTAGTTCTCCTTTTATTTCTTCTCTTATTTGTTATGCATTGATTTATTTTGATTTATTAACTTTTTAATTTATTTAATTATAACATTTTGCAGGCTTTTCACCCTCATCTACATATTTGGGTGTTTTCCTGCTGTGGGGTTTTTGGTTAAGGATAAAAGCCTTATTCCTTTCGTTTTTCCCACAATTTTTTTTCTTTCTACTCTCTTTATACTCAAGCATATTCATTATTAATCGATTGCCATTATCTAGTTCTTTTTTTATATTATTTAGAACTCAAATGTAATTATAAATTCATTGACTGTATTTGATGATGGGTTAGATGGAAGAAAGGACTGCCAGTCTCAAACTGGCCTTAATAAAGCCAAATTATTATTATTAAGACTGAGTACATGTGTACTCAGTGTGAAAATACAAATACACAAGTAATTTTTTTCCTTATATGCACAGGTTTTTTTCCTTATATCCATCCAGCAGTTGAACTTGGAAATTCAACTACAAATGCTGGTGATTTTTAATGCCCTCTCCTTCAATAAACATTTTTCCTGTCTTTAGGAGTTATTGAGAGATCTGCCCTCACATAACAAACCATCATTCGGATTGAATACTGTAGTTTAGGTATTCCCACTGATATTCTTATATTCCTTCGAAATACTGCTCAAATATGCATATTGATCCCAATGCTCTAATTTATTTCCTCTTATTTTAAAGTTTAACTTCACATTCCAATTGGTCAAGAATGTCATTAATTTTGTTTTCATATTATCGCAACCTGTACATGTCTCAGACTGCTCAGGTGCGAGTGGGGGACGGAGAGTCCAGATGGGCAGTGTTAGGAAGAGGGGTAAGGCAGGGTTGCCCATTGTCACCGGTGCTGTTCAACGTATATGTGGAGGAAATGATTAAAGAGGCATGGGGAGAACTGGAGGTAGGAATGAAAGTCGGAGGGGAATTGGTAAAATCGGTTAGGTTTGCTGATGACCAAGCATTAGTTGCTCAGTCAGCCAAGGGGATGCATGCACTGCTGAGTGAATTGGAGTTTCAGTGCGATAAATATGGGATGAGAATCAATATTAATAAAGCAAAGGTTATGCGATTTCCTAGGAAGAAAAACGCTAAGCTAAATATTAAAATAGGCGGGTAAAAAATGGAGCAAGTAGAACAGTTTATGCATCTCGAAAGTATTTTGGGCCAACTCGGTTTAGGGGCGTTAACAACATTAGGGATGTCAGAAGAAGATTTTCACTAGGCAAAGAGGCTTTCTCGAGGAGGAGGGAGTTGATAATGGGGACGTTGACTAGGGAGGTTAAGAAAAGACTCATAAAAACTTTGATATGGAGCGTAGCTATGTACAGTGCGGAAACGTGGTCGCTGAAGCAGGAGGATAGACGTAGAGTGGAGGCCTTTGAAATGTGGGTGTGGAGAAGAATGGAGAAAGTTAAATGGACCAAAACGAAAACAAATGAGGAAGTACTGGAGATGGTGGGTGAGGAGAGTGGTTTGTTGAAAAAAATCCTATGGAGGCAGGAAAAATGGAAGAAAGGCGTATTGAGCGGCAGTGGGATATTGAAGAAGGTAATAGAGGGGAGAATGTTAGGTAAACAAGGAAAGGGCAGGAACAGGATAGGGATGTTGGACGGGATGAAAGGAGGAAGAAAGTACACGGAGATGAAGAGGGACCTGATGTAGATTAGGTTGCTGGATTGGGTTTTGTTTGGAGTTATAAAATATTTATTTATTTGATAGTTGTGTCCATCCAAAAACCTATCTTAAGTGGTAGATTACCTGATAATGATTTATCACCATCCCATATCTCTAGCATTTTCCTGTAAATCTCTCAAAATTAAATGTAAACCCCTTGCCATCTAACTATTTCTTAAAAATCACTAAACCTTACTGAGTTATTCTCTTTGCCAATCACTTCTATTCCCAGCTTCAGCTGGGAATAGAAGTTTCCCAACTACTTTGACCATCTTGGTCCAAAACACTTCCATGAGATGTAATCCTAAGTCATCTTAAGTCGTTCAAAGTTGAACTATTACTTTTATTACAATGTATCGTATATTGTTAGTGCAGGTGTTACTCTTCTTACAAAGTTAACATAAAAAGTTAGTCAAACCTGTCCAGGCAGGCAAAGCTCAGCGAGTAATTTAACATACCTGCTGACCTGGAGACCGTGAGTTCCAGTCCTGTCCTGTTTCAGTTCCCTTTCCAGTCTCTGATGGATGGATCATGGGTGTGATGCTAACTCTGTTGATTCGGCGCTTGGCTCACCTGATGACAAGTTAGGACTTCTCAGGATCTCAACGGCAGACGGCCACCCAAAGAGATCTGGATAGAAAGAGAAGTATATATCCTAAGCTGTAGGCAACCACGCGCAACATCACCCACGTGATTGAGCAGGGCATTCATATGCATAAAAAATTGATCTTATGCCAGAATGATTGTGGGAAAATTATTTAGCTACTCCAATTCGCGAAAAGTTAAACTTTTGCGAAAAGCAAGGCTCAAAATACATTTAAAAGCATACAATTCTTATTGTGCTCTACACTAATGAGTTTTAGGTATTTTATGAAGAGAAAGCTACATTATTTCATTTTAAATTGTTAAAAATGCAGCAAAAATCTTATGTGAGATGCCTATTCATAGAAAAATTACACAAAACAAAGTTAAACTATGTGTGGCGATATGATTTGATACCTTGGTCAAATTTTTAAGTTACTTTTTCAGTGTGCAAGTACTAGACGTGCGTATTCTGGCTCCTATGGAATATGATTGTTGTACACGTTAAATTTGGAGTGAAATTTCACGATTAAGCGCACATTGAACCACTTACAATGGGCTCAAATGCAAATTAGTTTGCCATAGTTTGATTTGAAGTGAGAATGGTAAAATTATTTTTTTAGACAAATAATTACAATGCAACAATTTCAGAGTGTAAAAATCCGCGCAGTTTCTTGAAATTAGACAAATAATATTTGAGTGACACCAAGGAAGTTTGAGATCCAAATACAATGCCACCGAAGCAATACTACCTTGATCAAAAAGTTCCCGGAATTTATTCAGAAAATTAAAAATACAAGTTTATTCATCTAAATCTATATTGTCCCCTTCAAAGTAATCCCCATCGACTGCAACACACTTATGCCAGCGCTTGATCCAATCCTCGAAACAATTTTTATATTCGGTTTTCGGTATGTCCATCAGTGCTTCCTGCGATTTTTCCATTACTTCCTCTCGACTGCTAAAACGCGTTCCCCGTAATGGTTTTTTAACTCGATTGAACAGAAAGAAGTCACAGGGAGCCAAATCAGGTGAATTCGGTGGCTGTTGGATGGTATTTGTTGCATTTTTCGTCAAAAAATTACGGATAATGATAGCACTGTGCGACGGTCTCGACGCACTGTGCGACGATTTCTGGTCTCTTTCGGCGAATTCCTTCACGCAAACGTCTCATAACGCCCAAATAATACTCTTTGTTTACTGTCTGGCCTTCTGGCAAAAATTCATGATGCACTACACCGTTGTAATCCATGAAAACCGTCAGCATTGCCTTCTTTTTTGACTGAAAACGACGTGGTTTTTCTGGTCTCGGCTCATTTGGTGAACGCCATTCACTTGCTTGATGTCTGGATTGCGTGTCGTACTCATAAACCCACGTCTCGTCTCCAGTAATGATCCTTTTGATGAATGTGGGATCGGATTCAGCCTCGCAAATCATGTCTTTTGCGACGTCAACACGGTCTCTTTTTTGCATGAAATTGAGGTCTTTTGGCACCAACTTTGCTGCTACACGACGGAAACCCAAATCATTAACCACAATGTCTTGGGCGGATCCATAGGCAATGTTCAAGTCCTCCGCTATTTCTCTGATGGTTAATTTGCGGTTATTGACCAACATTTCTTTTACTTTATCAATTTTTTCACCGACTTTCGATGTCGATGGTCTGCCACTGCGTTCATCATCTTCGATTGACTCACGACCACTTCTGAACCGCTCGTGCCACTGGTAAACGACCGTTTTTTAAGAGAATCGTTGCCGAAACACTTTTCCAACATTTCCAACGTCCTTGCGCCACTAAATCCGTTTTTTACGCAAAATTTAATACAAGTTCGTTGTTGCAAATTTAAATGCATTTCTGCAATTGTAAAAAATCGCCAACACACACAGAGATAGATGTACTCTTGGCTACGTAACTTTTGCAAATGTCAAGTTATGACACTAAGATTTAAAGGGAATATCAACAACAGATGTACCAATTTAACAAAAAAAAACAGAACTCAAATCGGAACGATGGGAGCGCCGCACGGTGGTTATTCCGGGAACTTTTTGTTCAAGGTAGTATGATTCGAAGGAAGTAAGAAGATATTGCTAAAATATGAAGGACTAAACTAGAGCAGGCAGAACATCTCACCCTTTTGGACAGTGCCTACGAGAAAAATGGATCTGACAACCGAAAGGTTAGGCAGAAAAATTGTTGGCGAAAGCATTTGCAATTAGGAAGGGTCTGGTGACAGACATAGGAAGTGAAGAAGCAAGGGAAAGATTAGTTAATTCTCAAACATAGAGGAAATGTGTTCTTTGAGGCAAGGAGATGAGTGAAAATCGGAGGCCTATTTAGATGTGTGATTGGAGAAAAATGGAGTAAATAAGTTTCCCAGGGGAAACATCTTAAAATGACGATTAAATTTGATGAGGAAGAGATATTTTAATTTACACTAAAATAAAATAGGCATTGCATCATTAATCCCTCATTTAAGTTTGTCAATTAAAATTATAAGCCATATCAACCGTCAAATTATGTACAAACTTAATCGTTAAAAGAAATACATATATGGCCTTGATTACGGTCAGGTATGGTTAAGTGTATGCATATATGTGTATGTGTGTATATATACGCACATACATATGTGCGTATATATGCGAGATATTCGTATTATTTGTGTGAGTGCAAACACACACTCACACAAATGTAAACAATACGAATATCTCGCATATATATATATATGTATATATATATATATATATATATATATATATATACTGCTGTCTGCAGCAGTCTGACCTGAAGAAGGCCTCGGAGTAGGCCGAAAGCTTAAATCATCTACAGTGTGAGTGTCCTTTTACTTGTTATCTGTTCTATTCTGTGTTCTATTGTGCCGTCCAAAAGTTATATTGCTCTCGTGAGCACTTCCGCATCATCTATATATATATATATATATATATATATATATATATATATATATATGTATATATGTGTGTGTGTGCACGAATGTAATGTATATTTGTGAATGTATACGAATATCATAAAAATGTTTTTGCCTGTTTTGTAGATTTCGAAAAAGCGTTTGATAGAGTGAATTGGGAAAAATTAATGCGTGTATTGCAGAAAATAGGAATGGATTGGAGGGACAGGAGACTGATCCGCAACCTGTACATGTCTCAGGTGCGAGTGGGGAACGGAGAGTCCGGATGGGCAGTGTTAGGAAGAGGTGTAAGGCAGGGTTGCCCATTGTCACCCGTACTGTTCAAAGTATATGTAGAGGAAATGATTAAAGAGGCATGGGAAGAACTGGAGGTAGGAATGAAAGTCGGAGGGGAATTCGTAAAATCGGTTAGGTTTGCTAATGACCAAGCATTAGTTGCTCAGTCAGCCAATGGGTTGCAAGCATTGTTGAGTGAATTGGAGGTTCAGTGCGATGGATATGGGATGACAATCAATATTAATAAAACAAAGGTTATGCGATTTTCCAGAAAGAAAAAGGCTAAGCTAAATATTAAAATAGGCGTGGAAAAAATGGAGCAGGTAGAACAGTTTACATATCTCGGAAGTGTTTTGGACCAATGCGGTCAAAGTGGTAGGGACGTAAGGAGAAGAATTGCGCTAGGCAAGGAGGCTTTCTCAAGGAGGAGGGAGTTGATGACGGGGACGTTGAGTAGGGATGTTATGACAAGACTCGTAAAAACTCTGATATGGAGCGTAGCTATGTACGGCGCGGAAACGTGGTCGCTGAAGCAGGAGGATAGACGTAGATTGGAGGCTTTTGAAATGTGGGTGTGGAGAAGAATGGAGAAGGCGAAATGGACTGAAAGGAAAACAAATGAGGAAGTACTAGAAATGGTGGGGGAGGAGAGGGGTTTGCTGAGAGAAATCCTATGGAGGCAGGAAAAATGGATGAAAGGCGTATTGAGCGGTAGTGGAATGTTGAAGAGGGTAATAGAGGGGAGAATGTTAGGCAAGCGAGGTAAGGGTAGGAACAGGATAGGGATGTTGGACGGGATGAAGGGAGGAAAGAAGTACACCGAGATGAAGAGGGACCTGATACAAAATGTTTATTTGATAGTTGTGTCCATCCAAAAACCTACCTTAACCGGTAGATTACCTAAAAAAAATATATGCACACACAAATGTAAATAATACGAATATCTCGCATATAATAATAGTAAAAAATAAAAAGTTGAAACAAAACAAAAGCAATTCCCTTCAATATTTCGGTGGTTTCAGCCACATTCGTGGGTATTATATTCTATATATATATATATATATATATATATATATATATATATATATATATATATATAGTATATATTTAAAGTATGGTAACCAGGATAAAGGATTGGAAAGAATATGCTTTTTGGGTGTAATGAAGGTTGGTGAGAAGTATGAGTAACTGACGTTGCAAATTGGACACATTAAGTAAAATGAAGCGAATAGGATTTGTGGTACAAGATATAACAGTAATTTGACAGGGACTGTCCAAAACCTCCCTTTAATGGGGGCACTACCACATGAGAATGAACACACCACAACCATTTGTTACAGAAGTTGTATTATCATATTAATTTTACTATTCTAGTCAGGATATAGAATGTATGGTCGTGAGAACCAGAAGCAAACATCTTTTTGTAAGTTTGAAAGCTTGCGACGAGTCATTTCCGCTCCGACAATGCGTGTGAGAGTCCCAATGGACGGAGGGAAATGAGGGACGAGGGAGGGATGGACGCGCCGCGGGGCTCCCAAGAATACGCCGCCGAACTCTCATATCGAATTCGTTGAATAGCGATACTCACAAGCTTTCGCCGATTATTTTCGGTTGTATGTGGTTAATCTGCGGGAAACCAAATGGCAACTTTGGACTCTTGGACCGAGAAAGAGAGCCTGGGTGATTTTTTATTCTCATTTTGGGTCCAGTTTAGGGTGAACAATACTTCATGGGAGGGTTTAATTCTCTCATTATGAAGGTAAAGATTTTTCTGGACTTCTAAGTTCAATCCATTCCGTTTGAATTTTTACAGTTTCTAGAATATGATCATGCGCCTACGTACATGTTTGCATACCTTTAATGCTGCCAGGAAAACTTATTTTCACGATGAGTTTCCGTTTTCCCTCACCTCTCTGCAGTATTTTCTCATACATTTCCCATATTTGGAAAGAATTTGACGGTTTCCCCAATGAAGTTGTGACTTTGTCTCACACATTCGTCGAGATGTTATTTGTTCGATCGCTTTGGATAACTTTAAAAGGAAAAAAATGATCCCATTATAATAATTTATTGGTTATTTTTAGCTGCAATATATTATTTCTGGACATTATTCAATGGAGAATGGAAACGAACTATTTCATATCAATCCAACAAAAGACCACTGTCCAATTTTATTTGATAATGGTAAAATAAGAGGTAAGAATAGTGCTCAAATATTATTATCAAAAACAATCTTCTTATGCACAAAATAAGTTCTTGAGAAATCGGCAAGTGTGTTCAGAGTGAATGTTGTCGCTCATTAGGTCCTTTTTCTACGAGCTTCGGTAGTTTTGAAATACTTAGTATAGGGATGAGAAAGGGGTTCAATGGACCTGGATTTGGAAGGTTGGCAACGACTGATAGTCTTCCTAGAGGGGCAGATCAAAGATTACCAAAGAACAGTGAAAACACTCACTTCGGCTCTGATTGAAGTCTTAAAATCTAGCAGGCCATTTTGTATTTAGCTGGGTGAATACTTTCACGTGGGCATAATAATCACAGTCTACGGACGACATCAGAGGTGCAGAAGATGTGTAAGAAGATATAAATGCCAACTCCTGAAGAACTAATGCTGGAAGATGATTATTCCATGGGTTGGAAAAACCTGGAGATAAAGCAGAACAACCCCGTTAGGGAACCTAAGAACATGCAGTCCTTACGCTGAATTAACTTTCCGAGGTTAGCATTATCTTACCCATCTTATTTCCACAGGAAACATTAAAATGCAAGCAGAATTATCATCGGGCGAACGAGTCCGTTTCAAAAGTAAAAAGACGAGGTGAATAAAAGTGAATAAATGTATGATTTAACTCATATTAGCTCGAAAAATTGATAAGGTAATTAATTTTGCTAAACGAACACTCATAACGGATGAGCGAACCGTATCACGAAGTAATGGGAGTGGTATGAGGAATAAATGGAATGCCATTTTTGGGCATTTATGGAGAGCTCGGTTTACACACAATCGGAACACATTTGATTCTAGTGATATTGTGATGTACAACCCAACTGACCACAATCAGTTTGTTTCTAAATTCTGCTATTTACGTTATAATTTTCATGTTTCAAAAATATGGAGATCAATTAATCAACAAACAAAGTGGTAAAAAATTACTCCGAAGGCTTGGTGAAACTCATGTATGATATTTCCATTTATTTATAGAGTGAGTCAGCATTTTAGCCTTTACAACCATTCAACCCTAAATACAAAACTGGACGCTGTATGACAACAGGAAGTTACCCACAAACAAAAATAATACTAAGATTTTTTAAATTAAGGTAGAATTTACCAAATCGATTCGGTTTTAAGAGCCCTAATGCTAATAAATTAAAGTTAAATAACATTTTCGTGAAAATATATTAACTTTTATAATATGCTTGAATATTAGGTAATACTTTCGTGTTGCCAAGTGCTCTTGAATGGTTACTACTTCTTATGCCATTAAATTGACTAATTTTCGTGGCTGGTGGTGGAAGAGAGTCGGAGGAAATTAGAAGGTGCCAGAAAGAAGTAAGAGGGAGGCAGTTGCGGATAAGCATATATTTGTTGCAGGATTCGTTTAAGGGAAATATGGGACATTCATGTGTTGCAAAAAATATTTTATTACGAAACTGTCCTCAATTTTTTTAAATTTAATGCTCTGGTATGAAAAACTGTGGCATTTTACTAAGAAATTTGATAGACCAAGTAAAAAATAACCCGTCACTTCCTACGCCATGACTTTTGCCTAAATTTAATCGTTCTTCCATGGTTGATGAAGTGTTAAATACAATATTTCATGCCGCACAGGGAAATCGTTTTTGAGTTAGCGTGACTACAATCCAAAGCACGCGCATGAGCAGATCCTTTGAAGGAGGGGAAAGGGGGGGGGGTGATCAGAACGTCCAGGCAGCCTCTAAATGTGCATTTCCACCGAGAATTCCTCATTTTAATTTTTTTCGGACCTTCGAGTTTTTTCGTGAATAAAACACCAACCATCCGTATCATGTTCATAACCATCATGAATTTTCATGAATCATTTTCGGACGTCTCAATTGGACTGTTTTTTTTGGAACTTTGGTCATTTATTAGTTGGTCTTTCCCCTCTTAATATCTGTCAGCATGCGCAATATTATCCTTCTTTCACTTCCTCCCATCCGCTAATTTTCTCATCTATGGCCATCTTCTCGGGCAGTCCCTCATACTTATGACATGGTCTATTTCGGAGACATTCCTGTTCTTTTTCTCGTCCTTTTTAATGCTCTTTTTTTCTCTCCGACTTCACTTATTTACTCCTCATTCCTAACCTAGTACACGCCCATCTAATCCTCTCAATTTTTCGGCAAAGCCACATTCAAAGTATCTTTGTTTTGGCCTACTAGAGAGAGACGAAGCTCTTAGCGCGGATTGTCGTTGCCATTAAAAATTTCGATTCAGTTCTCCTCCCAATCGAAATGGGAGATCTCATTACAACAGCCTTTAAATCATTCAAATTAGTACGGCTAACAAATGCGCTTGATTAACTTCAGCCCCACTCGATATTTCGCCTGGTTTCGACATGTGACCGCTCCGACTAAAGGTATCCTTTCTCTCCGACCGCTGGCCTGCGACAAAGATAATTATATAAGGCTTAATAAGTTTTTGAAAATTTAGCTCCACATATGCATTGATATTCAATATGATACCTAGCTCCTTTTTCCAAATTTTCAAGTTCGTAATGTTTACTCGGGTTTCTTAATTATTTCCAGAAACTTAAAATGGTAGTCTATACCCCTCAAAGCATACGTCCACCTATGCTCATATATCAAGCATACACTACATATTTTGCTCCCTCGTATTTTCTCTCGAGCATTCCTCATTAATATTTCCCACGGATAATAGCGTTATCCGACCTCGCTAGGATGGTAGTGTTTCGGGTGAAAAGTAGTCTGGTGTGCAATCACCTCCTGCCACACACCCTAGCGGTGGCTTGCAGGGTACTGTATAATACCTATAACAATAACAACAATAAAAAATCTTTTAACTTTCAATGGAATTAAACATTACCAGGCATGGCTAATCGTGTGGAAAATGAATATTTTATGTATAATGCGAGGAGAACACATTGAATTTAAATAATTCATCCACGACACGATGTTATTCTGCTCGGTTCGAGCGGTTTTTCCATCCCTTTCCCACTTTCCCGTCTGCTCAGATGGGTTCAGGTGCCGTCCGCCCACCTCCTCCCTCATTCAACCGTCGCGCGGCTTCCCCCCCGTGCATCGCCCTCTTGTCCTCGACACGCGGCGGCCTCCCTATCCCGCGGAATCCGAATCGTGAGGGTGAACGTCGAATCAGCCGGTGGGCGAGAGAGAGAGAGACAGGAGGGATGGAGCTAATGGGGTAAATATACGCCCACGTACGCCACCAATGCGTCCGTTCTGTCATTTGCCCTCCCCAAGTAATTCCCTGCACCACCGCTTTCCGATCGGATTCGCCGCGATCGGGGGCAATCGCGCGGAACGCCTCCGCCGCCACCTTGGATTCCATTCTCCCCTCCCTGCCTCTCTCCACTGGGCAGCCGATAACAAAAGAAAGGCGAAGGGGAGGTTACGGTTCTCTCATTTGCTTCACTCCCCCAAACCCCCTTCCCTTCCGCGGGAACGTGATGGGCACCGGCGGGGACGATGATGATGATGACGGCGGCGGTGCACGGGAGAAAAGATGTGAGCATCGTCGCGCGCCTCCGCGTGACGCACGCGCGCGCGGAGATGCTCATCTTTCGGACCCCCGCATTGTTCTCCACTCGTCGAGCAGCCACGTGGTGGCGTGCGCGCGCGCGTGTGTGTGTGTGAGTGAATTCTTTTACACCCCCACGCCGTTCCCAGCCTTCACTCGGACCGTTTATGCGAAGGCACCAACTCCCTTAACCGACTCGAGGGATCGAGTGCTGCAGCAGCCGCCAAGGGTGTAATTTTCCGATCGTTTCGGGATTTTGTTTTCGTTTTATTTTCCTGTGTGTGTGATGTGCCCCTCAAGCCGACTGGCGAGGGAGGGAGGGCTTCTATGAGATCCACCTCCCTCTCCCTAGCCTTTGTTTCGAGGGAAGAGAAGGAGGATCGGAAGAGAAAAATTAAAAAGAAAAAGGTGTTTTTTTTCAAGATTCAATCATTCCCTTTTATGCATTATGTCCCTCGCCCGCCCCGACACGTTTTGCGTACTGCGCTCGAGACAAAAGGGTAAAAAAGAAAACTCTCCCCGTCTCCCTTTCCCGAGCGGTATATCACAAAAGAGGGTCGACGTCTGAAACTCTCAGGGCACACTGTCATTGTTGGCGAGGCCGCCATCTTGCTCCGGTAGTTGGTATTGCACGATTTCACCCTCGGAGAGAGGGAGATGGATTGGGTCTCCGACAATGGAAATTCCAACGAGCGGTTCCAAATGATATGGTCCAAATCACATCCACACAGATTTATTTCAAAATGTGAGGAATCTGCACTGTTGTCGTGTGTGAGTTGGAGAACTCATTTGAAACAACTTTCAGGTATAGCTAGCATAGCTACCTCTCAAATGGGAAAAGAGTTCTTCGAATGAACCAAGGAACCAGCTCATCAAAATCCTTCCTAGGGACATTTACATGTAGAGCGCACTGGACATTTTAGCTAAGATCATAAGAATTGTAATCCATTTAAGGTAAAATGTTTCGTTCAAGACTTATTTGCCTTTGAAATGAATGGGAAGTTGTGTGAGGTGTGTATTTCATTCGCAGTTTATTACAATATTTCCAATTTACATGACCCAGGCGTGGCATTAAACACGATTACCTCTTTCAAAAATCAAATGAAATTGACGATAGGATAATATTCTTTTATTTCCCCTCATGAGATGCTTACAAATTAATTTGAAAAGCATTTTAAAATGTTGGATAAGAATTTAAATGGCTAAAATGAGCAAATATTAATTATAAAAAATCATGCAGGAACCTAATATAGTATTTGTGCTAAAAGCAAAATCCTGGCCATAGTATAGGCTATTACAAGTATGAAGTCTTTACATAGCCTTAATCACTGCTTTTGAATGAGTATCATGCACCGATTTTGTAAAAAAAATAATTTGAAATTTTCTTCTACGTGGTCGGCAGCAAAAGTGGTTGTGAATCAACTAATCCATTACCAAAGATTATAATAAATTTAACTTCAGGCTATTCGAATTGAAAATGTCTTTTGTATTTCAATTGATTTATACGACATACAACTTTTTTTTGCCTTAAATTATCTCTTACTAGCTAATGAACACATAACTAATACTATAATTATGATGCAATTAAAATGCGAGTCATTTAAAATTCAACAATACAGGTAAAGATGAGAATACTAATGAATGCTCCTCAGTTGTAATCTATTGATTAAAGGAAGAGATTGTTTCTAAAAACTGACCACTATAGCGGAACAGAGTTTAGGCATTCATATCATCTTGAGAAAAGTGAGAGTAAAGCCTAAAATTAATTTTTATAACGAAATTAAATTAAATTTTTCTTGGAGCATTGTCAAAAAAATTTTATGTGATTCGTCCATAAATTCAACTTTCATAGTTTTCAGACTTTCAATTCCGAAGCACGAGGTAAAAAGTCATAAAACCAGTCTAATTTCTCAATTTTGCGAGGATAGCTTCGGGTATTATTTATTGCATCTCCACGGTTTCTGATATTAAGCGGCAAATCAAATGCTAATAATTGTCATTGATTCAAGTTAAATAAACGGATGATATTTTGTTCCTACCTCTTGGTATATGAGTTGGCTCCTCGTTTCCGCAAGAGGTTAGGTGGGGGGGGGGGCAAATATGTTCACAGTATTCTTTACAAAGGCCTCACACCAAGGACAGCTGACGTTCATTTTGTTATTCGTGAGTGGGAGATGAAGAGGGGTAGAAGAGCTAATGATAGAGGATTGCTCTCGACTAGGAAACATTAGGCGCCGTTTTCGAAGGAATTGATAACAGATTCGATTACGGAGCCACAGAGGCCCGTGTGCAAGGGACGACGACACTACGGTAATTCGAACGAAAATGACGGCGCGGCACTACAATGAGATATAATTTAATAGATTTCAGTATCTGTTTCGTGTTTCTTCCATATAAACTCCTCCTTTCCTCCAAACCGAGAAAAAACTAGGGATAATACTCTCTCTCTCTCTCTCTTCAAGTTTCCTTCGAGTTTCTCTCTGGACTACAAAACGTGGAAAACTCATCTCATTGCCACTCACAGGAAAGGGTTTTCCTAGTCCCCGACCTTGGCGATGTTTGGGGATGAGGATAAGTAAGTCTCTTCGCTCGCTAAGAACAATTTAGAGAATACACCACCCCTTCGCAACGCAACACTTCTAACAAAGGTACGCATGTGGTAAATCAACCTGGAAAGATAATATTGAAATTAATTGCGAATTAGACTTTGCAATGAGAATAGGCAAAGTGGGGTAAAATTTTCCTTAAAAGAAGAAAATCGAAGGAGTGGACATGTAGAATTTCAGGAGAATGACGAAGTTTATACATTACATTGTATGAATGGAGAAACACGAAGCAAATATTGATAGAAGTAAAAAAGAGGGAATTATGCATGGATAAACATGAAGGGGTTGAATCCGCAGGGATTAATTGAAAATGTATCATTTGTCCAATCGTACTACAATAGGACAGATCATGTAGAACAGACAGATTTGAGATATCATTTTTCCCAAGAACGATAAGGGATCGGAATAACGTACTCCGACCGCGCAAGGAGAGAAAGTTGTTAGGTGTCAAAAGTAGTCTAGTTTGTAATCTCCCCCTGCCACACGACCTAGCGCTGGCTTTCAGGAAATGTATGAGAATTGGTTTGAAAGCAGCGTCAAACCAATGCTAAAACTGATGATGAGAAATTGTGATGAATCAACATTTCATGAACTAGTGTTTCAGCATGAAGTTTGGGGAAAGAATACTTAAAAGTGAAGAAATATGATGTAATTTAATGATAATCTAGAATCCCGATGATTCATCAGATTATATGGCCATGAGACCAGGGGAACTCTCCTTGTTTTGTTACCCAGCTTATTTGGCAGAACAATATCAATGGATTTACTCAACAGAATGAATTAATTCCATAAAGTTAGGATAATATTACGTGTAGACAGGTTTATTTAATGTTATGTTTTCCATTTTGGGGGATAATTCCTGTGAACTACCATAGTAAATGTCAATGCAATGCATTAAAAAAAATAAGCCTATGATGAAAAAAAACGAAAAGATTCATAGAGACTTCTAGCCAAAATTGGCAAATAATTATTGCAGGAGTGAATACAATGAAGAGTATGACCAGTAGGAACAGAATATTAAGCATGATAATTTCAAAAATTTAGTTTTCATTTGATATTATATTATCATATATTTATGTATATTATTTTTTTATTAGGTAACCTACCGGTTAAGGTAGGTTTTTCAGATGGAAAAAACTATCAAATAAACATTTTGTAACTCCAAACAAAATAAAATCGAGCAACATACTCTACATCAGGTCCCTCTTCATCTCTGTGTACTTCCTTCCTCCCTTCATCCCGTCCAATATCCCTATCCTGTTCCTGCCCTTTCCTCATTTGTCTAACATACTTCCCTCTATTGCCGTCTTCAACATCCCACTACCGCTCAACACGCCTTTCATCCATTTTTCCAGCCTCCATAGGATTTCTCCCAACGAACCCCTCTCCTCACCCAATATTTATATGCATGTACCATAAAATATAATACTTCGACGTTTCATCCACTCTCACCCTCTTTCTCATTCTCCAAATGATTTTCTCAATTTCTCTCCGTTTTCACAAGAGCCATCTAAAACTGAGCCTAATGCACGCTCATCCTCGACCACAGAAAAAGCTTTTGTAACCTTACCAAAGTAATTAGTATTAGTCGTCTTGATGATTTTACTTTGTGGGGCTGTCACCAGTTCCCTCATTCTGAAAAGCCTTTCTTTAGTCAGCTCAGTTCTTTTTCTCTCACAACTCTATTATGTGTGATATTAATTTAATTAATCCATAATTTTTATACTTGTGCGTCCCCCTTGTTCTTGGAATTTTCTTTTCCTTGAAGATAATTTCACTGAGCCAGTCAATGACAATCTCATCTCCATCTACTTACACCTTAATCGGTATACTATTCGGTCCTAAAGCTTTAACTTTCTTCGACCTTTTCAAAGTTTTCTTTACTTCTTTATCAAGAGTGTCCACAATTATCATTGGTTGTGGTATTTGTGGGAAGTTTTCTTTTTTATTCTCAAAAATAACTACTTTCAGACCAAATTATGTTATCTCGACATGAATTATAAAAATTATTGAATTACCTTGTGTTAATCAAAAAATTTAAAAGCATTCAGGAGAAATACGAAAATTCTAATCCACCACTATTGAGGCAACTCAGAAACAAGGTCCAATAACCTATCCCATCCAACCCTGTAATTTGTAGGTTTAAGCAATTAGGGTCAAAGTCCCGGCGTAAATTGAAACAAGAGGGAAAAGTAGAAAAAATAACGAAATCGTGGCTTTGTTTTTAGTGCACGTTTAAACTGAAGACATCAAGCGTGGGAGATCTAAAAAAAGTACGTGGTTAACAACATTATACTAGCAAGAGGATAACGAGAATTATCGAAAAACAGTACTTAACGTGCGTGAAACTATTACAAAGCAGCCAAAGTGTCGAAAATAAAAATTAGACCAAAATCTCGTCAATTGACTTTGGAAAGGAGTGCACTACTCGGAGTGCGGATAAACACTAGCGACACCGAGTCGTCATTCTGCACCACTATAACAAGTTGCTGGAAATGGAACTTGAATTTGAACTGGAACTGGAACCAGAACTAGAAAAATTTGTGAGTGAAAACTGTGTGACGGCATACGAAGAAACTAGATCTAAATTAGTCCCAAAAATAAGCCAGCGGATAATTACACTCGTTTAACGCCAATGGCGATCCAAATTAAGCAACTCAACTCGAAATCCGAGTTGAGTTAAGGAGAAATTACCGTGGGATTCGGTCGACTTTGATCTAACCTAAAATTAACGTAGAGACTGCCGATACACGCTTAGTAGCGGTCGGTCATTTCGCGCTCCGATGCAGTCAGTTGTTCGCTTGCAAAGTTGATCTGTGGGTATCGCGTTAAATTAAGGACTGCAAGGCAAAAGAGCGAGGGAATATAAGCTAACCCGGTATTAACATCAACCACTTCAGTGCCAGCAATTTATATAAGCACACAGTACAACAATGAATCAAAATTAAGATGAAGATATGAAGGAGGAGGACGTTAATTGAGAGCATCTTCATGATATTGGGTTAATTTGCATTTAAGGTCAAACTAAATTTTTCCTTGAATATTTAAATAAATCAAACTTAAGAAATGTGTACTTCTACTATTTTGTTATAAGGTTCATCTCATGAAAATAGGAATAGAAGAACTTACAAGGAGCAAAAAAATATTTGCGGTAACGTAAATACGAGTTAAATTCTTTTTTAAATCATTGTATGTATTTTGGTAACAAAGAAGTCTGGTAAGTTGACCACCTCCTGCCACACCCTTGCTATGGCTTGCAAGGATTTATGTAATTTAATGTACTCCCTTCACCTCAACGTATGAGCTATACTCATATATCTTTTAATTTGATAAATTTATTCCTTTCTCGGCGATCCCTAACAATTTGTCCCATTTATTCTGCCTTCTTTATTTTAAAGCTTAAGAATGGCATGCATGTATTGTATACCTAATCCAACCATCCAATCATCGCTGCTATGATTTCCCGGAGTGCTGGCTGTTCTATACATCTGCTCTTCTATATTTTTTAGTACCTCCGTATTTTCTCCAATATCCGTTTAGCTCATTGAAGTCTGCCATAGCACTGTAGCTGTACAAATCAAACATGTTGCATAGGTGTCGACCACTTCCAATTTCCCCTCGTTCACGGCAAACATTATCGATCGCTTTTCATTTGATTCGGGTTATATCGTACTGTGTAGGTTAGACGGGACATGCTCGCGATCGTATGATCATCCTATGCGTAAAACTACCTGCAAACATGACATATAAAATGTATATAATACATACCTCCAAAGGATATTATAAATAATGTACTTAATACAAGCGTAGTCGTGGGTATAAGAATCTCTCGTTAAATAATTCCTTTAGAAAAATCCGTCATTGATGGCAAATATGAATGTCAAATGCCTGTTAAGGGATTGTTTTATATTCAACTGCGGTTAAGGAAATTGAAAGAAACTAACATAAATTTGTGATTTTCACCGGAGGCCCACCCCTTATTTTGTTGATTACGAGTAGAGTTACGAAAAAAAACTCATCTCAACATTACATTTACCATATTTCAGGGCGCAAGAGTTTTAAGTTTCACACTGAAAAAGGGGTTTATATGTAACTAATATTGAAAAAAATTATCGGATTCTGTTATAATTTGAAATATTTCGAGGAAATTCACCAATTATTCACTAGTAAATTTTAGGCAACACTTACATGGAACGCAATCAAGGGTATGTTCTCCAAGTGGAGAAGGAGAATATCATCCAAGAGAAAGAATCTTTTCAGAAAATTAGATGATTCACAGCCGAAATAAAATACAAGATTCACATCGGATAGCTTTTACAGACTTCATATTTATTTTTCCTTATTGATGGCTTTGTATTCGATTTGTCTTTCGAAGGCTATTCACACTTCTGTCTGTCTACATGAGTACAGACTGTAGTGAGTTCAGTAGTATGTAGGAAGGACACTCATTCAATGGTAGGCATGTTGAGGAATGAGATGGTATTATTACTGGAAGAAATTCAAAGGAGGCAGAATAGTTGGAATCAGAGCGTTTTGATTGGCGATGAGATGTTGAAGACTGTGATAAAGGGAAGAACATCATGCAAACGAGAAAGGGGAAGGAATAGCATAGGAAGGTAGGAAGGAAGTATGTTGAATTGAAGAGGGGCCTATTTTAAGGTCGATTTTTGGATTGTTTTTGCTAGCAGAAACAAGGAAATTGTTGTAAACAAAAAAATACCGAAACCGTTAACTTTTAAGCCGTCTTTTTTGTTTACATTGCTTTACGACCGTAGCTACGTTCATTGCACATAAGGAAATTGGTTTTGCGCCCTTGTGAGAGCTTGTGCCCATCCAAAATTACTTTAACCGTTATTATTACCAATGATAATAATTCGTTTTGGTACAACATCATGGTGTCTGAGCATTGTGGATCAGGTTGATTATCAGGCATTTACTTTTGGAATAGGCTGTTTTTCACCTTGCAAATATCGCGGATTCACCAGAGAAATCATTGAACAAAATCGAGTTATAATAGCGTTTCTCTTATTTCTGATCCTGCTGCGCGCAGCTTCTATCTCAGAGTATTAGAGTAAATTATTATTATTAGAGTAAAGAGTCAACACTTAACATCTTGGCACCTCATTTAACTCAGCTTTGGTGTTCGTTTCGAATTGAAATGAGGTGAGTCCGATTCAGGGGCTTGCCCTCGGTTTGAATTCCAACACGGTTTTAACTTGTTTTGGAAAAAAATAATTTTCTGATTTTTGTTCCTCAAAAAGATGCCTCTGACAACCAAAACTGCGCTGAATCAGCGGCAAAAGGTAGCAGTTTTACCTGAGGACACTGAAAACTCAAATTAAGAAGTTCGGACCGGAGAGTGCGGCAACCGAGAGTGAAGTTCTTGAAATCTGAACTGCGATATTAATACTTTTTCTATTTAGCTCTAACTGGGCAGAATGTATGCAGTCCATGTGTGCCTGCACTGTTTTTCACACCGTTAGCGAGACAAAAAACCAGCTCAGCTATATTTCCACTTGGGTCTCGCAAATTATTGAAAAATTTTCGGTGGGGTTCGGCTGCTATTTTTCAACAACTTTACACTCAATGAGACGATTTACTCATCACAATCGGGAGGGAAGCAATGGCTATGCAAGAGGAAGGATGCCACTTCTTTGAAGGTTCATATAGGACAGAGATGGCGAAACGTTTGACGATTGAGTGCCCCCATTTCTGTCAGGAATAAGAGTATACTCTTGGGTCGCGTGCCGACCCATCGAGTGATCACCGAGGATTTGCCCGTGGCACCCCCTTCACAGCTCAGCGTGCCACTTTGGGTGGGCGTGCCATACGTTCCCCACCAAGTATCTAGGAAAAAGATAATGTAGGACTAATAGGAAATATTTTTTTCAATAAGGAAGTCCATAATGCACGTACAAACGCACGCATGGGTACATATTTTATATTCTACTGAAAATTCAGGCATTAATAAAAATTCCATCCGGAAGACCTCGGATGATTTTGAAGACTTCCGGAGAAAACCGGACATTTGTTAACCCCAATCTGTTAACCCTAAGATAACTGTTAAAATGAATTAAATTAGATGCATTGAACTTAAAAACACTGCCCTCTGGAAGGTATTGCACATAACTCATCAATGCCTATTTTTTCCTCCATTCCTCCCTTCGCAATCCGCACTAATTCGTACAATCCCATTCCAGGATAATGGTTTTTAGTTTCAACGCAAAGGAGTATTTGAGTTTATCAGAAACTTGTTGGATTCCAAATACAACTACTTTAATTCATATCGGGAACAGACATGGAAACAAAAAGTTCAACTCTTAAACGCTTTGGGTAAAAAAAACGAAACGGCTTTCTTTGAAGCACGATGATGCCCGTTAAGAAAACGATACTTAACAAGTTAACGAAACAGTGTCTGAGCTGAAAGATGAAAGAAAAACAATTACGAAAGGCCATTCTCATCATCAAAGATATTCGACTCATTGCATCCATAAGTCCGTTAAAAAGCTTCGCAAGATGTTTCTTTACAATCTTCTGGAATTGAATGCACTCATTCTTTTTCCAGGAACTGGGTTCTGAGAAAAAATTCGTCAACACGTTCCAAGAACCAATGAAATTCAATCACCTAGCCTATGAATGCACCAACGGATCAATAATTGATCCAATACTTGCGTTAAAAACTGGCGAGATACCCGCCATTTTTTAAGTGGTACACATCTGACTATCAAACGTTACTTGATTGCAAGAAAATATCCTTTATTTACTGTATGTGAGAGGTTTTAAGATGGAGAATTAGGGGTAACTATTCCTCTCTCACAGCTCCAGAAAATCTGACACCGCTGCAAATTTTTCTTTAAATTCGTTGCTAGCTTAATCCTATCAAAAAAGGCACAAAGGAATAAAATAGCCATATATAACAAAGAGCGACAAAAAAGGGACGTTTTAGGCGTGTTATGGCGGGATATCACGATAATTAAAAAAAGCAATTTTCCACAAAAATAAAATTTAATGCGACCGGTTTCAATGTTACTATATCAATATCAGGTAACAGTCATACCTCAGAGTCTGCTGTGTATGAGTTTATCAGAAATTTGTTGAATTCCAAATACAACTACTTTAATAGTTGCTGAAAATGCTGAAAAACAAGTAAAGGGGAAGGTAGTGGAAAAGAGGGGAAGAGGGAGGGGAGGTGGAAGGCCGCATGGGTGAGTGGGGAGGGGACCATAAATTAAAGGGCGACAAGTATGCAAGATCTCTTTCCGGACTATCAAAATGACCTTTTCTGATACTAAATTCAAAGGGAGTTGAGTGCAATTCCATACATTTTTCCTGCCTTCTTTGGATTTCTCCCAACAATCCTCTCTCCTCTCTTACCATACTTCCCACCAATTTCTCGTTTGCTTTCCTTTATGTCCACTTCACCTTCTACATCCTTCTCCACATTCTCATTTCAAAAACCTCCAATCTACTTCTATCATCCTGCTTCAGTGGACTACGTTTCCGCAATGTACATTACTACGCTCCATATCAAAGTGTTAAAGCGCCCTTTATCACCATCCTTACTCAATGTCCCTGTCATTAACTTCCTCCTCCTTGTGAAAGCCTATTTGGTCTAACAAATTTTTATGTCTCAACTACTGCTTTGACAATTTCGGTCCAAAATACTCCCGAGATAAATGAATTGTTTCATATGGTTTAGTTTATGAAGTCCGGTTTTAATATTTCATTCATATTTTCTCATTCCAGAAAACCGCATTACCTTTGTTTTTAATGTCTTCTGACAATCTTAAACTGTTCCGTCTACTCTAGTTTCTACCCTCCTAATTTACGTTTAACATAACCTATTTCATACTTTAAAACATACATCACTCATAATTCGCTGCATCGGCCTATGGGTTCCGCCAGAATTCACGGAGGAGGGCACGAGGGACAACTGAGTTTTGAGGACTGGGACATCGCAGAGCAATATCATTCGGACTGCATCTTGGACTTCAACTCCTGTTCTTCCATTGCACCTGGGCAATTTACTATTAGGAAGAGGAGTTTTGGGGGGGAGGGGGCGTCGGCAGATCGTTCATATCTTTCGCCGGACGCGTATCGAAGCGGACTCTCATTTTTTTAGGGTTACGCGCCGCCGCCATACTTGCTCACACCTGTAACAACAATGTTTCGCGGGGCAACAAGGAGGGGAGGGGGTTAAGTAGGGAAGTAGGGGGAGGGACAATCGGACATGCGCGCTCCCCCTTTGATTACTTCGGCGACCGCGGTCGCGCATCGGATATGGCGCCGTTATTGTTATTACCAAAAACACAGAAGTGGAAGGCCGATCTTCCACCCTCCCGCTAAGGCGAAGGCTTTAATTTGCGCCCGTGGAGAGGAGGGCATATCCACGGGTGGAAATTACCGGAAGTGATCCGAAATTGCTCGCCTACGCGGGAATGGTGGCGCTGCCATGACTCGCGGCTACTTCCCCCGTCCCACCCAACATCGCCAACACCTCGCTCCTCCCATCCTCCTCCTCCCCCCCGCCCTCCATCCTTCCCCGTCGTCGGGAAAAGGACAAAGGGGGCAATTAGCGAAGAGGAGAGTGGGGGCATTTAAAGTCACTCCGTCGAAATGAACGCACACATTTGGTTTCCTCACTAATTTCACAAGGAAATTGAAAATTTTCGCCATCCA